>BROG01000024.1:0-600000 GCA_030159075.1 Atrina japonica
GCAAGATTATTTTTATGCCTAACTTACCATTTTTTAGCTCATGGGTCACCGTGCTTTGTTCCCCTGAACACGCCGAGACTTCTGTTTCTGAAGCCATGGCTTCAAAATTTGGAAAAAATGTAGTCAAACTTCGGCCTACAGATGTTGTTTTCTTCTTTTTCGTCAATCCATGGTCAAGATTTAGTTGTCAGTTTTCCCACAATGCAAAGTGAAAACGGAAGTAGTGTTCCAATTCTAAAAATAGAAGGGACACGTGCTTTTGTTTTCCTTGTGATAATATTGCTGTAAACAAAACTATATCCATATGCAAGCATCTCAAATCCCGATTAAGCCATAGAGTGAAAAATGCTATGTGCACAGAAACAGCGCCGGCCTGAGGATGTCTGGGTGCATGCGCCGGACATTTTTAAAATTTCAATGAAAAATGGTGCCGTAGATCAGGGGTTATTGCGCTTCCCGTTTTCAGGGTTTTTAAACGTCCCCGATCTGTTCATTTGAGTGGAGTTAACAGTGATGTTATATGCATTACAGTGTAAATACAGACACTTGCCAAAAATTTAAAGACATTATCATTTTTTACTATATATACCATATAAAACTTTTTTTTTCTCCAAAATACTGTGAAGCCATTTCTTATCGCATTACAATAGGATTTTCACTGTTAAATAGAGAAGTGGATACAGTTTCATTATATATTTTATTTCAATTTTCCGAATTGGAAATTATAAAATGCATTAATTTAAACAGGAAGTATAATTTTGGTGATAAAAATTCCTTTGTGTAATTAAAATGTGATATTTAATTTTTACTTTTTGTTTAAATTTTCATATTTTTAAAATTACACATTAGAAAATTTCATCCAAATAATCAACGAAACTCGGAAACATTCTCTATTTAACAGTGAAAATT
Source organism: Atrina japonica (assembly GCA_030159075.1). NCBI lineage: Eukaryota > Metazoa > Mollusca > Bivalvia > Pterioida > Pinnidae > Atrina > Atrina japonica. The sequence continues at coordinate 910 of BROG01000024.1, forward strand.
CTATTAAAATGCGATAAGAAATGTCTTCACAATATTTTTAAAAAAAAAATCTGTAATTTTATATGAAATATATAGTAAAAATGGTATCTATAAACTTTTGGGCAAGTGGCTGTAGGCCTACATATAGTATAGGTAGATGGGTGTAGGAAGAGACATGTATAACACATAATTAGCGATATGTAAAGCTTTAGGAACCGTGACAGTTTACAATTTGTTATTAAAAATATCTTATACAGCACCGTGCCAAAAGTAAGTCAACTAAAATCTTTTTTCCGTAGTATAACTTATTAGAAATAATCGACCCAATCTACATAGGCCTTACTCAACAAAATCTTGTAAACTTTTGCACATTTGTGTTGAAGTCTATTTGGACTAAATTCTAAATTGGTTTTGAATGTGTCAGTTTCTTTTCATAAAAACTGCAAGTTTTTGTAAGTCACAAGCAAAAATTTACATATGACAGCGTCATTTTCTCCTTTGTTCATAGTAAGTGGTGTCAACATAACATTTACGTATACTGCAAAGAAATATTTGTTGCTTTAAGAAATGTTTCAAAGAAATTCAAAAGTAATATTAACTGATCATGATGAATATACTTATATATATAAGTGTGTGTGTGTGTGTGTGTGTGTGTGTGTGTGTGTGTGTGTGTGTGTGTGTGTGTGTGAATTTTAACAAGTGTGACACAAGCATTACTTAATGGCAGGTATTTGAAAAACGTCGTTTAACATAGAAAGGTATGGGGAAATGGCGATAGATGACTCACTTTTGGCATTTGTTTTCACCATCAAAATGTCTTAGTCGATAAGATTGTAGCATCTTATTGTATCAAAACTTTAGTTTAAACAAATACATTAGATGAGAAATAATACGATGAAAAAGATGTCTACATTACAGGGATAGGCATACATTAAACATATACTTTAGTATCCGATGCGTGTTGATCGAGCTCGTCAAGTACATGAATCTTGGAGAATAGCAGACCCGGTGCCACCAAATTCGGTGAAAACGGAAGCTCAATAGTGTTTTTTAATGAAACCATTCAACTTTTATGCTGCAATCGGGCATTGCAGAATAGACTGATTATACATAATGATGTAAATTATTGTTCACAAGAGTAGTTATAGGCAGCTCCATGACGTGCCATTTGAATTTTGCCGCTAGGGGGCGCTTTTTAATGACGTCATCAGAATGCTGGCTTCTGATTGGTAAATTCAAATGGCACGTCATGGAGCCGCCTGTGGCGTCATAACCGGAAGTGCGTCATACCGGAAGTGAGGTAATACCGGAAGTGCGTCATACCGGAAGTGAGGTCATGTTGTCATGGCAATAAGGAGAAAGAGCCAATCGTTGAGCTTGGAGGCGTGTCTATGAGCGGAAGTGGAAGGTTGTGGGGGCGGCCATTTTGGTTAAGGAGCCAATGAGAGCCTTCGTTACAAGAGGTTGGGGTCACGAGAGGTCACCTGAGTTCACGAGAGGTCAACGGGAAGAGAGAGAAGTTGGGTTTTTCCAGTTTTGAGCTGAGAGTGAATCTATTTTTAGAACCGAAACTTTGGGTTTTTCCAGTTTTGAGCTGAGAGTGAATCTATTTTTAGAACCGAAACTTTGGGGTTTTCCAGGTTTGTGAAACTCGTAGTTGGTGGCGCCACCGTCGTTAAGAGTGTGCGAGTGCGCATGCACGAGAAGCGGTAGGGCGAGCTCGACTCAAGCTTGAAACTAAGACTTGTACTAAGGCTTGTAAAGTGACGGGTATGTAACAAAGGGAGATCACTCTGTATAGACTGTATAGGTGAAACAAAGGGAGATTACTCTGTATAGCTTGTATGAGTAGGACTAAATGGGATCACTCTGTATAGACTGTATAGGTGAAACAAAGGGAGATTACTCTGTATAGACTCTATATAGGTGGAACAAAGGGAGATTACTCTGTATAGACTGTAGAGATGGGGCAAAGGGAGATCACTCTGTATAGACTGTGTAGGCGAAACAAAGGGAGATTACTCTGTATAGACTATAGGGTGGAACAAAAGGGTTGATGACTCTTTATGGACTGTAGGCATTAAACCAAAGGGGTGGGTGGGTAGCTAACAGGAAGGTTAGGAAGGGTAGCCATCTTGGGTATGGAATCATGGGATATCTAGTTTCCAGGGACTGACTAATCTCACGGCAGGAGTGAGAACCATAGAACATGAAAGTGTGTAACGTACTCAAAGTTTGTCAAAGTGATCAAGTGTGTACCGTTCTCATGTTTCAAAGTTTGCAACGTGTGCAACGTTCTAAGTTATGAAGTCTCAAAGTGACACAAGTGACAAAGTGACACAAGTAGTTTGTGTCGTTCTCAAAGTTTGCAACGTGTGTACCGTTCTCAAAAGTTTGCAGCATGTGCAACGTTCTTAGTTATGAAGTCTCAACGTGACACAAGTGACAAAGTGACACAAGTAGTAAAAGTGTAAAGTATGAAGTTGTTCACTTACATCGTTTCAACAAGTTTTTATATTTCTTGTACTACTGTATATAAAATAAAAAATTAAACACTCACCCAGAGAGAGTTTTTCTGACGATGTTGACTCTTCGAGCTTCGGCTGCCAAATGAGTTCTCAGTAGTCTAACTGAAGTTATTCTCAAGTGTTTAATGTTACTATTTTTAGAATTGCCTCGTTTTGAATTTTTGTCCTTCTAACTGAACTTTTTCTCAAGTGTTTAATGTTACTATTTTTAGAATTGATTTCTATCTCATCAAGTAAAAAAGAATTAACTTACTACTAGACTTACCACTATAGTATAACACAACACAAAAACTGCATCGTTTCAGTTAAGGTTTCTTTTCGTGTAAGTTAGGTGGCCCTGAAAAGGGGCCGTTTGTTTTAGGGATGTTAAATCCCTGTGTCTTATTGACAGCAGCAGCAGCAAACTATCTTCCGTCTTCTGGCTGTTGCTGCTGCACGGGTCTCAGCGACTTGACACCATTTTTTCGAGCCCTGCCTTCTGCCTCTCGAAATATTCCCATTCATCTGACGCCGTCTTCAATTTGTCCAAAATGTATTTGGGCTTACTTGCCCAAAACACCGTGCTATCAAGAAACATTGCCCTTGTTGGTTTTCTTCATCTCTTCAATGCAATCACTTATAGGGTAGACCATAGTCAAAGTGCAGTAAAATGAGACGCGCACGGCTTTTTATATGAGCAGTATAGTGCACGCGACGTACTCCGTCTCGTCAACTTTGACCTTTTTGATGATTGGTCTATGTATCGTTGGCAACGTGATTCCACCAATGAAAACGTCAAGAGTGATAGACGCCTAGGAGAAATCAGTCTAAGAGTGATAAAAATAAAAAATGTCAAACATGGCTTATACTATGGAGTTACACTATGGAACAAGAAATCGAACCTGTTCTAATCGAACCTGTATATGATACTAGGCAGATTATTCGTGATACTAAAAGATAAGTTACGAAAGATTGATCTGAACTTTCATCAGGGAAAAGAAGATGTTCGCCTGAGACGATTTGTACTTCTCAATTCTGTTTTACGGTTTGGTAGAGAAGAGAGAAAACGTAAGCAGATGGATGAGAAGTGTTTGCCGTTTAAAAAAGAGATTTCTGTACATGAATCATGGCAGATATGCCAAAAACAACGGTCCTTTTCAGGACCACTTATATATCTTACGAGAAGAAATCTTAAACTGAATGTGCAGTGTATATAATAAAATGAGTTATAGGGTTTATGAGACAATTAAATGAGTTATAGGGTTTATAACACAATAAAATGAGTAACAGGGTTTATGTTTTATACAGTAGTAGTAGATGTAACATATCTCAATACAGTTTAGATTACTTTTTCTAATGAGTTGGGTGGCCCTGAAAAGGGCCGTTAGTTAGGTTACTAATATTGACAGTAACATCTTCTCTTTTTCAGAGGTAAACGGCGTTCTGCTTCCAGTAGATCATTTGTCTTTCTCTTGATCGTCATGATGATCGGTATCTGTAGTTGACGAAAACTAGCTCTAATCTGTTTTCTAGTAGAAACATACTGAGCTGACAAATACTCTAAGCCCTGTCGGTACTGCCTATCGAGTTGATCTCCGACTTTCTGCGAGGTTTGCTGATGTTTCAGTTGCCTCCATCTCAGATTCAGTTTTGTCAGTAGACTCTGATAGTAACGATTACACTTCATGGTACGCCACTTGGTCTTCTGTTGTAACAGAATAATTTTGTAAATAGCTTCTGTATAGATGCTCTCCATTTTGGTTTTGGTTTTTCACTAAGCGATGTTCAACAAGAAGGAGAAGAAGAAACGCTCAAGCGACGTGTGACGTCACACCCTGCCGAGTATGTCTCAGTCTATAGTCATTGTTTGATCATGGCTGACTGTGTAACCATGTGGGGCGAAGTACAAGACAAAGAAGAATGGCTTATATGTGCCGATACAGTGGGAAGAAAGGTGGGCTGGTTTTATCGAATATCGACGAATGGATTGAGCTCGTGAAGCTTGAAAAAAGAAAAAGAGAAAGACGGCAAAGAAAACGGACAAAATGCTTTTTTATGCCATGGCCTATAAAGCCTAAAACACAAAAAAAACGGCCCTTTTCAGGGCCACCTAACTTTTACGAAAAGAAAACCTATGACTGATTAGAGCAGTAATAAAACATAGATACTTTGTATACCCTTATTCTGTATCTCTTTTCTCTGTATCTCACTCTAAGTGTTACACTTTTACTCTTGATCTCCTTCTACTCATAGTTTTGTAGTCTTTTTTTTTTTTTTTTTACATTAGATCACTCCTTTATGTCTACCTTGTAGATACTAGAGCAAAACTCTAAGTGTACTCTTAGTGTACACCTTATACCCAGTAGGTTTAAACTCTAAGTGTACTCTAAACGTGTACACCTTTTAGTCATAAATACACAAACACCAGATTAAATTTTTAATAAGTTTAATGCCCCGCTAAAAACCTTTTTAGATAGTCAACAGAGGATTAGGGCCGTCCCTCTGTGACTATGTACAATACATAAGCATGAACTATGAGAACATTAACTATCAGAACATTAATTATGAGAATACTGATTCACTTTCTGTGACTATGTACATTACATAAGCATGAACTATGAGAACATTAACTATGAGAACATTAACTTTGAGAACACTGATTCACTTTCTGTGACTATGTACAATACATAAACTATGAGAACATTCACTTTGAAAACATTAACTTCATGTTAAAACGTTCATCACAAAACTTTGAGTCACTTTGTCTCACTACTACGGTTTGATCTTGCCCATACAGCACGGAGCAAAAGAACGTTAGCTTTTGTCCTAGATCGGTCGGTTCGGATTCCTTGACGCTGTGACACTAAACGTATTTACACGATGAACAATTCCAAAAACACAATCACTGCTGTTCGGTTTCCACTTTCCCTTTCTTGGTGGCTTTGCCTCCCTTCTTGAGCATCAAGTTGAGTTTACGTTTGACCCTGTTGAAGTCTGTTCGGGACATTCATAAGCCCAATGACCTGACTGATGACATTTATAACACTGGTCCGATTGACGAGATCGATTTTCTTTTTTGTTCTCAGGTTCTACTCTTACTGATGTTGCTGTTGTTGTTTGGTGTTGTTGCCGACTCGTTATTCTTAGGACATCTAGGAGACCAATGTCCAATTTCACCACAAATGAAACAAGGATGAGTCTGTGGCGTAGGCTTATATTCGTACCCCATATACGATGTTCTGACTCCTGGCTGTACGTTATCCTTCAATTCTTTCAGAGTAGTTGTAATAGTCGTGAGTTCTTCCTCATTTTCTGTAATGTGGATAGCAAGGCATCACGTAGCATTCCCTGGGCCGCATCATTTTCTTGTTTTTCTTGCAACTGGTCTAACGTTTTGAGAACTTCATCAAACTCATCGGCCCCTTCTAGGTAAGGTGTACAATTAGGTGAATAATTTGGGTGCGTCTGTGACAAGCCTGGATAACTCATGTTGATGACTGATTCAAATGATGTTTGGTCACTGCACTTCACTTTACTTTATAGCCGTTCTTCTTCTTCTTATTCTGTATTTAGACTCGTTCCCGTCAGCCACTTGGATGTTCCCAGAAGGGAGGCTCCACACAAGGTTTTTTTTTTTTTTTTTTTTTTTTTTTTTTTGTGTTATGTTTATATCAGCAATTGACTGAAAGCACAATCTTTAGACCAACGTCGATGTTCTGTAAAAGCATTATCGCTCCATTCCCAATCTTTTAAACAGATGCCACAAGAAAAACACTGAACGTGGTCACTGTTCCCTAAATACACAAATCCTGCTCTGGCTAATTCTGTCTGTTTAGGTCCCGGTAGATATTTAGGCCAATGATCTTTAAACGTCAGGTACCTGGATTCATACGTACAAAAATTAGGCAAGGGCTAAAGGTATTCTTAAATTCCTGATGAAACGATAACCCTCTGACGGTAGCAGGTCTTAGTTTAAATGTGGTCACACCTTGTCTCCTTTCGGTAGGTGGAGTCCTTGTCACTTCTATCAGATTAACTCTCGGTACGCTATCCACTTCAACCCGATGAGCTCGTGGTACACTATCTACTTCTACTCGATGAATTCGTGGTACACTATCCATCATGTCTCGGTTCATGGGAGCACTATCCGTGACGGTCTGACTAGCATCCATCGTCGATGAAAATAAAGTTTCCATACTTGATGTTCTTTCCATCGTGTCTGAGAGTGAATGGTCCCTGATGTGCATTCTCACTCCCTTTTTATAAGGTTCATAAAATCTATTTTTAGATCAGAACTAAAAAATCATATTTTTCTACGTCTTTTTCTGTCCTGAAACACAAATTGTATCATCGGTCTACATGATGACCAAAAGGATCCCATGCTACTTGTCGTTGTTCTTTATGCACATGATACATCATACCTGCTCGATTGCCATTATTATCATTTAATTGTAAATGAAAAGTGTCACCGTACATGGGAGACTGACGACAATCGCTTAACCATTGTCGTAGAAACATTAAAATATCATGAGGTATTTCTTCCTGTTCTACTTTTCGTGGTCGTCCCCTTTTCACTCCTTCCCTCTGCTGTAGGCCTACATATAGTATAGACAGATGTCATTTTCTCTCTTTTCGTTGGTGTAGGAAGAGACATGTATAACACATAATTAGCGATATATAAAGCTTTAGGAACCGTGACAGTTTACAATTTGTTATTAAAAATATCTTATACAGCACCGTGCCAAAAGTAAGTCAACTAAAATTTTTTTTCCGTAGTATTCTGTGCTAAATTAACTTATTAGAAATAATCGACCCAATCTATATAGGCCTTACTCAACAAAATCTTGTAAACTTTTGCACATTTGTGTTGAAGTCTATTTGGACTAAATTCTAAATTGGTTTTGACTGTGTCAGTTTCTTTTCATAAAAACTGCAAGTTTTTGTAAGTCACAAGCAAAATTTTACATATGACAGCGATTCCACTGCTGTGGATCATTTTCTCCTTTGTTCATAGTAAGTGGTGTCAACATAACATTTACGTATACTGCAAAAAAATATTTGTTGCTTTAAGAAATGTTTCAAAGAAATTCAAAAGTAATATGAACTGATCATGATGAATATACTTATATATATATATAAGTGTGTGTGCATAAAGGAAAAAGTAGTGTGTGTGTGTGTGTGACATTGTGTGTGTGTGTGTGTGTGTGTGTGTGTGTGTGTGTGTGTGTGTGTGTGTGTGTGTGTGTGTGTGTGTGTGTGTGTGTGTGTGAATTTTAACAAGTGTGACACAAGCATTACTTTATGGCAGGTATTTGAAAAACGTCGTTTTAACATAGAAAGGTATGGGGAAATGGCGATAGATGACTCACTTTTGGCACGGTGCTGTATTTGTTTTCACCATCAAAATGTCTTAGTCGATTAGATTGTAGCATCTTATTGTATCAAAACTTTAGTTTAAACAAATACATTAGATGAGAAATAATACGATGAAAAAGATGTCTACATTACAGGGATAGGCATACATTAAACATATACTTTAGTATCCGATGCGTGTTGATCGAGCTCGTCAAGTACATGAATCTTGGAGAATAGCAGACCCGGTGCCACCAAATTCGGTGAAAACGGAAGCTCAGTAGTGTTTTTTTATGAAACCATTCAACTTTTATGCTGCAATCGGACATTGCAGAATAGACTGATTATACATAATGATGTAAATTATTGTTCACAAGTACACTATTATTACCACTTAGATCGAACTGACTTTTGAATTGTATCAACTGTGGGTGTAGTAAAATCCATATAACCTGGCGGGATGGAATTTGTGAACTTTTTTTTTACCTGGGCGAGTTTAAATTTTAGTTGATAAAACACTGGCTAGAGTGATCGATCCTAATTGCCATCGTACATAAGAGAGTATCCAATAAGGAATAAAACGTTTTCCCGTTTTTCCCGTGCAGCTTGTCAGTAGAATCAAAATGCCATCTTATGTGAATCGGACAATATTTTGGTTTGTTTTCAATCATATTTATTCATCATAGTACACAGATATTCGTGGCAGTGGATGTTTTCTAATTAAAATTAAAAATTAATATAAATTAAAGGGGCATTAGCTGTGTTTGCTAAAATATATTTAGATTTTTTTTCTACTTTTACTACTTGTACTTGATGAACAATAACAAACAAGAGCTAAATTCCTATTTATTTTATGAAAATAAGGTCAGGTCCAGTGTGGTACTCATATACAAATCCGTACTAAAAAGGTGGACAAAATTTCAGGTCCTACTGCCCCTTTAAATTCACCGATCTATTCCTCAGCTTATAATTATGTGGCTTCACGACACAGATCACCGACATTGAGCAGTTTTTGTGAGATCTGTCCGAGTTTGGTCCGAGATATGCCGTATCCTCGATGTCTATAAAAAGAAAAGAATTTGGGAAAAATCTCACAAATACTTGTCGAAGTCGGTGATCTGTGTCGCTAAGCCACAAATATAAGTTGAAGAATAGCCTAAGAGTGTTATGGATCGTAAATTTTATTTAGTTTATATTAATTTTAATTTTTTATTAGACAGCATCCAATGCCACGTGCGCCTGTGATATGTTACAAGAAATAGTTTTACATGTATGTAGGCCTTTAAGTCATTAAATCTCAGCAACAAGTTGTAAAACTTATATAAATCCGGCTCCTGATAAAAGGAAGGTCTTGCTAACAATATAAGTATACATACAGAAGGGAAGATGGTGTGGAAGAAGGAAAGATGAAGGAAACGGAGATCAATGAACATGTGTATAAAACAGTACAAGTGAAAGAGATATGTAAATACTTGTAGTGATAATTGGTAACAGGATTGGAAAAGGAAGGCCACCGCGATCAACGGTGACTTTACCCGTGATAAATCCCTTCCCAGAACATACTGAACTGAGCCAACCCAAACCTATTGCGTTCAGCAAGAACGGAAGCGTCGACAAAGCGTTCATCATCAGACATGACGTCAGTATATATACAAAAAGAGGTAAACCTCTGGACCCTAAGTCACCAAATACTCAATTCTCAAGCCAAATTGTCATTATTATGACTATATGGACGTTTGCAAAACTTCTGGATCTGGACGAATAGGAAACACATTATTATTTTCAACGTTTACAGGGGAAGAAGTTGGGTCACTGTTATGATTTTCCTATAAAAGAAATGAAGAAATACATAGAATACGGTACTCAGTATTTGACTAAATATATATATAAAGGAAATATACCCGGGTAATTTTTCTATAGTTGAAAATACACACGGGCCTTTTCCATGGTGGAATACATACCAAAAATAAATGAATAAATAAATAAATAAATAAATAAATGATAATAAAAAATCGACGTGGTGGAGTCTCGAGAACCCCTTTTTAGGCGGACAAGTCGAGTTTAGGCAATAAAACATATGAAAGTGACGAGAGAACATATTCCTACTTGTCTTCAAAACTATTAGTATCCAGTGAGGAATAAAGCGTTTTCCTGTGAAGCTTGCCATAACCGAAAAGTGAGTAGAATCATCTGTATGGTATCAACAGGTCACTACGTCTCGCCATGTTATGTGAATTAGAATATAGAAAATATATCCATATCATGTTACACCTTTTTGATTATCATGTTCCCACTTTTTGGTAAAACCCCTGGTAAATCAAATAGTGGGAACATGATATGGATATATTTTCTATATTCTAATTCACATAACATGGCGATTTGGCGTAGAAACAAATCAAAAGTGGTTTTTTTTCAGTGGAAACTAGTGCTTTCCCCAGGTAAAAGTTAGTTTCCATATCCTTTTGATTATGCATTAAACATGTACAATTACATTTGAAACAATTCGCTTACGTATTGATAATACAAGAATTTTGCTTGCAAGGAATTTTAAGTGGGACGCCCCTTGCACCCCTCCCCTGTTTCTAGCCTATGCTGGGCAATTTGCTGTGGTAGAAAGTATACGCTGATCATTTCCTAAGGACGAAAATGTATCCAAATCAGTAATTTATTGTAGAAATTTATCTTTTGTACCCAGGTGTTATTTTTATGACAGAAAATGTAACCGGGTCAGTAATTTATTGTAGAAATTTATCTTTTGCACTCAGGTGTTATTTCTATGATAGAAAATGTAACCGGGTCAGTAATTTATTGTAGAAATTTATCTTTTGTACCCAGGTATTATTTTTATGACAGAAAATGTAACCGGGTCAGTAATTTGTTGTAGAAATTGTTCTTTTGCACCCAGCTGTTATTTTTATGACAAAAATTGTATCCGGGTCAGTAATTTATTGTAGAAATTGTTCTTTTGCACCCAGCTGTTATTTTTATGACAAAAATTGTATCCGGGTCATATTTCTGTTGTAAACAAGATACTATAACGGTCACCCTAGTTATTAAACGAATATCATAACTGAGAGACAAATATTAGTCGAGGCCCACATATTTGAAGAAAATGCCATTTATTACTTCATATATTGGGTAAATAAGTGAATAACCTTGATTTTTAAAAATATTTGTTGTTTTGGGAGGGGCAAAGAGATCATACAGTTTCCCGTGATAGAATTTGTATGTCACAAACTTCCATCATTTACACTGGCGTCCATGTAAAATGAAACTGGTTTCCCGCTTTTAGATAGTTATGTGCTATAATTTCTATCAAAATAAATACCGATCGGCGTGTTAAAAGTGATAGACTGATCCTTACTCACCTTAAACTTTGTAACACAACCATCCTGTTACGGAATTACCAGTATGATACCTGAAATGTAGCCGGTCTATAACGATGTTTTATAAATGCCCTTGATAATAACCGCCTTATAAGCCTCTATTAGATCCTTCTTCATCACACATATTTCAATTTCTTTGTTTACTGTAAAAATATTTGGATTTTTGTTGAGAGCACTTCTATTTTAAAAGCAGCCGGAAAAATACATTCCGATCCGTTTCCGTTTTGTATGTGTCATTACATTCGGAACAAATTTTATGTCAGTCTAGAGAGGTATCGAGAGCATAGCAACATAACGCTGTGGTCAATTTCCCAGTTTAAACACATTTGGATATTGTGTGGAGAATAACAAAATTTACAATGTCAGCTGGCAAACCATTATCAAAGGCCGAAGCTCAGGCCTTGGGAGAAAGTAGGGAATCCTGGTGTGCAGTAGAAATGAAAAAGGAACAGGACTGGTGTCGAAAACATAGACTACATTTCCCACAACAGTTCAACAGTTCAGTCTTCACTGAACATAAACCCGGATACGAACCAAGATGTACATTTGAAGTAGATGCACCGAGACACAAGGAACGCAGGCATTATAATGATAAATGTAAATGTTGATTTCTTGTTATTCGGCCTAGGCTACTAAGTTCAAACACTCGGACATCGATACTAATAGTCCAGTCATATTTTATATATCCGTCTTCTGCATACGACCATAGTTTACTATAGAGTATAGTAGTAGCTATGTGTTTCTTGTAAAGTTAAAAATATTGTTATAAAGAGTAATATGCAGTATTAATCAAACCTTTAATTTCATATAAAACTATGTTAGGATTGGTCATGTGCTCATGGCTGAATATTCTTGTAGCACTCAACATTTCAACTATAAATTAAGCTGTTTGAAACTGAATATTTACAGTTTCACTACATATACAGTCTATTCACATGGTCATCATGCTCAATTCAAGAAATCTAATTCAACCCAGCATTGTGCACATAGATATACATCTGTGGACTAAATTTATATACAAAGCCACGATGAACATATTCAGGAAAGCTGTTAAGATTACCTTTGTCAGTTTGTGTATATTGATATGTACTTGCAGTCCGAGTCTACTCAGTTTAATTCACATGACCATAATGCACAAACTGAAAAAAATCAGGAAATCATATACACAGCTGTCATATATATGTACTGCCACATTTACCAATTCAGCATTGTGTACTACACATGATTAGCGTGTAGGTACCATTAAAATTTTGCTTCACATTGGTCCATGCACAGGAGCTAGAAATTTTATCTGTAAGTTAAAAACTGGGAGTCAAACAACCCTCAGATCCTCTGACAAACACTTTTATAGATGTTTGTTCAATGATTGGGTGTTTGACTCTCAATTTTAACTTACAGATGAAATTTCCAGCTCCTATGGTCCACGGTTTAAAAATATGTGTGCTTAAGTTTGCAAATGTGCAGAATTGTACATAATTACAATATGTGGCATAAGTACATAAAAATATGGTGGTGTAAAAACAAAACAGAAAGTCAAAGTCCTAGAATATCAAAATTCATCAAGATATTTCAAATGCTGAAAATTTGAAAGTCAGAATATCTTAAAATTTATTTTGAAAAATTAATTAGCAGCTTTGAGTAGGAATTAAAAAAATCAAAAATATAATTAAAAAAAAAACTAACCCCCCCCCCCCCTAAATTGTGAGTTTTTTAAATCAACATTTTTCAAATCCATTGTATAAAATTGTTATTCTTACCTTGGTCTTTCTTAATAGCATGTTTATTTTGGTTCAAAAGCATCATTAAAATTTTATAAACAGGAAAATAATGAAATTTTCTATAAATGCATTTTAATTTTTAATGTAAGGGTAAAAAATATAGAAAAATTAGATTTTTTTTAAATTTGTGTTTTACCAAGTTTATATTTACATATTTTAGGAATTTTCTAGTCATGAAGGAGAATCTGAGGTGAAAACTTAATACAATGTAATATTATAGACCAGCAGCTTTTAGATGAGCTTTCAAAATAACAGTAGAGCTTTTATTATTACTTATTGTTTTAAAAATGATTAGAAGAAATTTCATGATATCAAATGAATACATGAAGGCTTCAACAACAGTTAATTTACAGAGCAAGTGTGTAGAATATGTATAGTACTAACCAATTTTCTGCATTATCAGACTTTTCATGCACCATACTACATACAATTTGTCAAAGAAAATGTTGAAATTTCAATCTGTATGCTCATCATAGTGAGTATACAACTGATATGTTCTATAATGTCACAGCCAATGTAGGCCTGTTCTTTTTTGTTTATGACATAGTGAGTATACAACTGATATGTTCTATAATGTCACAGCCAATGTAGGCCTGTTCTTTTTTGTTTGTGACATAGTGAGTATACAACTGATATGTTCTATAATGTCACAGCCAATGTAGACCTGTTCTTTTTTGTTTATGACATAGTGAGTATACAACTGATATGTTCTATAATGTCACAGCCAATGTAGGCCTGTTCTTTTTTGTTTATGACATAGTGAGTATACAACTGATATGTTCTATAATGTCACAGCCAATGTAGGCCTGTTCTTTTTTGTTTGTGACATAGTGAGTATACAACTGATATGTTCTATAATGTCACAGCCAATGTATACCTGTTCTTTTTTGTTTATGGCATAGTGAACAACACAAGTGTCAACTGTGAATGAGGTCTTTGCTCATATGGCAAATAACAACTAATGAAGAAAAAGAAAAATGAAGAGTTTAGCTGTGATCACATGTTCAGTTTTATTTGATGTAGCTTTTACATATTTTTAAAGTAGCCAGTGATTATTTTAAAAACTTCAGTGTATGTCATTTTCACATAATTTCATTTGATTTTAATACTACCAGTATGTAGTTACTGTAACGACTAAAGACAATACCATTTTTAGATTATCAAAATACATGTAGCATATATTATAATATAATATAACATTATATACAAATAGTTACTAATTAGTAGCTCATGTTATATTAAATTTATATGTGTAATTAAAATCATTGAAATTAATGCATGAATCATGATTAAACTGCATGCATCACATGATGTGATATCTCGGTTGCTTGATTGCCTTAAGCTTGGAAGTTTGACAGTTTCAGCAAAAATATGTCTCTTTAATCTCTTTTAGTTTGGATACATATATATTTGATTATTTTAATGTTCATTTTTTAAATATATAAGTTAGTAATAATCACTGACAGATATATATATATAAGTTAGTAATAATCACTGACAGGTATCTATATAAGTTAGTAATAAACACTGACAGGTATATATATAAGTTAGTAATAATCACTGACAGGTATATATATAAGTTAGTAATAATCACTGACAGGTATATATATAAGTTAGTAATAATCACTGACAGGTATATATATAAGTTAGTAATAATCACCGACAGGTATATATATAAGTTAGTAATAATCACCGACAGGTATATATATAAGTTAGTAATAATCACCGACAGGTATATATATAAGTTAGTAATAATCACCGACAGGTATATATATAAGTTAGTAATAATCACCGACAGGTATATATATAAGTTAGTAATAATCACCGACAGGTATATATATAAGTTAGTAATAAACACTGACAGGTATATATATATATAAGTTAGTAATAATCACTGACAGGTATATATATATAAGTTAGTAATAATCACTGACAGGTATATATATAAGTTAGTAATAATCACTGACAGGTATATATATAAGTTAGTAATAATCACTGACAGGTATATATATAAGTTAGTAATAATCACTGACAGGTATATATATAAGTTAGTAATAATCACCGACAGGTATATATATAAGTTAGTAATAATCACCGACAGGTATATATATAAGTTAGTAATAATCACCGACAGGTATATATATAAGTTAGTAATAATCACCGACAGGTATATATATAAGTTAGTAATAATCACCGACAGGTATATATATAAGTTAGTAATAATCACCGACAGGTATATATATAAGTTAGTAATAAACACTGACAGGTATATATATATATAAGTTAGTAATAATCACTGACAGGTATATATATATATAAGTTAGTAATAATCACTGACAGGTATATATATATAAGTTAGTAATAATCACTGACAGGTATATATATAAGTTAGTAATAATCACTGACAGGTATATATATAAGTTAGTAATAATCACTGACAGGTATATATATAAGTTAGTAATAATCACCGACAGGTATATATATAAGTTAGTAATAATCACCGACAGGTATATATATAAGTTAGTAATAATCACTGACAGGTATATATATATAAGTTAGTAATAATCACTGACAGGTATATATATAAGTTAGTAATAATCACTGACAGGTATATATATATAAGTTAGTAATAATCACCGACAGGTATATATATATAAGTTAGTAATAATCACTGACAGGTATATATATAAGTTAGTAATAATCACCGACAGGTATATATATAAGTTAGTAATAATCACCGACAGGTATATATATAAGTTAGTAATAATCACTGACAGGTATATATTTTGATACACAGTCAATTCTTGATAGATTGCCACATTTTGTTATTTAGAAATTATGGTGGCATATCAAATTTGGTGATGAATTCCCGCATCTTGGGGAAAATAGAGTTAATGTTCTTTTGTATCATAGAGATTGAATAGCACATGTCTGCAAGGCCTGACAATGCTTTTTTCAAACTGTATTTTACTTCCTTGATCTGACATCTACTAATATCTTTATACTCTAGGCCCTATCTAGACTAGAGCCACGTTTGTAGATCTCCAATGTATAGTACTTTTGTATTTCTTCACGGCATCCTAACACTTCAAGTCAAAACTTAATTATTTACATTTCCCGCAGCAGTCATCCATAGTCTAACTGTTGATTTTTACTGTGTTTATGTCAGCTATAAAAGAAGTTCCTCACGTGGCATCACACAGAGATGTATCGCCATCAATATTTTGACATCACACCAAGATATTTCAATCATATATACCCTATATTAGATTTTTCTACCTGGAACTTTGCTGTTCAATCAAGATAAAATGGACTACCTTTAACTGTTTATGGTAGGGTTTTCAAATCTCATTTTTTTTTTTCAATAAAAAACTATGATAGCAATTGAAAGCTTGTTAGTGTGTATCCATTGTCAATATGGATGCTGTTTGGATGACAGATAAATATTCATGGTACCAGATCTGTCACCTGAATAACATCGATGTTGACAATAAACATTTTCTGACAAATGCTCAATCGTTAAAAAATGACTGAGATTCTTTTTACATTCAAAATACTGTATCTCTCAAGGTCATATGTGCATATCATAAAACTCAGTCAAAAAGTCGAAAACACATTTATAATTGATTATCAAAAATGTGTTTCAGTTTGTATCAAATGTCATGGTAATATAAGGTCAGAAATTTGAGATTTTGTCATGAAAACTTCATTTTCTGCCTAAAAAAATAAATTTTTTAGACAATGTGTACAGTACATGTAGTTTTAGTTTTTACCAAAGTGAAGGCACTATCATATATCATTGAAATGTATAAACATCATTTCTGATGCAATTATTAGCATTTCAGTCCAAATTTTGGACTAAATTGACTGGTTCAGTTAGTAAGTTCCTCCACATCGCCAAGGAGAATTTAATAGTCCCTTTTGATTTACTTGAGCATGAGATGAAAAGATCATTGAATCTAACATAGTAACAGCGACATTATATATATAAAGTGAAACCTGTATATAGGGGCCACCCAAGGCACCAGAAAATATCGACCTTTATGTGCAGGTGCCCTTATACACACATTCAATTTAGTTGAAATATGCCGTCAAAGGACTTCTGGCCTTTATAAACAGGTGATCCTTATATAGAGGTGGCCACTATAGTAGGTTTTACTATATTAATATAAACATGTCACCTTTTTCATAATTTCCCTGTGCAGAAAGTACAGTGGAAACTGTATTGAGAGACAACCCATCTGCCAATGAAAAATGTTTTCTCACGCAGGTGGTCCTCTCAAAGGATGTTTTATCTAAAGGATTATTTAGCCATGTTGTTTTCATAATTTGGTCTTAAAAGACAGGTGCTCTTCCATGAGAAAGGTATTTCAAGTTCCACTGTATATAAGAAATGATTACCATTAATAGGAGATACAATATACACTGGATAGCGACTATCCTTTCTTAGATACAGTAAACTTGTACATATAGGCCACTCAAGGGAACAGGCAAAAGTAGTTATTATAGAAAGGTGATCTTTATAAAGAGGTTTGTTTATTTAATAAAAAAAAAGTTAACAAAAGTTATGTTTGAATGGCCTTTAGATGCAGGTGCCTTTTATATAGAGGTGATCTGTAATGCAAGTTTGACTGTACATGTATGTAATATATTTGATTTTTTTTATTAATTTAAGCAAATAGGCCTGTTTTCAACAGAGTATTAAAGTTCCATATCATTTCACAAAAATGAGTTTTTCATAATTTCAAATTTAAATATATCAATTTAAAAGCAACAATATTTGCTTATTTCACTTTCATCGTTACAATTTATATAACTTGACAATTTCATTAATCTTGCATAGTAAAATTTTATCATTTACTTATTCAGATGAATGTCAGCTGAAAATCTAAGTGTTGGAATGGTTGCTACATACATCTCTAGCTGTTGAAATGGGAAAGAAGAAATATCATCAAGACTTTGATTACTGGATTTTAACTTGGATAACCATGATTATAAGGAAAGAAAATATGTATTCAGCATCTTTGAAGTTTAAGTGTACGCACCTTAAAGTCAGTCAGTATTTCTATGGATATATTATAAATAAGATTTTCATGTCACTAATTGATCACCAAATTCTCTTTGTAATATCATTTGCAGGTGTTAAACTCTTTGCCACAGGTGTGTTTTCAGTTAATATACAAATCAATATCTCTTCTGTTTGTCAATCATTATTTTAATTGCATATCTAGAAGTTTCGTTTTGTAAAGATGCAAATGTGAGAATCATATTTATCTTTTGTTATTTTTTTTTTTTACATGTAATTTGCTCAGACAATTTTATATGTCATAATACATTGTACCAGTATTACTTTTTACATCACAAATCTATATTTATACATTTTCTCTTTACTTATACATGTACATGGATAATTTATAAGTTTTAATGTTGCTCAGATATAGTACAGTCATATATTAAGATATCATGACAGCATGTAATCTGTTTTACATGGTCATATTTGGCTTTATTTACAAATTAAGTTGAACTAAAAATAGAAAATCAAACACAGCAAGACAATGAAATCAAGGCAAGTGTTTTGTGATAAGACTATGTATATGTGTATCTAAATAGTGAAACTGCTGAGTTAATACAAACATCAGAAAGGGATTTTACACTATATATATATATATATATATATATATATATATATATATATATAATAAAAAAGATAAAGAGTTTGTTTACACATGAATTCAATATGTATTTCTAATATTTTCTAGTTGCCGATACATGAATATATACTATTTGTTTAATTTGGAAACTTGACTGTGGATGTTTTTCATATTTTGTTTCAAAACCCAAAACTCTTAAGTGTATTTCAAAGGCATGGATCGAGTGACTCATCACATATTATAGACACATGTATATAATACCTGCACCAGTATTATTTATTAGATAAATAAGCTCAAAAGTAGTCATTGCACATTTTGCCAACTTTTTAGGATGAATATATTTATTGTTGTATATTTGTTAGTGTAATAAGTTTTCATTGATTGATGAAGGTCCAAAACAGTATCCCATAGAACATATACATGTAGTCTTGTATTTAAAATATCAAGTATTAATTTAAGATTTATATATACATTTACCTTGAGCTGTCATGTTTTATGTACTTTTTCTGTTGTATATGAAATAAAGAAAATAAACCTTCTTTTTAAGTTTTCGTTTTTATCAGAAATTTAAAAGACTTGTGAAGCTAATCACAGTATACACAGACAAATTTGTTCATGTGAATTTCACATAAAAAAATTAACAAGAATTGAGCTTATACATGAAATTTACATAAAAATTTGGCTGTGATTGCTTAAAACAAATGCCCCAGTTTTGCCAGATTTTCAAAGAAATGTTGAGTTGTCATGCATTAGCATTCAATCACTTTTTTACAGTGGAACCTGTCTTGAAAGACCACCTATCTTCTGAGACCACATTCTGAAAACCATTTGGTTAAATAATCCTAATCCCTCTTTTGAGAGACCACTTGTCTTAAGAAACCACATTTCAGTGGCAGATAGGGTGGTCTCTTGAGACAGGTTCCATTGTATTTGTTTTCAGATTTTTCTCAAAGTAAACAAAAAAAAAAAAAAAATACAGAAATATTAAAAAATTGTTTGAGGCCATATTTTTTACAGGAAAATAGATATTGTGACCCCAAATTTGTATGTGTATAAGTGTATAATGAGAAATAATACCCTGTACTGTGTTTCGTTTTCAGCCAAATCCAGACACTTTACAAAGGACAATATAATAATAAAATAAAAGTTGAGCTTCTGTATATACTGACTTCAGTGAAACCTGTATGTAAAGATCCCATTATAGGGAGGTGGTCTTTATATAGAGGTTGACTTGTACATAAATGATACTCTTGGGGACAGCAAAAAAATGGTCTTTGTGTCCAGCTAGTCTTTATACACGGGTGGTGGCTAAAGCATGTTTTACTGTATAATTGGTGATTTGGGGCAATGACCTCAACCAATCTTAATGGGACACCAACATATAACATAAATTTGTTTTTCTCTCGTTCAACATAGAATTTCCTCAACACTACTCTGTATACAGATTGTACTTTATTTGATCACATACCGGTACATCTTGAGTATTTATTAGAAACAACATATGCATGAAATTAAAATCAAGTAAACATGTTTCCATTTAGTTTCAATGCTCAAAATGGCTTCACTTGCTCTCACTCTAAAAGTTTAATTCATCATTACATTTCTGATTTCTAAAATCCTGGAATATGCATGCATTGTGATTTTCTGTAAAGATTCATTTACAATATCTTTTTTGGTCCATAAAAGTGCATGTTTAATTGTTTAAAGAGTGGTTATATTAAATGTAGCAGATGGACATAGCAGTTTTTCAACTGAATAACACCAGAGACACCTTATCAAATTACAGATTCCTCAGAACTCTTCCTTTATTACAACCAGTTAGTGAAAAATCTAATCTCGTTGATGTGTAAAACTGTATTATCTTAAAAACATGATCGTTTCTAATTCAAGACTAGATAGAAGCTATGAGTGTATTGGGATATACAAAAACATGATACACTTGCACACTGCTGATTGAACACTTTTACCTTCTACTCATAATTCAAAATACACATTTCTGCCCTTATTCAGATGACTTGAAAACTCTCATTCAAATCTGAATATATAGTCCTTTTGATTAAGAGCGAGATCCATAGACATCTTATTTTACAACTCCTTTACACTGGTCAAAATTACATATCTGATATACACATTTAAATATTTGTAGCTTACTCATTATTGGACTATAATAATAACATAATCTAACCTGGTTGTTGATAACAAAGTTGTATCAAATCTCTCATGTCGTTGTATGTGGCACAAAAATCATGCTCCATGGAAATCACAAAATCGCTCAATAAATCAATGAAATTGATGAGTTTTGTAGCTCTGTTAATTCGGTACTACATGTACATCATGCTCTTTAGCATATCACAATATCTCTCGGTGACACCAATGCTATCAGGATAAATCTGCACTAAAATCAAGATCTTAACATATCACAAAATCTCTCAATGATACCAATGGTTTTGGTAGCTGTATCTTGAGAATTCCATGCTAAAATCATGCTCTTTGGCATATCACAAAATCTCTGGATGACACCAATAGTTATTACTGTAGCTGTATATTGAATTTGGCACTAAAATCAAGCTCTAAGCATATCACAAAATCTCTCGATAACACCGATGGCTTTTGTTGCTGTCACTGGGTAATGGTAGAGACAGACCATCACTCCATATGGTAGATTACATATTGTTACCCCATCCTGATTTCCATGTGATGCTGCATAGATGCTTGAAAGTAGAATAATTAGCTCTTAAATAAAAATACTCAAGGTGATTTTCATGAAATCAAAATTAAGAAAAACAAAACCATTTAATGTAGATGGATAATGAATACCCCCCCCCCCTTTTCAAGATAATGTCAAAAAAACATGAAAAATCTGCTTAAAAGGGAAAAAACTCCCATTAGGGGCAACCTGACAATTTCAGCTCTATTGACTTTTTTGTAGATCTTTGCATGCTGATCATTTGTACTTCTTTCACTTTCTCTATATCTATTATACTTTTCAAGATATGTCAAAAGACATCCAAAAACCATGAAAAATCCACTTAAAAGGGGAAATAACTCACATAAGGGGCAACCTGCCATTTTCAGCTCACTGACTTTTTCGTAGATCTTTGCATGTTGAACATTTGTGCTGCTTTCACTTTCTCTCTATTTATTATACTTTTCAAGATAATGTCAAAAAAAAAACATCCAAAAACCTGAAAAATCCACTTAAAAGGAGAAATAACTCCCATAAGGGACAACCTGACAATTTCAGCCCTATTGATTTTTTGTAAATCTTTGCATTCTGAACATTTTTGCTTTTTCACTTTTACTCTACCTATTATACCTTTGAAGATAATATCAAAAACATCCAAAACATCATGAAAATTTCACAAAAAGGGGAAATAACTCGCATAAAGGTCGACCTGACAATTTCCACCAAAATGAAATATTTGTAGATTTTTGCAAGCTGCTCATTTTGAGGTAATGTTTTTTTCTCTAACTTAAATAATTTTGAAGATACAAGTATTAAATAAAAAATACAACGTACGATGGACGCCAGACCTTTGGCTAAAGCAATAGTTCACTTGACCCTTCAGGCCAGGTGAGCTTAAAAAATTGTGAAGACATTTCATTAGGATTTTCACTGTTAAACAGAGAACTGGACACAGTTTCATGACATATTTTTATTTCAGTTTTCTAAATTAGAAATTTAAAAATTCATCAGTTTAAACAGAAAGTTTAATTTTTGTTATGAAAATTCCTTCTTTGTGTAAGTAAAATTGTGATATCTAATTTTTACTTTTTGTTTAAATTGTCAAACTTTTGAAACTATACATTAGGAAATTAAATCCAAATAATCAATGAAACTTTTAAACATTCTCTGTTTAACAGTGAAAATTCTATTTAAATGCCATAAGATATAGCTTCACAATATGTTTTTGAAAAACGGAGTTTTCTACAAATTGGAAGATAACAATGGGAAATGTTTTGGATTTGGAGGGGAGAAAAGAACACAAAGTCCAACAAAATATAACAAAAGGCATGTGTATTTGATTGCCACTTTGTTAAATGTACACCCAACTGTCTGAGCACTGATGCAAGTTGAGCATTGTAACATAGACTCTAATGTTCTGACAAGTCCTCTGAACTCTACAGGAGAAAAACTGCATATGTGAGTGAGTGAGTGAGTGAGTGAGTGAGAGTGACAGAGAGTGAGTGAGAGAGTGAGAGAGAGAGACAGAGACAGAGAGAGACAGAGAGACAGTGAGATATTCAAAATGTTAATGCACATGCTGGACTTACCTACAGTTTGTTTTTTGATAGATTTCAAATTTCATTACAGTTTTTTTCTTCAGTGTCAGTTGAAAAGAATGTTCACTGCATGTTCTTCCAAAAGCAGCAATTAGCTCCAAAAACTGTGTTACCTCATCCTATCAGAAGGAAATTGTATTTTTCAGGATTTTATTATTTCAATATCCTATCAGGCCCTTCATTTGAACATTTACATTATTTACATACATATACAAACATTTGGATAGTTTAATGCACACAAAGAGAAATAAATGTGGTCATGTTCATCAACTTTGTATCTTAGTTAAAAAATAAATCGTAGAATAACATAGATCTATATAACCATACAAACATTTTGAATATTCCGAAATGCTGACAACAGCTTGTACCACTAGATCTGTCTGAGCTGTCTATTTGTATAATGTCTCTACAACTAGACCAGTGTGAGCTGTCTATTTATATACAATGAAACCAGTGTGAGCTGTCTATTTGTATAACAACTCTTAGTACCACTAGACCAGTATGAGCTCTCAATTTGTATAGTCTCTCTACAATTAAACTAGTAGTGTAAGCAGTCTATCTGTAGTGTCTCTACCACTAGACCAGTGTCTCTCTAGAGACCTTCAGTTCAGGTGATACCTTCGGTTGTCTGAATCACAAATCCACTTGTCTATAACTTACAAAGAACAAAGAATTAAAAAAATATATTTTTAATAAAAAAAGTTAAAAAATCATTTTAAATTGATAAAAAAAAATATAATCGGGCCTAACAAATAAGCGAATATTCATCCAACGACAAAAAATAAAAGCAACAACAACAATAGAGATATCTACTGTATGCAGGGTTATTTTCGCCCTAATGCATTTGCAAACGGTTTTGCCCTGTTTTAAATTAGCCCAGACTTTTATTATTAAAAACAGACAAATTTACCATTTTGAATTCGCCCAGTTTTAAATTCGTCCACTGGCGATGAGGGTGAAAGGGGCGAAAATAAAACGGGGGCAAAAATTTCCCTATATACAGTATTTGTACAATCTTTCTACTAAAGACAGCTGTGTGTAGTCACTTTGTATAGTGTATCTAACATTAGAACAGTGTGATCTAGTTGTATAACCTCTCTGCTAAAAACAACTGTGATTACTCCCATTGCATAGTGTTCCTACCATTAGATCAGCATGGGTAGTCTATTTGTAATCTATATACCATTTAACATTGTGAACAGTCTATTTGTATCATGTCTCTAACACTAGACCAGTAAGAGCTGTCTATATGTATCTCTACCATAGACCAATGTGAGCTGTCTGTTTGAATCGTGTCTTTACCATACCATAAGACCAGTGTGAGTTGTCTATTTGTAGTGTCTCTACCATAGACCAATGTAAACTGTCTGTTTGAATAGTGTCTCTACCACAACATAAGACCACTATGAACTGTCTATTTGTAGTGTGTCTACCAACAGACCAGTGTGAGCAGTCTATTCATAGTGTCTCTACCACTAGACCAGTGTGAGCATTCTATTTGTATAGTGTCTTTGTTTATAGTGTCTATACCACTAGATCAATGTGAAGTCTATTTATATAGTGTCTCTACTACTAGACCAGTGTGAGCATTCTATTTGTATAGTCTCTACTACTTGACCAATGTGAGCAGTCTATTCATATAGTGTCTTTATCACTAGATTAGTGTGAGCAGTCTATTCGTATAGTCTCTACTACTTGACCAGTGTGAGCATTCTATTTGTATAGTCTCTACTACTTGACCAGTGTGAGCAGTCTATTTGTATAGTCTCTACTACTTGACCAGTGTGAGCAGTCTATTTGTATAGTGTCTTTATCACTAGATTAGTGTGAGCAGTCTATTCGTATAGTCTCTACTACTTGACCAGTGTGAGCATTCTATTTGTATAGTCTCTACTACTTGACCAGTGTGAGCAGTCTATTTGTATAGTGTCTTTATCACTAGATTAGTGTGAGCAGTCTATTCATATAGTGTCTACTACTTGACCAGTGTGAGCAGTCTATTTGTATAGTCTCTACTACTTGACCAGTGTGAGCAGTCTATTTGTATAGTCTCTACTACTTGACCAGTGTGAGCAGTCTATTCGTATAGTGTCTTTATCACTAGATTAGTGTGAGCAGTTTATTTGCATAATGTGTCGACCACTAGATCAGTGTGAGCTCTCCATTAGTAGTCTCTATTTATATAGTGTCTCTACTACTAAACCAGTGTGATCAGTCTTTTTGTAGACTGTAGTGTCTCTCTTTTATGTCTGGTTCTAATGAGTCATGCATTTTACTTGCTGTACAGAGAAGTTGAGACAGGATTATTCATTACTTAAACAAATCCTACAATGTAGGTCTGTTATTTATTTCAATCCAAAACCTCCATTCGCAATAAGAGTGTACCACCAAACAACAGCAACCAGCTGAAACATAGAGTAATATTGTAAAGATCATGCACTTCACACCAACAAATATTATCCCCCTCCCCCTAATTAACATGCCCTACACAAAATCTCTTATTTCAGGTCAGCTTAATTGTGTCTCTGAAATGAGAGCTCCATAATCACACCTCCTTCCCATGATGCAGGTCTTGACAAGAGGCTGGATTCACTTTTTATATCTAGCACTGGTGAAGGAGAGTCATTTCCTAAATTAAAAATATCAAGTATGACTCACTTGAAAGGCTCGATTAATCTTTCAAATTAGTCACATTAATATTATAAAAGAATATCATAAACAATTGTTTACCTTCACCGGCAAGTCAATCAGATCACCGTAAGAGTATACTGTTTTCCCATTTCTGGTAAGAAGAAGAATTCCACTTAATATTTGGTGATCTAATAGATTCACTGTAATAAAGAAATGATGTATTATTTATTACATGTATACATGAAAAGAATATGTTAAGTTAAGATTTCTTTTACATATTTAAGTTTTTTCCTGAAACGTGGAATTTATTTTCTTTTCAATTCTGTCATTTGAGATATCCAACATGTCTAATGGCTGCGATGTTTTGCTTTTTATAAATAGAACTTGACAAAGGAACATATAGAACTCCTTTAAAAGAGTTTTGGGTATACAGGGCTCAACATTTACCTTTCCCCTTTGGCCTCTGGTGTGTCAATCCTAGTTTTGGGAAATTACATTGCACATGTATCTCTTCTGCCTGTCAAATTTGACAAGTGGACATTTCTAATGGCTGTCATGCTTTATAAAGATTCCATGTAGATCTAATACAACAGTACATAAAAATTGCGAACAAGATGTATCAGTACATATGCAAATAAGAAATTAATAATTATAAAGATCATGTGGCTTGAACAGTAAATCATGTCATGAGAATTCCACTCAACTTCAGCTAATACTGAAATCTAATTGGCTGAACTGGCCAGGTTTTGACAAGTATATAGTACAGATCTACTAAGTCTATAAAGTAAGAGCACCCAACTTTTGAACCAAATGAGTTACTGCAGTAGTGGAAACCACAGTCAAATGAGTTGCAGCACAAGAGTCTGTTGGATAATAATGATAATGACCACCATCACCAAATTGATTATTTTGCCATGACATTTGGTGTGCATGCAAGATTAAAAACTGGTTAAGAACAAAGCATCTTATTTAATTTTGGTACAAAAGTATTTTGCTAGCAGCTACCGAGGATCTGAAGGCCTCAAGTGACAGCACAGACACAGTTCCAGATTGGCAGGAGGGAGAAAGTTCCAGTCCCAGATGATGCATGGGAAGAAGATTGCTTATGGTAGTCACTTTGTTGATGGAACTTATTATACATGTAGATCACTACCCTAAACTTTAAATGTTTTTTTAGTGTTGGGTAGCCATGTACCTATCAAAAAAGTGGCAACATGGCATGCCGCAGTGCATATTAATTTTTTTAAATGCCATGCCATTTTTTTCAGTGTCATGCCTTTTTTGTAACAGAAATGTGCCCTTTTATTTAGGCTTTTCCTGTATAGTGGTGTAAAGCAAATCTTATTGTTCTGTGCAATCTTTCTACTGCTTCAAAGTTTCATTACCTTTTTTTCAATTTATTGAAAGAAATATTAAATAATTCTGTCTCTAAGAAAAAAATATTTTCCGTTTTCTTTTATCATTTAAAGATAGGTATTTTAAAATTGTTAGTGGAGACTAGCTGATATAGTGCAGGTGCCCTCAAAACCAATATCACCATAGCCAACATTTTATCAATGTATGAGGCCTTCTGTATGTAGGTCAATATAGATCTACGTGTTAAAAGTTCCCTTTTCAGAGCCTGTAAATAAATTGGCTTGTAGTTTTCCAAAAATATACGCAAAAATTCCCAATTTGGAATCTCAAGATAAAGAATAAAGTATTTTTAAACAAATGTCTCGAATAAAGTTTTCGGTATTAGTGTAAATGTTGTACATTTTCCCAATTTTTCAGACCCTGAACCAAGAATTTACATGTAGGAGGTGGTAAAATTCATGAACACTAGATCTACTTTTGAGTATCGAAGGAAAACGTCAGACTCCTGAGTGAGCGAGTCTTGTGTCTGTGGTTGCAGTCCCTTCCAATCAAAATTATTTTTAGTTTTGAAAATCAAATTAACCTTTGACAAAATCATTCCATGATGGCACGGACATCATATAATCACTGTTTGTGTTGTAATCGGCATTTACATAACGGTCTTCAACAGAACTTATTGCTGCTTCTCACGGAATAGTTCATGCTCGTTTTGACTTTTACGTCTTTCGCAATTGATAGTTATATATGACGGATATTTTTATTGGTCATGATTATCCGGAAGTCCATGAATGTAACCAATGAAATTTAATGTAAGAGCTTTACCTCCCGGGAAGAAAAGAAAGGAAGAAACGAGAGAGATGGTTGAGCAAGTAACAATAACAGAGGATGAGGCAGCTCTGTATGATAGACAGATACGGTTATGGGGATTGGATGCCCAGAGGCGGTATGGCATTATTCCTCTTCTAAACCGCACATATTGGGGAGATAGACTAAAGAGTTTTCTTCTCTGTATTTATGACTGGAGTGGAAGTTGGCCTGGCCCTGGGTCTGGAAATGACTCGCTCACTCAGTCAAACGAATACAAGTTAAATCGGCACTTGGTAAAATCGGCACCCGGTTATTTCGGCACCTGAGATAGTTAAATCGGCACCCGGGAAAATCGGCATCCAGTTAAATCGACACTGTGATAGTTATTTCGGCACTTGGGTTCAAAATCATTTTCGTTTGTTTGATGTTGCATATTTATGTTTAAATATATATATTTTTTTCGTAGTGACAGGTTATTAACTTATCACATTTGTCTGAATATTACATGTTTTATGGTAGTTGGACATATTATACGATGAACTGTTTCCCGATGAAATACTTTTTAAGGTACCAGTGAAATAAAAGGCCAAGTGCAGTGTCATTTCACTGACTGCACAATTTGATGTATGTTTCTGTATGACCTAAAAAAATATATGCCTATTATTGACATTTCCCGGGTTGGACTGGAGAAATATATCTATTGAACCGTTTTACGCTAGTGAGATTGATCGTGCTGATTCATGTGTTTTTTTTTTTTTTTAAATTCGTTTTCAATGTTGGTGTGGAAACATTTTTTAGTTGGCACAAAACTTTTGATTTATGACAGAACAAATGATTAAGTAAAGAATCAGAGTCAGACAACAATGAATATGTCAATATTGTGATCAAAATAAGTTAAAGATGGAGCAAAAAAAAAACGCAAAAGCGTTATGGATTATGTTTGATTTGTAAATTATATTGTTCTCATTGAAAAGTCACTAGCACTGTATATATGTTGTATGCCTTCAACCCATATAATGTACAAACAATAATTAGTTGTTCTTCATTGTTGATGTTTCTTTATGTTAATAAGTTCAGAGATAATTAAATTAAGTATTGTGTAATACAATCACCATGGACAGGTGTCATCCACCTTTGCTGCTTATTAAGAAATTAATCACTGTGTATACGATTAATTTTATTACTAATTACAGGGTTTGTATTATAATTAACATCCAATGTAATTAAATGGTTGTAACAACAATGACTTGCACTGAAAGACCTGGTAGATTAAGAGACCTTGTTGCAGACTTCGGCAAGAAAGAGTCAATGAACTGATGACCTTCAAGATGAAGAACAACAATAAATTGGTTTTCCCTATATTTCATGTATATTTACTCCATATCCTTCCCTTTTATTCATTACACGACTATGATATATATTGAATTTCAAGAATTTCATAGAATCCAAGCCCTTTGTACATTTGAACTGGTAATATTGTTCCCTGTTTTTAGTTGTCATAAGATATGTTGATATTTTATAATTTGTGACTGCTACATGTAAAAGTCATGTCACATGTACACTTTACTCTTTATCCAACATCTTCTGTATCATCTCGCTGCTATATATTCACTGGTTGAATAAAAGAAAAACACCTAGATTTTATTTTCAATATTTTTATTAAGCATATGATTTGAAATAAAAAACAACACACATACTCAGTTCACCCTCACAATCAGTTCATCATTACACACACTATTTTATTATACATACACTATTTCATACAACGAGTTCACATTACATACACTATTGCACACAACCACTTCATCAATACATAACAATATTTCACATAACCAGTTCATCCTTACAACACACAGCCTCACAATCACTTCATATTTCAGACAATCAATTGTACAATGACGTGAATGTTCATCATAGAAAAAAGCATACATAAGTTAATATTTAGGTGTATAATGAACCAAACTTTAACTCTCAATTCGAAAGAAATTTTGCTAAATCAAGAAGTATTTACGCCAAATTGACACCTATACGTACTTTCAGACACTTTGACACTATAGAAGCACTATAAGTAAAAGGCACTAACTTTCGAGCAAAATATCATGTCAACAATACAAGCAATGTAACAATTACAGAAAATGAAAAAAGCACTAATTTACACAAGACATAAAACTAACTGTTTCTACTAATGTCTAAAATCATAATGTCTAATGCACACATGGACTGTATACTGATGATAACTGCCGTAGTAATCTAGTGGCGGATAACATTCTGTTGTTGTAGTCTGCCCACAGTGCAAAAATCTTGCCTTGCATCTGTCTGCACCTCCTGCGTTGGTATCTGGCAAGTTTACCCTCTGACACAAGTCTAAGTTGAAGTGGAATGTCACAAGCTTCTGCATACATCTCTGTGATTAGGTAGTATAATGGTACTGGTCCTCTGTTGGCAACTTGCTTGTTAAACCTGTTGTGCCACCCTTCGACATCGTTGTTGGTACGAACAGACGACATGAACACACTCCAATTGGTTGACGGAAGACTGCACACGAATCCATGTGGCGTAAAGATAGTTCATTACTGGCTGCACAGTGGCTGAAGCTCTGTCTTCTAGGTGGGCGAAGGCATCCTCGATGTGTTCAGGGAGGCAAGAACGGCAGAGAAAAAAGTTGTCTCACAAAGTCATATAAGTCTCCTCTCTGGTTATACGCCACCTAAAATAAAATAGCAAATTATATAATATAAAACACAATTGCAATAGTCTGAAATTAAATAACAAACTTTATAAAGATATAACATACTTGGAGTTGCTTGTCATTGTGAATCCTTCCTGTTATCTTATTCATTTTTTTAATTGGCATGTGTTTGTAGGGAGTTTGTCCCATGTACATTTACCCCATATCCCCCTTTTGTTCATGTATTTGTTTATAACATTGTTGATACATAATTTGCAGAAATGGTCGTTAACTATAAATTAATTTGAATATCATACCTGAAGACCATTGTCTTGAACTTTTCTGAAGACAGCCTGTGCCCAGTGGAATGCACACCCATGTATAGCTGTATCTGGAAACCGTTGTCTTAGTGCCTGCCAGAGACCTACTTCAAAATCTGCGACAAACCTGGTGCTACTGAAGCTAATATCAAATAGACACTTACCAGTATTACAAGTACGATGCTGCCATCTGTTACAACTGTCACACTGAAGACCCTCCTGCCGTGCATGAACTGGGTTGTTACACATGTATTTGTTTATAACATTGTTGATACATAATTTGCAGAAATGGTCGTTAACTATAAATTAATTTGAATATCATACCTGAAGACCATTGTCTTGAACTTTTCTGAAGACAGCCTGTGCCCAGTGGAATGCACACCCATGTATAGCTGTATCTGGAAACCGTTGTCTTAGTGCCTGCCAGAGACCTACTTCAAAATCTGCGACAAACCTGGTGCTACTGAAGCTAATATCAAATAGACACTTACCAGTATTACAAGTACGATGCTGCCATCTGTTACAACTGTCACACTGAAGACCCTCCTGCCGTGCATGAACTGGGTTGTTACACTGTATACAGTGGTCATCCATATTGGAATAAATGTCGTTTGGGGAAATTTTCTCCTATTTATGCCCATTTCTTGGCTTGTATGTTTACACATAGTAAATTTCTCAAATTCTCAACAGTCTTCTGTACTTTGTAAGCTTGTTGGTATACTCCCAATCATTAACAAACTGTTGTCTAAACAATTTGCAATTACCTTTAATGATAGAAATAATTGCCCTTTGACTTGGATGTACTGACTGCAGTTAATTAAACATCAATAGAAAACATCCTTGATTATATTAATTAAAAGTAATTTAAATAATTTATTATGTCTAATCAATCTAAAAAATCATTTTATTGAACATAAACACACCATTTATAATAGCAGAAAAAACTACAAAATTATCAGGTGCCGATTTTACAGGGTGCCGATTTTACCAAGTCCCGAAATAACCGTGTCTAGGTGCCGATTTAACTATTACTCAGGTGCCGATTTTACCAGGTGCCGATTTAACTTGATACCAGTCAAACGGGAGAGGGGGTGTTTCTTTCCTATTCTCAGACGAAAATCGAGTTTTTTTTCAGAAGACTTTCAGTTCAACTGATCGAATTACTTTGAAATTTTGTATCATATTAGATTACCTTTAGATGCATATCTGTAATCTGATAAGTAATATGTGAGTGCTTCGAAATGTTCCATTTGGAGTTATAGGTAGCAGGTCGATAAGTTGTTCCGTCCCCAAGTTGATCCGGCCTCAGTCAATCTGGTCCCGTATAATGCAACGTTATACTATCATATTATGTATCCGAATTAGTTTTCTCAATTATTTCTCAATAGTCAAGGTATTAATTTGACAAAATGTTTGTTTTTAGGGCAAAATATCTATATTAGGTAGGGTCATACTACTGAAATACGCCTGCATCAAAATGTATAAGTCTACAAATTTTAAAAATAAATAGCAATATTTTCCTATTTTTATTGAACTGAATTTTTTTTATGTAAAACGAATTTTCAGTGGTGCATATTGCATTACCCTGCATAAAAGAACAAGTAGACCTACTGTGATACACAAATGTATATGGTCATCTTTTAAAATATTGCAATATACTAGTACATTCAGTATGATTCACAATATTAATATCGCAAACCTATTACTACAATATTTATTCATACTTATTTGTACTTGCATTTGTCAATAAAGAATTCAAAATAAGAATCTTAAATTCTAAATCCTTATTCTTGTCTAGATTACAGTTTTGATCTTGAGTAGAAATATAACATTAATGAAAACAGTTATTATGTATATATATTCAACTAACGATGGCCGGATCGACTATGGTGATTGTGGCCAGATTAACATGGGGATAGATTGACTGGGAACTAATCGACTGGGAACTAATCAACTAGAAATTGTAGTTATAACTTATACTCTAAGTCAGATTAACTTTGTCCACAAGTTTTGGCTGATTAAAATAAAATGGTTGATACCTATGTCTTAAAAATAATATAGTGGTTTTCTGTGTATACTGAGTAATTTATCCATGCCCATGACAAATAAAAATTAATCTGTTTTGTTCTAGATATTGCACTCAAGTTACCCCTACAGAAATTTTGCATAGGTAATGGCTGCCGTTTGTTGAAGTTTGATACGGAATTGAAAGAAAGGGACCATTTATTGCTAAATCTGAATGTAAAATAAAATCATCTGAAAATCAGAGCTCTCGGACTACTATAGTAATATGAACTAATGCCTTGAAAGAGAGTGCTCCTTGTTTTATACATGCGGGGAAAAAACATTCATTGACATTCGTACATGATTCCAATATCAGGTCAGTAAGGCAACACCTTTCCCACAAAATGATGTAACATTTAAATTATGATGTCAAATGTTTAGAACATAAATTGCATTTTGAGTAATTTCTAATCAATAAGTTTGTTTCACAAATAGCCTTTGGCCATTTGAGTTGTACTGTCTACTAGTATTATGTGTATTCATTTTTTTATACTATATTATACATTCATTCCCCTTCATATCACTCTTTTGTTGGAAAGTGTAAAATAATGGTTACCCACATGACCCAATTCATTGACATCGCATGGCTAACAGAGATTCCTGTAGAAAAAGTATTTTAAAAAATTGAAGTGACTAAAGAAAAAAATATTTAGAAAATATAAAGGATATACTTTTTTGTTTTCTATTGATACCGGCACATATCTTTGAATTGGACAACCATTGTTACTTAAATTGTAAATTTTCTATCTAATGTGACTTAGACTGTAAGTCCAATAATTACGGCACCATCATATGGTCAAACTCCTCTAGTGTCTGCTATGAGCTTCAAGGGGTTTACTACCAGTATCAGAATTCTTAGGAACATGGCTGCCATAAATGTTAATCTGATTGGTTGAATAATACATGTAGTTGAGTACAATGGGTTTGTTGACAGCCTGATCCTGTAATGGTAAAGGGATAGAAAATGATTATTTATTGTAGAAATATTCTATCTGGAGTTAAGTCCAATGATTACAGGGCTGTCTTACTGTCAGACACCTCCAATGTGTACATTTCAATGTTACATTGACAAAGCTGTGCTCGCTTCAAGGCAATCCCTTAGTTCATATTCATAGGTTACCTTTAGATGCATATCTAATAAAAGTGGATATTTAGATAGAATTTTTGAGAGTGCAGCAAAGTGAACTCATACTTGTAGATGAAATGTGTACATAACATATAAAAATGACAGAAATGTGTCAGAAGCTATACACTGTAGAGCCTAAAAAATTCTCCATCCAAGATGACCGAAGATGGACCACGTCAACCTGATGCTTTGTGAGTTACTTAACAATAAAATGTTTAAATCAAATGTTTTTGAAACTTTTTATGGACATATTTTTGTCATGTGTCATGTTCTAAACATTCAACATCGCAATTAATCTGTGACACCATTTTGCCGAACAGGTGTTGCTCTTGTGAGAGTGAATAAACTCTCAAATGAATGCTTTATCCTGCATTTGTAAAATAAGGAGTTCAGATCAGTTTCAAGACATTGCCTTAGTTCATAATATCCAGTCATTAACAAAAATTATACATAGAAACATTTGTAAAGTGTTTGAATGCATGCTGTTAAATCCTGAATATTATATATACTTTGATGTTTTTCCCAGCTTGGGATGTAGCAAGGTTTACAATGTAGACAGCGAGCAACACAATGAACTTGCAATTTCTGTTTTTGTCATTTTCATGAGCTTCAGTACATGTACATGTATACTTATGGTACATCATCTTCTCATTTTGATTAGACTCAGAGCTGCAAAGGTGCTACTGATTGGTGTAAGAGGATTAGGTGCAGAAATTGCTAAAAACATTGTACTTTCTGGGATTAAATCATTGACATTACTGGATCACACAGAGGTATATATACATGTATAAATACATTGAGTCTTATTTCTTGATATTTTGAACTATTGTCAGAGTTCTGAATAATTTTGTTATTTAACGATACTCTAGAAATGCAAAATTCTAACTTTTATGAATCAAATTTCTTGGTGTTTCAAATAATTTTTAGCTTGCCGAGACGAAAGTCCAGAGAGCTAATGCCATACCCCATCATTGTTGTCGTTGTTGTCCGTAGACAAAATTTAACCTGACAAATATCTTTTTAACTGCAAGGGACAGGCACTGATATTGTATATACAGATTCCATATGACCAGAGCTTTCATTTGGTACCTTGACTTTTGACCTAGTGACCTTGACCTTGAACTTTGATCTACTTTTTAAAAACTTTAACCTCGGCTTTAAACTGTGAGGGATAGGGCTTTAATATTTCACAGTTTCCTTATGACCAGAGCTTTCATTTATTACCTTGACTTTTGACCCTGTGACCTAGAACTTTGACCTACTTTTTAAAAACTTTAACCTTGACTATATTTTTCAATCCATGAAGGATAGGGCTTTGATATATTACATAAATAGTATTATTAATATATGGTACCTTGACTTTTTACCTTGTGATCTTGACTTTGGACTTTGACTTACTCTTCAAAATTTGTAACCTGAGCTGAAGGAATCAAAATGTTTACCCATCCTTTGAACTTAAAACTTGACAGCTGTGTGTCAAATACCTACTTTGAATATTTACACCCATTTTGTCTTCTGTTCTGTGTCTTGTTGTTTCAGTTATATATGGTTGTGGCCAGGTTTTTAATGGAGGAAGGAGAGAACCTGAGTACTATGTACCTGGGGAGAGACCACAGTCTTCTTCATGTAAACTGGCAACCTTCTGCTGCAACCTACGCTGACATGAAGTGAGAGACTTTGTGGTTCATAGCATGATGCTCTAACCACACAGAGGCCCTTGTGTTTTACAGAGAAATTTAACATTCTTTTTAATATATTTTTAGTTTTTATGTATCTTAATATCATTATATATTGTTAATTATTATTAAATATTAGGGAACATGACTATTGGAATACCAGATAAAGGTGACCTTTTTAGATTTGGAATGTATATTTGAATCTAGGCCCCAATTATAGACACATGAAGGGATTCTTCATTTGCAGTGCCTATATGTACCATGACAGAGGACTAAGTGGTTACAAGGCATATATAAAAATCCCCTTTCTTTTTTCTTTTTTTTATTGAAAACATTCCAATATCTTTTAATAATTTGAATAATTTCAGGTTACTCAAGAAGATATTTGTTCTCAGTTTCTTATTCCAAGATCAGACATTGGGAAAAATGTAAGTATACATTTAAAAATCTTCATAAAAAATTCTTCTCATGAACCATTTATCAGATGATTTTCATTTTTTTTATGCATTATTTTTTATTTTATGTTTGAATGTTCAAAGTTTGTGAAAGATAAATGAAAAGTGTCCATAATAAAACCACTAGGGGACACATCAATAACAGAGGGATACAAATGGTTTATTTATCAAAACTCATTGACTTTTTGTGTATCAGAAAGTTGGTATCTAAGGATAATTTGGACAAAATTTTAAGCTTATGGGGTTATGGTCACAGGCACTTTAAGTAAATAGATATTACAAGTTTTTCATTAACTTCTAGACATTTTTTTCACTTCTGAAGAATCATTGGTTCAATTTTAACCAAGATCCAGAAACTATTCCCATGGGAAGTAATATAATGTTTGCTGAAGAGAAGGGTCTAGTACCCATAGCGACTCCAAAGGGGGTCAGATGTAGGTATTATTTCACTCAGGTTACCATTAAGGCCCACTGGGCTTCATGTGAAAGGTATAGTAAAATTCATATAACCTGGTAGAGTGGAGCCAAGTTTAAATTTGAGGTAATAAAGCATAACAACATAAAAACTACACTGTTAAGAGTTATCATTCCTACTTATCCCCTTAAATACAAGTATCCATTATCCTGTGCAGCTTGTCATAGCCGAAAAGTGAGTAGAAACATCTGTACATGATAATCAAAAGGTTATTCTGCCCTGCCAAGTTATGTGAATCAGACACTAACAACCACTCATTCAGAATCATGTGATGGAAACTACTGCAAAACTTGTGATGATTCATGTATTGGTCAATCCTGTAGTTATGGTTAAACTACATCAGTACATGTATGTGTCATTTGCCTTACAGACGTTTTACATGATCCAGAAATGGGGGATCATACTTTACATTGTACGTTTAAGATGCTTATAAAGATATAATTGGTTGTCTCTGTTTGATTTTCTGTAGAGAGCAGAATCATCACTCTCGAGGACACAACAACTTAATCCAATGGTTGACGTGAAAGCGGACAAAGAAAATGTTGAGAACAAAGCAGATGATTTCTTCACAAACTTTGATGTTATTTGTGCCACTTGCTGCAAATCCACAACACTTAAAAGAATCAACAGCATCTGTGCTGAGAAGAATGTTAAATTTTTTGCTGGTGACGTGTTTGGTTTCTATGGTTACATGTTTGCTGATTTAGGAGAGCATGAATTTGCAGAGTAAGAAAGTTTCTTTATTACCTACAGTTATGAGAGGAATTCTGTAGGAATTCTTAAATTTCCTTTAGTATACAAACATGCAAATTTTGCCCTAGTTATTGTAGATCACCACCACATGACTGGACACGTCACCTACAATCCAGAAGCTTTATCACTGTATGGTAACTGCTACCCACATGAAATGTTTGGATGTCATGAACATGGCGGATACTGTGTGATGAGAATAGATTGGCAAGTCATTATAACTTGATTTCTTTGGTTAAAATAGAAATATAGTGAACAAATTTATGATTTATCAATCCTTTGTATAATTCCAACATAACAGCTCAAGCAGAATCGACCAAAAAACGTCACTTTAATACAAAATTGTAACAGAAAAATTGTAAAGTTCATTTTTGTGACAGCTATGAAGATCAATGATGGATTTAAAAAGGAGCTTTACCAAAGTTTTTGAATTTCTTGTTCACTATCAAAATTTAACTTGGGTTATGCTTTGCCTCACCCCATTACATCATTTTCACACCATCCAAACATTTCATGTCCATCACGGTTACCATGCAGTGAATATGACAAGCAAAACAAATACACCTGAGAAAAATGGAAAAAAGCACAAGAAACAGCAGTATGCAAATGAGCATAAGATGATTACACTTGGGAAAGAACACATAAGATAGAGAAATTTTACATCTGAGCTGAATTTGAAATCAGATGAGAAATTGGCAACCATCATGCTTGATAAGACATCGCTGTCAGAACTTGTCATCATGAAGAATTTGTTTTGATTTTCAAGCAGCCATCTTTTCGATTTTGTGTCACCATCATATTATTTTAAGAGTTTATTATAAATTGATCTGTGTGCTGGGTGTTTCCCACAATTAATTAATTAGTTGGAATAGAACTTAAAAAATATGACAAAAGTAAATGTAAACACACATTAGGCCTAAAATAAAATAAAGTTTGTTTGCTGTTTACCCACCGATCCACGGAAATCACCACAATTTTATTGCCGTTTTCAAAAAAATATTATTTTTATTGACGATCTTTCTGGAATGTTCAATTACCGTCACACCTTTATATATTATTAGTATTAATTTTGTCTCGATCTCTGAGAATATACATGTATGCATTTTTACCATGGCGCTATTATTTATCCAATGAAACATCATATATTAACAGTATTTTATCCAAAGTGTAAAATAATGGCCAGAACGTACGTAACATGACACTAGGGGCCTATCAAGGAACTGCAAATTCATAATATGACCTCTTGTAACTCTTCAATATATTACCAATCCATCTACAGTATTAAGGCATAAATATGTTTGTCGATCTTTCTGTCCCGAATTAAATCAGGACTTTACCCTAATCCCTTTGGAGATTCTGTTTGGTGGGGCAACATGACAGAATCCCCAAAGGGATTTATTCAGATTTTACTCACTAAAAAATATCGCTTAAAATCTGGACATAAAGTTCGGCATAAGCTACTGCTATATCCCAGAATGACACACATATTTTCTCTACAAATACTATTTATGTATGAAACATGTTTTACTAAGATAAACAATTTATGAAACACCTTTATAATTTTGTTTGATGTTTTCTCCTTTTATGAAAGCTGAAGGGAATAATGTTATAGCAAACATAAAATCATGTAGACAGTTACATAAGAGTTACCTCCCATTATTTTTTTTATTTCAAAAATATTTGTCAAAACGTAATAATTTTACAAAAACGATATCAAATCTAGTAAAATGAAATCAAATAAATTTATACACCTGTTTTCTTTTACATATCCCTGTGTATTTCTCTAATTTACATTAGAAATATATATTAAAAATGTCCCAGGAAAGGTATCATTTTAAAACACCAACTCTGTCACTGCACCATGTATCTTTCTGTAAACACTGCCTCGCCGTGGGAGGTCAAGTTGAGCCTCTGACTTAATACTGGCAAATCTGTTTAACTTGCAACCAAATACCATGAAATGACCATTTAGTTTTGATAGATGAGACACTGTTGCGATGTGGGGCCCAGCCCCTTGCAACGTGACAGAATTAATAATCCACGCTACCATGGTGCTATCTGAAATTTCTAGGGAGAACACTGACATATACAGATAGATTTCAGAATATCTGCATACATTTTATTTATACTCTTTCATGAACCTCTATGAAAACTTGTTGAAATTTCACAAATAACCTCTCTCCTCTCCTGTCTGTCTCAAACATTTATGAAATATTTAATGTATCCTCATTTACAATTATTTTCATTATAATTTGTACAGAAAATGACAGCCTGCTCAATGACATCAGTACTTACATGCGAGAGAACAATATATCGTTTCCCAACTTGATGCCAGAAAAATTTCCAATAAAATAAAATCATTTCCCTACCTACCTACCCATAGGTAAAAGGATAGAGTTGGTAAACAGCAAACACAGAATATTTTATGTCTGGCCCTAAATGAGTACAGAAAAATTTGTATATGAACACTACTCCCTGGAATGTGGCTTTAACATTGTATATGAAATATGAAGTCATTTACATGTATGTATTTGATAATGGTAACAATACATAGATTAGTGAATCAAATGCAACATTTTATTATTGACAAATTTTAACACATTAAATTTGAGTGATTTTTGTGTTAAGACAATAAATGCGCTAAATTTTTATGTTAACTAAAATTGGCCAATGATTATGAAAGCAAATACTTATGTATTAAAAATTTTCTGTCACTTATGATTAAAATGCAAGATTTAAACCATGTGAAAAATCATGTGAACACATTTCCCACTGTCAGAGCTAAATACTGACTGCATCAGATTAAAGTGTTTTACAGTTTTTGATAATGATAAACCTGTATTGTAAATTAAAAAAAATTTAAAGGGAAAGCAAATTTTTCGAATTAAATAATTGAAGCATGGACAAATTGTCGTTCATGAGACTGTGGTGAATTTAAGACCGGGTGAATTTGTTTTCTGTCGATAACAGTAAAGATTAACCTGGTATGAACATTTCCAGGTATAGGGGGCTTACAATAAATACCTTATGATGGTAAAGGTCAGATCACAAATACATTTGTTTGATAATGATAAACATATATTCCCTGTTGTAATAATCTAGCATAAAAATATAATGTCATATTTTAATTGACATAAGGGGAAACATATACACATATCTATGCGTGTCTTGAAATGAATATCAAAAGAAGTGAACAAATAGCATCTAAATGTGTATTTAGTGTCTGTAAATGCCAACTTATTGAAATTTTATCAGAAATGACTTATCAACCAACTAATTTTATTTTTAGAGAAGTACTCAAACCGAAACAGAAATCACAAGAGAATGAAGATGGAGAGCCTGCAACAAAGAAACAGAAAAAAGAAGAAAATGAAACAATAACAGTTAAGAAGGTTAGCCATTATAGTCATTGAACAATAACAGTTTAAAAGGTTAGCCATTATAGACATTGAACAATAACAGTTCAAAAGGTTAGCCATTGTTGACATTGAACAATAACAGTTAAAAAGGTTAGCCATTATAGACATTGAACAATAACAGTTTAAAATTATAGGTTAGCCATAGTCATTGAACAATAACAGTTTAAAAGGTTAGCCATTATAGACAATAACAGTTAAGAAGGTTAGCCATTATAGACATTGAACAATAACAGTTTAAAAGGTTAGCCATTATAACATTCAAAAAAGGTTAGCCATTGTTGACATTGAACAATAACAGTTAGCAATAACATTGTTAACAGACATTGAACAGTCATTGAACAATCATTATAGACATTGAACAATAACAGTTAAGAAGGTTAGCCATTATAGACATTGAACAATAACAGTTTAAAAGGTTAGCCATTATAGACATTGAACAATAACAGTTTAAAAGGTTAGCCATTATAGACATTGAACAATAACAGTTTAAAAGGTTAGCCATTGTTTAAAAAGGTTAGCCATTATAGACATTGAACAATAACAGTTAAGAAGGTTAGCCATTATAGTTAACAATAACAGTTAAGAAGGTTAGCCATTATAGACATTGAACCATTTATATTGAACAATAACAGTTTAAAAGGTTACATTGAACAATAACAGTTTACATTATAGATAACAGTTTAAAAGGTTAGCCATTGTTGACATTGTTCAAAGACATTGAACAGTTTAAAAGGTTAGCCATTATAGTCAGTTAAGAAGGTTAGCCCATTATAGACATTGAACAATAACAGTTTAAAAGGTTAGCCATTATAGTCACAATGAACCATTATAGACATTGAACAATAACAGTTTTAGCCATTATAGTTGAACAATAACAGCCATTATAGACAATAACAGTTAAGAAGGTTAGCCATTATAGACATTGAACAGTTTAAAAGGTTAGCCATTAACAGTTAGTTTATAGACAAGAACAATAACAGTTTAGCCATTATTCATAGTAACAGTTGAACATTGAACAATAACAGAAGGTTTAAAAGACATTGAACAATAACAGTTTAAAAGGTTAGCCATTTGATAGACCATTGAACAATAACAGAAGGTTAGCCATTATAGACATTGAACAATAACAGTTAAGAAGGTTAGCCCATTATAGACATTGAACAATAACAGTTAAAAGGTTTAGCCATTATAGACATTGCCATTATAGACATTGAACAATAACAGTTTAAAAGGTTAGCCATTATAGACATTGAACAATAACATTGACATTGAACAATAACAGTTTAAGCCATTGTTGACATTGAACAATAACAGCCATAACAATAACAGTTTAAAAGGTTAAAAGAACAATAACAGTTAAGAAGGTTAGCCATTATAGACATTGAACAATAACAGAACAATAAGACATTTAACAAAAAGGTTAGCCATTATAGTCATTGAACAATTTTAAAAGGTTAGCCATTATAGACATTGAACAATAACAGTTAAGATTGTTAGCCATTATAGACATTGAACAATAACAGTTTAAAAAGGCCATTAGAACCAGTTTAAAAGGTTAGCCATTGACACAATAACAGTTAAAAGGTTAGCCATTGTTTTGAAAGGTTAGCCAGCCAATAACAGTTATAGCCATTATAGTCATTGAACAATAACAGTTAAGAAGGTTAGCCATTATAGACATTGAACAATAACAGTTAAGAAGGTTAGCCATTATAGACATTGAACAATAACAGTTTAAAAGGTTAGCCATTATAGTCAATTGAAAAGGTTAGCCATTATAGACATTGAACAGTTTAAGAAGTTTAAAAGGTTAGCCATTATAGACATTGAACAATAACAGTT
Source organism: Atrina japonica (assembly GCA_030159075.1). Lineage (NCBI taxonomy): Eukaryota > Metazoa > Mollusca > Bivalvia > Pterioida > Pinnidae > Atrina > Atrina japonica. The sequence continues at coordinate 43,436 of BROG01000024.1, forward strand.
AAGAAAGGTTAGCCATTATAGACATTGAACAATAACAGTTTAAAAGGTTAGCCATTATAGACATTGAACAATAACAGTTAAGAAGGTTAGCCATTATAGACATTGAACAATAACAGTTAACATTTGAACAATAACAGTTAAAAAGGTTAGCCATTATAGACAGACCATTGAACAATAACAGTTATAGCCACATTGAACAATAACAGTTAAAAGGTTAGCCATTAGACCATTTTATTAGCCATTATAGACATTGAACAATAACAGTTTAAAAGGTTAGCCATTATAGACATTGAACAATAACAGTTAAAACGGTTAGCCATTATAGTCATTAAACAACCATGTGGTTCATCAGTTCTGACTGTTCTACTGGCACTTTTTAATACTTTGAATTTTCAAACATCTGAAATGTTTGACACAACATCTGATGGTAGGCCAAATCCAAACATGATATAAACATAAATGGCCAAAATTCAATTGACCAAAAAAATAATCGTTCATGTTATGACTAAAGTGGCCAAATTTTTAGCGATACCAAAATATCTCAATTTATGGTATGGAATGAAAACTTGCATCTTCGCTTAATAGTTTTCTGTGGATAATCAGATTAGGCCTGGAGAAAAAAGGTGAAAAATAATCAGTTTTAATGAATGATTTTTATGTATTGCTAGTTTGTTTCTAGTCAATATTTTAAGTATTATAAGGTCACTTTAAAATACTGTATACAAGGTTATTTTCGCCCTGTTTTATTTTCTCCCTAATGCACTTGCAAACAGTTTCGCCCCGTTTTAAATTTGCCCAGACTTTTATCATTAAAGATAAATGAATTTGCCATTTTGAATTCGCTCAGTTTTGAAATCGCCCACTGACGATGAGGGCGAAAGGGGTGAAAATAAAACGAAGGTGAAAATTTCCCTGTATACAGTAGTTTACTTTTATTCCTTTAATTTGTACATTTTGTTTACAGAGTATCAGCTACTGTCGACTTAAAAATGCTTTAGTAATGGATTGGAGTACACCAGAGGCTAAGAGAAAGATAAGGCGTACACCAGTTACCTACTTTATATTACAAAGTAAGTTACAGATATAACACACACATACACACACACACATGCACACAGACACACACACACACACACACGGTGGAGATCTGTGATGGTAACACTTATACAGTGTTTGTATGGCATGGACAGGTATATCAATGTTATATTGTTGGCAACTGAGTTTTCTTTGCCAGTTGAGCCAATTAAAAAAAAACTTTAAATTTTCCCTTTCAATTAAGTGTTGCTATTTGACAGAAGTACAACCTAACAATCAACTGTGAAATGCAAAGTAGTAACTAAATTTGCAACACAGTATCGATAGTAAAGCAATTTTTCAAGATATTACAAACATAATATTATATTGCGTATACTCAAACACTTGGACCTGTCCTTGTCACTCATTTGGTCAACATAGGAGTGAGTTAGAATTTTATATCGTCCATTACCCTGACATGTTTTGTTCAAATGATCACTTTTCAAGAACTTGGTAGGAAGACTGGTAATTTTAATGCTTTCTGAACCAAATATTTAAGTTTGACTTGGTCATGTTTTACTAACTAATCTATAAACTTTGACCCTGTTGCCTTTTACTCTTAGCTACTTACTTTTGAACTGTGATAGATTTAATGTTTATTCTCTTTTATGGTTACAGTCTGTTCCCACTGCATCATATTGCCTTGATTCTTAAACTTTCAAACACTGTTAGTATGTCAGTGAAATGTAGCTAATGCAATTCTCATTAAGAATAATTAAATGTATATTCTTACATGTATAACACTTCTGTTTTGGAAATGGTCTTGCACAAAATTTAATTCTGGTGAATAAGATGTTTCAGTTAGATTTGAATTTCCAAAAAAAAAATTATAATGCTTTTGAAACACCCCCGATTTATTATTCCACAGGTAGACATTTTTGTTAAATGTTATCAATAGAAATTGGCTCACATTTGCGCTATAAAAGGCGAGTCAGCAGAACGATTGTTATTTCACACCTGTACTCCCAAAGTGAAACAGTGGACAGATATGTAATCAAAGCATATACTGTACTCAAATCATAAACATTCTGCATTAATTTATACATCAAAGACTTCAATAAAGATACATAATAAATAGATTTTATAATAAGTTTTAAATTCATAATTTTGGTATTCGTAAAATAATATTCACTTTGAACATAAATATAAATAAAATCCTACTAGTAATCTGCACCCTTCATTTATGTTGTTTACATAGCATCACACATTCTGGTAAACTCGGTAATGTGAGCAGTCGGGTCGCGCAACACTTAACCAAAGACAAGGTAACCCTTCTCATATTTTTACAAAGATGACATTAAATAAACATTATAAGAGACATAGCTGTGAAACATTGCTATCAAATTATTCGAAATGGATGCAAGTGGTCCTGTAAAATTACCCAAGTGTTTGAATATACATTTCCGAGTTGACCTTGGACTGACTTGTCCTTGATTCGTTATTTAGGAAGTGAGGACATTCATATCATAACAGGTGGTCTGAGCTCCTGTTTGTTTATAATTTGACGATTTTCTCATGGGGAAATTAGAATTATGTTTGATAATCTCATGTTTAAACTGATTAATTACATGCTTATAAACTGTATATTAGCCGGCAAAATGTCCAGAAGAGTAAATGAACTTTGTTGATATCAATATTTATTTTTGACATGCAGGTGAGTTATACTCAAACTTCATTACTTCACATGTTTGTTCTAATCGACTGTAGTTAGACAATGGCAACTGATTTTGCAAGCTTGCCTTTTATATCGGTTGTGGGGGCTTCTTTCTGTTCAGAAAACTAAACAAATATGGCTACCAATGGAAATAAAACACTGGGGGTATTTCAAAATCTACATTATTATTTTTTTTATTTAATTAAATTTGTTTAAAAGTTGAGATGACAGCTTTAAGATGTGTATTTTGTTTTGTCAAACATTAGGCCTACATATTTTTGAATTCAGCCAAATTCTGTGACATCTACTTGACAGCTCCATTCTTTGTCTAATATATTCTTCCTACATTATAAGTGTCTTAAGTCTTTGTTTCCCCAGGTCATATCTGAGTCATTCTGTCACCTAGGTTCATCATAATTGGTGTAGATACACATCTATGGTAGATGAAGTGTTTTGTACAACACTCTGCACTCTTATATACAGAGTTATTTCCCTTTGTTGAATTTGCCATTGTATGACAAGATGTTTTATAGTATGGGCATGGTCCACCTAACTTTCTGAACAAACTTGTTTAGTTTCTAGGATACTGTGACATACATTTTATCCTGTGGAATACATCACTGACAAAGTCCTACCTGTCTTTTCAACAATGCATTGCAATTTTATAGCTGACCTATAGGTCCATGTAAGTGATTTGGTGTGTTTCATACTGTAACCAACATTTTAACATCAATGAAACAGCTTGTATACTACATTATTTTACTGCAAAATACTGAAACTTTGTACAAACCATATATGAATTTCATGAAAATTTTGCCAATTCCTTCTTTTGCTGTTTATGGCATGCAATGTCATAGCTGGTGATGGACAAGATTACTTTAAATTTGCCCTAATAAGCTTTGAAATGTTATTTGTACAAATACAAAAGATTTATATATGCAATCAGAATTTTTAGATTACATCTTATTGGTGTATATCAAATCATAAAAAATGATATAAAATCATTGGTTTTTAGCTTGGCTGCTGTAGATTATTGGGTTTCACTTTTACATCTTGTTGTCTACACTTGCTGTGATATATATTTTGTTATATTTTTTCATTATTTTGTAGCTTTACTGAAGTTTATTGATGTTCAGAATAGACGGCCAACAACACAGTCAAAGGAAGAAGATATGAAAAAGTTACTTGAATACAAAACAGAGACTTTGAATGATCTTAAAGTGCAGTCTGAAGTCTTGTCTGATGATTTTGCTAGGTATGATCTTAAAGTGCAGTCTGATATTTTGTCTGATAATTTTGCAAGGTATAACTATACAGCTTTTTCAGTTTCATTGTAGGGCACCATAAAACTTGAGAATTACTTTCGTTAAAAAAAATTTTACTCAACTTTGGCTAATCCTGAAATCTGATAGATTTAGCAGGCCAAGTTTTGAATTATTTCAAAGTTTGGTAAATTCTCCATGGTGCCAGGCCCAGAACCTCTTGACATCATGTAGTAATCTACATGATTTTGCTTGGTATGATCTTAAAGTGCAGGCTGATATTTTGTCTGATGATTTTGCTAGGTATGATCTTAAAGTGCAGTCATATGGCTTGTCTGGTGATTTTGCAATGTATGATCTTAAAGTGCAGTTTGATCTCTTGTCTTATGATTTTGCTAGGTATGATCTTAAAGTGCAGTCGTGAGGGACAGGGCTTTGATATTTCACATATAGATATCTTATGACTAGAGCTTTCATTTGGTACCTTGACTTTTGACCTAGTGACCTTGGCCTTGAACTTTGACCTACTTTTCAAAATTTTTAATCTGAGCTGAAGGAATCAAAATTTTACCAGTCCTTTGACCTTAAAACCTGAAAGCTGTGGATCAAATATCTGTTTTGAAAATTTACACCCATTTCAGCAAGATTTGTTGTCTTCTGACAACTCTTGTTTCCATACTGTTTTTTTTAAAGAATGTCATTTTGCCTAATACAATGAAATGTAACAATACTGATTATTAGATTTACAGACTTTGATTGAAACACCAGTTCAGTTCAGGAGTAAGCCTACTGTTGTAAACTTTGTGAATGACATTTCTTCTTTTTCATTTGTATAAATGCAGTATTGAATTTAATTTTCAATTCTAGTTCAATCTTCTGATTGTTTTTCAAACATTTGTTGAGCCTCCCAACTGCAAAAGCCTCCCAGTGTAGCAAAAACTGGAAAAGTAGCCTACACGCCTCATGTTTATTTATGAAATCTAGCAGCTTTTATCACACTTCTGTCCAGATCTTTATGGCATCCTGTAGCAATCTACATGTATCTGATATCTTGTCTAATGATTTGGCAAAGTATAGCAATACAAGTTGTTAGTCCTCTGACGATAAAACCGGAGGTGACTATAGTGTTTGTCATTTCTGTCGAGTTAGTTTCCAGATGATAACTTGAGTTAGGGGTGTCATATCTGAATGAATCTATTATGATAGCTTATGAGGTAATCTAAAGTGGGGTTGTGTTTGGGGTCAGTAGGTCAACTATGAAGGTCACTGTTACTAAAAATAAATATATATTGCTATAGTTTGGTTTCTAGATGAAAACTTGACTTAAACATGCCAGATTTTAATGAAACTTGATATTATGTTAGCTTATGAGGAAATCTGCATACCGGGTCAAAAGGTCAACTATGAAGGTCACTGTCACTTAAAATAATCATGTATCGCTATATTTTGGTTTCCAGATGATAAGTCGACTCACAGATGCCAGATATTAATGAAGCTTGATGCTATGTTATATTATGAGGGGCTCTATTGTGGGATTGTTAACTATGAAGGTCATCATTGCTAAAAATAGATATTTATGATAATATTGGTTTCCAGATGATAGTTTGACTCACAGATGTCAGATATGAATGAAACATGATTCTATATTACATTATGAGGGGATCTAGTGTGGGATTGTCTATGATGTCAAAAAGTCAACCAAGAAGGTCATGGTTGCTAAAAATTCAAAGACATTTATAGCCATAGTTTATTTTCAGATGATAACTGGTAATTTTACTTTCCTGGTGATAACTTGAGTAAAGGACATCATATATGGCTGAAATATGATACAGTGTTATCTTATGAGGTTATCTAGTGTGAGATTGTGTTTGGGGTCAATTGATTAACTTTGAAGGTCACTCAAAATAAACATATATATACATATAACTATATTTTAGTTTCCAGATGATATCTTGAGTTACAGATGCCAGATATGAATGAAACTTGATTCTATGTTACCTTATAAAGTAACCTATTGTGGGATTGCAGACTTGCCAACCCTCCAGTTTTTAACGGAAACCTTCTGATTTTAACCCTCTCCTTCTGCATATACGTTTTTACTTATGATCCTGACGTTTTTTCGAAATCCGGAATTTATAAAAAGTTTTGGCCCAGTTTCGTTTCAGCACGTATATATGTATCGCCCTCAAGCTTGCACCCAGTCATTTGAGCATTTGGAATGAACTATTGTTGTAGCTAATGTCAAGCGTTTTTATGACCTGTTAACTACTTAGTTTGAAAATGGCTTCCAATAGAAACAGAGCACGAGTGAAAAGTACATTAGTTGTGTCATGTCAACTAAAAAGAAAAACAGATGGGATCAAACATTTTTATTGAAGTACATTGCAACTGACACATTTAATTGCGTAGTGAAAAGTAAGAAAGGTGAGACGTATCCATACTGCTCCACATGGCGGGATAAATGATATTTAAATTTAAACGTGGCCTGAGGTAAACATAAAGAATAGCAACCAGTATTCAGTCACATAGGACTATGGATTAATTTTGTACTTCAAGTAATGATTTGTCTGTATTAAGAGCTGAGTGTCTCTTTATCTCACATGTCATAGAGAAAAATATACCCCTCAACGCCACTGGAAAAATCGGCATTTTTTTTCAAGTCTATGTTTCCAGATTCAAAGATTACTGCTCATTAGTAAGTACGCATGTGGATAGGCCAAATTTCAGCCTCGATTTTGAGCGATTTTTTTTTTGCTAAAATAATAAAAAAAAAAAACGGGGCAGAAATGGCCTAGCATGTGGCAGAACTAAAACAGGTGCTATTGTTAAAGAAATGGCAACAGAAACTTCAAGATCAACTTGTGAATTGATGAAGTGTGGACCACTTAGTATATCAAGAGATGGATCTAATAACAGTGACAACAAATTTTACCCAATAGTTTCAAGGGTTTTCAATCGCGCAACAAAACATGACGAAAAAATTTGCCACCTCACTCCGCTCAGCATTGTGTTCCTTTTTTTTCACTTCAAAAGGTTAGCAATTCTGGGATTGTGTATGGTATTTTAATATAGACAGCAAATTTGAATGCAATTAGATACGAACATACTTCATCAAGAGTTCTATATTGGAAATATATATTGGATTACTAGTTCAAATATCTAGGCCAGTGTTGCAATCAAGGTCTAGACTACTTCAAATTTGTGATTATGGCAGGGGATGAGTGTTGCATGCAGCACTGACTGTAAGCATGTTCTCAGATATCTAGTAGTGTTTACACTTTCTTTTGTCCAGATCTTCGAGCAATCTATATTGATAACATTTGTAGTATTATTTGATACTTCCAATGTCAGATCTGATGCAAAAACAAAACACTTTTTGTCACAGTGAAATGCAAGGAAGGTTTACTGATTTGTTTTGGACTTTGTCTCTCGAATGAGTTAATTTGAAGTGAAGAACTGTTGTCTCGTACAATAAATCAATTTAATTATCATAAAGCAAGTCTGTCAAACAATAAGTTTCTGACACTTCAGAATGAAGCTGACTGGTTGAAAAAATGTTGAACGTACTCGGACACCATCTTCCAATTTAGCCTTTAATTATGTGAACTTCATTAGACCTAATGTGACCCTGACTTATGTTAGTACTGTGGAACCTGTCTTATGAGACCACTGTCATGAAAGACCAGCTGTCTTGAGAGACCTATGTCATGAAAAACCACCTGTCATGAAAGACCATCTTTCTTGGGAGACCAAATTCTCAAAACCACTTGGTTCAGTAATCCTTTAGATAATACCTGTTTTGAGTGACCACCTGTCTTGTAAGACCACATTTCAGTGGCAGATTGGTTGGACTTTCCAGACAGGTTCTACTGTAGTCACAGTGGAGATAAACTTGATCATGAGGATCATTGATAATTTTAAGCTATCAGGGAAAATAAATGAGTCAATATGTCTTTATCTTTTGGAAAGTATAGATACTTGAAAATCATGTCAGGTTTATTACATTTTATACTGGAAAAAGTAACACAACATTCTTCTATTTTGGTCTTTTCAGCCACTGCTTTGCAGAGATCAGTCCTGTTTGTGCTATTGTAGGCGGTGTACTTGGCCAAGAAATAATTAAAGTAAGATTTTAAAACACATTTGATGATACACATGTACAAGACCTTTGTTTATGAAAAATTATGCCCCTTATTATTCAGTATGTGTATAACTGCCTTGTTGAAAACGGTTAAATAATAGACAATGTATAATTAAGTTGTCTTTGAAAGTTGTTTGTTGTAAGTGGTTAAATGTGGAAAGAAACAATTTGATTCTTGTGATTTATTTTTGTATCTTTTAAGATTTATTTTTTTACACATGAGACTGTCAGGTATACATTCACTTGCAGGCTGTGTCACAAAAAGATCCTCCTCACAACAACTTTTTCTTTTACAATGGAGTAGATGGGAGTGGCCTTGTAGACAAAATTGGAGACTCTTTTTGACATCTTAGTCATTATACAAGGATTTCATTGTTGTCAATCAAAAGAGACAGTTTAAAAAATGTCTGACAGTGCTAATTGAACAGGGCAAGTTTTAAATATATATATATATATATATATATATATATATATATATATATATATATATATATATATATATATTTATATATATATATATCTATTTATATATATATATATATATATATATATATATATATATATATATATATATATATATATATATCAGTATGTAATACTTGGGAATCTAAAGATACTGAAATATTGTCATGTGTCAGTATGGGAAGTAAAAATGTCTAATTGAATATGGAAATATTGTTATTTGTAAGAAGAGGAAGTAAAAATGTCGAATAGAATACTGAAATATTGTCATGGGTCAGAACAGGAAGTAAACATGGCTAAAAGAATATGGAAATATTTTCATGTGTCAGTACTGGAAGTAAAAATGTCTAATAGAATACTCAAATATTGTTATGTGTCAGTACAGAAAGTAAATACAATGTATGTCTTATAGAATACTGAAATATTGCCATGTGTCAGTATGGGAAGTAAAAAATATCTAATAGAGTACTGAAATATTGTCATGTATCAGTGCAGGAAGTAAACACATCTAATAGAATATTGTCATGGGTCAGAACAGGAAGTAAACATGTCTAATAGAATATGGAAATATTTTCATGTTTCAGTACTGGAAGTATAATAGAATACTGAAATAGTGTCATGTGTCAGAACAGGAAGTAAACATTTCTATTTGAATACTGATATATTGTCATGTGTTAGAACAGAAATTAAACATGTCTAATAGAATATAGAAATATTGTCATACGTCAGTATGGGAAGTAAAGTATAATTGAATACTGAAATAGTGTCATGTGTCAGAACAGGAAGTAAACATTTCTATTTTAATACTGAAATATTGTCATGTGTTAGAACAGGAAGTAAACATGTCTAATAGAATATGGAAATATTGTCATATGTCAGTATGGGAAGTAAAAAATACCTAATAGAAAACTGAAATATTGTCATGTGTCAGTACTGGAAGTAAAAATGTCTAAGGGAATATGGAAATATTATCATTTGTCAGAACAGAAAGTAAATGTGTCTAATAGACTTTTACTAATACAAAAATACACTGTTGTGTCTACCTATATATCATTAAAGCAGCATTAGCTAAGTTAGGAATATTTTTTTGGAAAGTGTTTAATAACCATGAAACGATTGTATACCATGAAAAATCACCGACAATATGATTTACTGTTGAAAACATAGTGCAGATGCATAAAAATCATTAATATTTTTTGTATTTACATGGAAACTGAAACAAGACATGGGGTCTGATTACTTTCTGATCATCTTCATAGATGTCCATGAGATTTGCTGGTTGAGTGAAGTTACAAGGAAAACTCACACCCAAGAAGAATCATTACAAGACAAAAACCTAGACCGACCGAGTGACAAACTTTACCCAAAAATTAATAATAGAATTCTTTTGTGATATCACATACGAGAGTAGGTATGTCAAGATACTATCATTGATGTTTAAAACAATGACATCATACTATTGATGGCATTATTATAGAAATGTGAAGGATATGTATGCAGCAGTTATATACAAATTAAAATGTCCTTGCATCATATTTAATTATTTTATACTAAGGTAATATTTCGCTAGGATTGTTCTATTTAAATTTTAAATTTCCCAAAAGCTAAGATTGTCGAAGTGAGCTGCATGGACAGTAGTGACTTCCATCGACCCCTTAGTTGTTGTTTGACGTTCCACTCATGAATCTTTCACTCGTAAGGAGATGTCACCAAATGCCGGTGAAGGGCTTCAAATTTTGGCCTATGATTGGCACTTACGGCCATTGGGCAGTGTGGGTTCTTTAACGTGCGATACCTATTGTGACACGGGTGTCATGTTGTTGTCCTCTGGTAAATTTTGTATTTACACCCATCCAGTAAATTCAAAATTTACAACATTACAAGGGACCTCGGTTTTTACTGTCTCATCCAAAGGACAGGGAAAACCAGTCACCTCCCCCGAGGCTCGAACCCACGACCCTCAGGTTGTGAATCGAGCACTCTACCGTGGAGCCACGACATCTCTCGGCACCTCCGTGAGATTACGCATGTTGACACCTAGTGACACCGGTACTATAAAACAGAACCAATAGGTATTTTCTTTCATGGTGATTTAGTATTCAAGTAATTTCAGAAAGTGCAAGTGATTTTGGCAATTGCTATCAAGTAATTTCATTATCAACACTATGATATCATGTATATAAATTCTGCATTGTGTAAAACATGTATATGAATAATTCAAATTTAAAATTTTTGTACTCTACTTAAATGTGTGTGTGTATAAATTTTGTGTAGTAGGCTACATGCATATAAATAATTCGAATTTAGATTTTTAGTAGTCTACTAAAGTGTGTGTGTGTGTTCTTATATTTTTTTCTTTGAACTGCCAGGTCGAATGAATTAGGACGGCCTCACAATACCACATTTTCGTCATATCTCTGTAATTACAAAATCATTTAATTTAGATTCCTTTTAGATTTTTTCATTACATCTGAACGCCTGTTTGGCTAATATGATAGCAATTAGCAATAATAGCTTAAACTTAAAAAAATATATGGAATGTAAGTTAATTCAAATTTTTTACTTAAATTATTAGATTTGCTCATAAAAATTACTTTTTAGAACCCATTGAGATGAATCTTCATTGTTGCCATTATGAACATTTTTAAAAATTGCTAATTAATATCAACACATGCCAAAACTGTTATTTCCAAGTGTCGATTCAACTGCTCTAAGTGCCAATTTCCATATTTCCGATTGCCGAAATCACTCAATCAAGTGCCAATTTGACTTTGGTACGAGTTGACCAGCAATACTATAAATTGACACCGAAGTGATCAGACTATTTTAGCATTTTATTTTGTGTTTTCCTCAAATAGATAAATAAAATTACTAAATTCAGGTAGATTTGATTCACTTGAAATACATTTTATCCCATTAGAATGAAAACAAATGACTATGCATGCCTACGAACTTTCCAATGTGACGCCGATATGAATATTGCCCAAAATACCATTTGTTTTCTTGATACATGCCCACTAATATTATTTATTATTTTCATATTTGTAAAACTTTTAAACAAGCCAATATGTGCATGTGTAATTAATGAGAACTTAATATCTTTATATAAGGATATAGTATCACTTAAAGACAAAATCACACCCTAGCTGCCGCTAATGATGCTTTAACTATTATAAGAATTGTATGAGTTCCCTCCCTTTATTAGGACTACTGGGTTATCTATTTTTCTATTGTTGTGTATAAATAATAATTTACATCTTTAAAATGAAATATGATCGAGGTATATTATCAATGAAGTAAAATCTTTCATGATTCATAGGCTTCTCTTGTAACATTTACATAGATAATGTAAATATATAGATTTAACAGAATACACGGTGCAAAGACTGAAAATGCCAGACACCGTTATCTTAAATTTGCAGCTTTGCCTGAAATAAAAAACTGCTGAAGGTTAAGATAGAGTTCTTTGTATTCCCCTTGGCACTTGACTTTGTGTTCTGTTTACTAAGTATTACAAATACATAGGAAGGAAAAAATACAACACATTGAAGTTGCTATAGTTTGTTTATTACAGATTCTAAGATTAAATACTGACAATGTAGGTGTAGATATACTTAAATATATATAGTTAGATCATCATAGGTTACATGTAGAAATATAAAATACTTATCTATCATTAGACTGTATGTAGACCTCATTATAAATATACAAATTACATAGAAATCTAAAATATATCTTATCATTTATAAAAGCTTGGGAATTATATAGCATAGTTTTTGTGACATAAGTACAATATATATTGTACCAGGTTTGTCTGTTGAACACAGAATTAGATAAAAATACTGCTAGCCATTAAAATGATGCTTAATATGGACGGTACACTCAATGTTACACTTGTACTAATATAAAGTTATAATACAAGTTATTATTCTCTTGAGACTACTACTTAATTGGTCATTTGTGAGCGTAAACCACTGATGTGGAAAAATAAAATGGGATAAATTATGGCCTAAAAGATAACAATGAAAACTGAACATATACACAAGTTTGACTGTGTATAAAATGTGAAACAAAAAGTCAATTACGTTGTCCCACTAAGAAGATACCAGTTATATGGTCTTATTTTGGTTCATAAAAGATTTCACTATTGTGTGAAGACAGTTAACATGTTTTATTGTGACAGGAAATATATAATGTATTGTTTTGACCTTACTGAGGTCCCATCTTGCAGTAGGTGTTGTCACGTTAAAGAACCCTCACTACTCAATGGCTGTAAATGCTGAACATAGGCCAAAATGAAGCCCTTTGCCAGCATTTGGTGACGTCTCCATATGAGTGAAAGGTTCTTGAGTGGGACATAAAAGAACAACAACTCTGTTATTCGGTGATCTTGTACACCATGGGTGTAACCTTATCAGTAATAAAAAGTTATGGCATCATAACTTTTAACATCAGTATGCACGTCACTGTATATTTAGCACATGGAAAATAGTAAGATTTCAGTCAGTAGTTTTTCATACTGATCAGAGTCAGAATACATCCATGTGGCTGATCTAATCCTTTGTAAACCAAATTACAACTTGTACTGAATCCAAATTTATACAAGAAACAGTATGTGCATGATTTTAATTCATGCAAGTTGGATTGATTCAGAGCTGTGTGTTGACTGAATCAAACAAAAATGAGCTAGGTTACAGGTTGTATTTGATCCAAACCTAAAGCAAGACAGGGTATAGCCTGTGATTGATCCAAACCTAAGCAAGTCAGGTTACAGCCTGTGATTGATCTAATCTAGGGCTAGGCAAGTCAGGGTACAGGCTGTATTTAATCCAAACCTATGTAGGTTACAGGGTTGTGTCATTCACCCTATGGCATTGTCTCCTTAAAGAGTTTTAAGCAATGCAATGTCTTTTTAGATTAATGTGAAGAACTTGATACTATCATACATTTACAAGCAGAGAAAACTAATTAAAAAGTGCATAGCTATGAAAAAATGTTCACTATATCTGTAAAGACACTTAAAGGCATTGCCTTGGCACTGTGTTTATGAGGATATATTAAAATCCTGAATAAGACATACAAATGAATATGTGCAAGCTTTGATAAAATAAAACAATTCAAACTTATATCACAACTTGAAGGAACTTTGTATTAAAGTCAAAGGCACACATAAAATAAATTCTGACTGTTTAGAGGTCATTTTCCCCCTTTTTACATAGCACTTAAAAACTTAAGTTAAACAAAGTTGTGAACATGTCAAAGGCAGACCTATCATTCCTACTGAGGTCAGACTATACAATAAAAAATGCTTGTGATCAGTAAATCTCATAAGGCATACTTACACAGGAAGGGACTGTTGATAAATAGTAATCAAAACCAAACCAGTATATAATAAACACAATAATATTAATGTGAGATTTTGATCAACACATCAAACTATTTGGGACTGATTTCCTTTTTACTGAGTATTACGATATATGTGATAATGATGTATACTAGTACAAAAATTATAATAAATAAAAACACTCAAGAAGCCATCTTTGTGCATCATTCCATTATTTTTGGGTGGTCCAAGGGTAGTAGAGTAGACTAGCTGGTAAAATGTTTTGTCAATTAAGTCATTACAAACCTAAAGAGATTCAAAATAGTTTGGTTTCCATTTAGTAAGATCCTAACTAGTTTAGGAGAAATGGTGCTGGAAAAAAACAAATATCGGATTTGAACTAGTCTTTTGGGGAACTATCTCCGTAATCTTTGGCAGTTTATTTTTTATTGACATTATAGTCTTCAGAACACACCTCAATACTTAAATGCTTATACACATTCATCCATCTATGATCAACATTTATTATGATTTTATTGTAAATTTATAATGTTTATATTGCCATCTAGATATCCTATTGTAATAGAAACTTTAGAATGCACATCATGTATTATCTACCTCTACAAAAGCACATATGCTTAAGCAAAAACATATACACTGACAAGACTTGTCGTTATGTCTGTGGGACATAGCACATTATGACTTAAAGCATCAACCTGCAACTTCTAGAAACTACTTCCTGGTAACTGTTACAGTGGTTGTAGTGTGAGTGGTACGTTTGGTACCAGAAGATCCACCGACAATTATAACACGTGAACGGCGTTCTGGTATCAGGAGGATACCACCAATTACCACTAGCACTGCTGCTATGATACAAAGAACAAATGACCAGGACAAAGAAGTTGATCTGTAGTCCGCCACCCAGCATATGATCCCAAGTACAATCAGTCCAGCTGAAAAATAAAGTCATCTCAATGTTAGATTTCTTCTTATTAAACGAACTTAAAAAATATTGATGTATACTTATTAATTACTGAAATAAGCTGCACTGAATTTAATTAATTACAGAAATTAGGGAATCGTCTGCAGACAGTAGACAATTGTACAGGGTGCCTCAATTCTCCATGACAACTAAATGTTGTCCAGTACATCATAACTACTTGACCAAGGCAGGGTGCCTCAATTCTCCATGACAACTAAATGTTGTCCAGTACATCATAACTACTTGACCAAGGCAGGGTGCCTCAATTCTCCATGACAACTAAATGTTGTCCAGTACATCATAACTACTTGACCAAGGCAGGGTGCCTCAATTTTCCATTACAATTAAATGTTGTCCAGTACATCATAACTACGTGACCAAGGCAGGGTGCCTCAATTCTCCATGACAACTAAATGTTGTCCAGTACATCATAACTACTTGACCAAGGCAGGGTGCCTCAATTCTCCATGACAACTAAATGTGTTGTCCAGTACATCATAACTACTTGACCAAGGCAGGCACCTCCATGACAACTACAGTGAAATTTGTTTGTAACAACCTCCTTAGTGACACAAGAAAGTGGTCTTTATAGGGAGGTGGTCTTTATATAGAGATTGATTTGTACACAAATGGTATTATTAGGGATACAAAAAACGGTCCTTGTGACCAGGTGGTCTTTATACACATGTGCTTGCCAAAGCAGGTTTTTCTGTAAAAGTGTTGGCCAGTATAATTTTACCATAGCTACTTGATTGGGTTGATTATCAATACCACCTTATGAAGAAAATGTGTAGACCTTTACTCTGTTTGAGAACTAAATATGTTTGACTCCTAGTGTCTGATTCAAATAACTTGGTGGGCTTGTAACCTATTATTTATCATGCAGATTATCGGCCTTATTTTCATATAAGGCAAGATTCATGGGAAAAGCATTCTATTCCCCACTGGATTATAGTACACAGGAATTAAATATTGCCAGTGTCTTTATGCTGCATCACCTAAAATTTAGACTCATTTAGCTCTAGAAAGGTAGGCTACAGCAGACTCCATCTCACCGATAATTTGAATTTTGTATTGTGTGTGACCACTGACAACTAGATGTGTAGGATTATTGTATATCAAAATAAGCTGATCAAGAAAAAGTGTGGCAGCTAAATACATTGGGCATCAAAATGTAGCATTATGTACCTGATAGAGTAAAATCCATATAACTTGGTGGGGCTTATTCTCATGATGTAACTGATAGAGTAAAATCCAAATAACTTGTAGGGGTGGATTCTCATGATGTACCTGATATAGTAAAATCCATATAACCTGGTGGGATGGAGTCTCATGATGTACCTGATATAGTAAAATCCATATAACCTGGTGGGATGGAGTCTCATGATGTACCTGATATAGTAAAATCCATATAACCTGGTGGGATGGAGTCTCATGATGTACCTAACCTGGTGGGATGGAGTCTCATGATGTACCTGATATAGTAAAATCCATATAACCTGGTGGGATGGAGTCTCATGATGTACCTGATATAGTAAAATCCATATAACCTGGTGGGGTGGAGTCTCATGATGTACCTAACCTGGTGGGGTGGAGTCTCATGATGTACCTGATATAGTAAAATCCATA
The DNA here is from genome assembly GCA_030159075.1 of Atrina japonica. Classification (NCBI taxonomy): domain Eukaryota; kingdom Metazoa; phylum Mollusca; class Bivalvia; order Pterioida; family Pinnidae; genus Atrina; species Atrina japonica. The sequence continues at coordinate 59,963 of BROG01000024.1, forward strand.
TAACCTGGTGGGATGGAGTCTCATGATGTACCTGATATAGTAAAATCCATATAACCTGGTGGGATGGAGTCTCATGATGTACCTGATACAGTAAAATCCATATAACCTGGTGGGATGGAGTCTCATGATGTACCTGATATAGTAAAATCCATATAACCTGGTGGGATGGAGTCTCATGATGTACCTGATATAGTAAAATCCATATAACCTGGTGGGATGGAGTCTCATGATGTACCTGATATAGTAAAATCCATATAACCTGGTGGGATGGAGTCTCATGATGTACCTAACCTGGTGGGATGGAGTCTCATGATGTACCTGATATAGTAAAATCCATATAACCTGGTGGGATGGAGTCTCATGATGTACCTAACCTGGTGGGATGGAGTCTCAATCCTGATATAGTAAATCCATATAACCTGGTGGGATGGAGTCTCATGATGTACCTGATATAGTAAAATCCATATAACCTGGTGGGATGGAGTCTCATGATGTACCTAACCTGGTGGGGTGGAGTCTCATGATGTACCTGATATAGTAAAATCCATATAACTTGTTGGGTTGGAGTCTCATGAAGCATGTCCTGACCCAGACGAGTTTAGAATTTAGGTAACAGCATGACTAAGTTACCTTTATACATGTAAGAGCACTTGCTCTTACTTTTCACCATATCTATGGTTATCCAGTGAAGAATGAAACGTTTTAACTGAAAGTCAAACTTGTCTTGAAAGACCACTCCTTATGCCATTGAAATGATGTCTTTCAAGACAGGTGTTCTCTCAAAAGATGTTTTATTTAAAAGATTGTTTAACGATGTCTTCAAGACAGGTGGTCTTTCATGAGAGTGGTGTTTCAAGACAGGTTCCACTGTATGTAACTGTAGTTTTTCCAACTTTACCTGTTACAAATGAACATATAGCTGCAGCTAACAGTAGCTGTGGGTTGGGTTCCTTGCAGCAGTAATACAGTAACAAGATTAGTACAATTGCCAACAATATAAGGCCCAACACTTCAAATGCTCTGGCTGCTGAAACACCAGTTGATGCTGCAAAGAAAAAGTAAAAAAAATCATAAACAACAATACAGTAACAAGACTTATTACAATTGCCAACAATATAAAACTCAACACTTCAAATGCTTCTGCTGCTGAAGTACTGGTAGATGCTACTAAGAAAAAGTACAAAAGTCATAAACAACAACAGCAACAACTAATACAGAACATCTATAAACCCTTGTATATTATATACAATCAGAATCAATATATTGTATATTGCAGATGAATATAAAGCTCTCTCTCTCTCTCTCTCTCTCTCTCTCTCTCTCTCTCTCTCTCTCTCTCTCTCTCTCTCTCTCTATATATATATATATATATATATATACATGTATATACATGTATATATATTTGGCAACCATCTGAAATAACATAAACAAAGTTTGAAATATGTTTATTATCTGTATTGTATTAAAGCAATAACACCTGTAATGTTCTGAATCATGCAAAACAAACTATGAGTGGATTTAGTAGTATCCTAGGTGTATAACATGGTTTTGATTAAGGTCTATATCAAAGTTTGTCATGTAAATGTAGCATGTTGATTTTAAATTGTCTTTTTTAGCTTGGAAGTATTACCATCAGTTAATATGTTAATGGTCAAATAATTCTTGCTCAGGGAGTTAATAATTCAATAAATGCACTAAATATAAGTTTTTATAGGTATTTGACAGAATCAAGTAGTCTATTAATAAATCATGATAGGAATATATTATTACTATAAGAAGTATTAAAAACAAGGCTAATTTGAAGAATAAATAGTCCTTTTCCTGAGATATATCATCAAGATGTATGAATTGACAAAGACACCCATCTACCAGAGATATATCTGAACCAAATATGATAAGCCTAGGTGAAGAAATGAAACAGAAATACCCCAGATAAATGAAACCCATTTTCTCAAGATGTATACCTGCATTAAATATGGGGAGCCTAGGTGAAGAAGTAACTTAGATTTTGTCCAGACAAATAAAAAAAACAAAGGGAGATTACTCTATAAATAGGTGAGGTAGGAGTGTAATTTTTGCATGTGGCACTCCATCTTCTTACGATATACTTGCACCAAATATGGGGAGCTTAGGTAAAAAAAAAATAAGTAAGATGAAAAATAAACAAAGGGGAATAACTATGAATAAACGTGGAAAGAACACATATTTTGTATGTGACACTCCTGTCTTCTTAAGATGTATAGCCTACAACAGACTTATAAGCAGGGTGTAACCGCATTTGGCTTAAGTCTGTTGTTTGGCCACATTTCCTGGTACATCCCAAAATTACCATGTTTTGGTGAAGAATAGATAATAGACACTTAGATAGTTCTGTAGGCCTATACAGGGATGCCAGGTTTTATAGATGTTGAATATTAACTTGGAAATTCTATTGCGCACTCATATCAACATAAAACATATTTATTTTAATTAAACGGGTACTACGAGGTACCAGAGACCGGGCCCCGTCCTTAAGCATATGTGCCTTCACAAGCACTTGTCATAAGTGAAAGTCATGAGTATTTCGGATGAAACTATAAACCAAGGTCCCGTTTCACGATGGACACGTTAAGTATCGGACTTATGAACGAGTCCGTAACACACGTCCAAATTTGTGGCATCCACCTGTAGCTAGTGAGTTTAAAAATCTTGGCTAAACCTAAAGCAACAATATAACATCTGTAGCTTACACGTAGTCTTTGGCAACTTGACAATGATCTGATCTCGAACTGGCACATCTATTGCAATACAATCAATACTATAATCCGTTTTGAAAATTGTCCAGAACATATGTTTTTTAATTTTCTTTATTTATACTACATTCGCCATGTAGGAATATTTCGCGTGTGGTGTGTTCAGCAACACGCACACGCGCTTCCAAATATGTGTATCTGTAAGAAATAATCAAAACCAGAGATTCTACAATTGTACTTTACATAAAATAATGACATAGCATCCCCGTTAGCCGATATTATCATGTTTATCTGATAATACTATTACATCCAACTTGTGCCGTCGCTTACGTTTTCCTATTTTTATATTTGAATCAAGAACATCTAGGCCAAATCTTGGGTTTGTAACCATAATCTGTTAAACCCACGCTGGTACGGAAGTTTATAGCCTGATTCATATACATTAGCAACATAATCTACGTACATAGGCATCACATGGAATGTTTAACAAAGAACTACTATGAGATCACTTTAGCTAAGTAGAGGATTGTTTTCTAACTTGCTGAGACCAGCGTGAACATTTTTACTTCGAATAGTTCTAAAATTCACAGAAGAACGGGTTCAACATTCAAAACAAGTGTGTTACGTTTTACAAGCACGTGTCTATCATTACAGAAAGACTATACGTGTACACCTGTATTTTTCCTATCTTTGTTGCCACTGAACATTCGTAACATAAATCTTATTACGTACATACTTCCTTCCATATGTGCATACAAAATGTGTCATACACATTACACAACTGCACCACGCAATACGCCAGGAAATATGGTACGGGGTTATTGACATTTTGTTTGTTTTTATATCTTAATTAAACTCGTATCTATTTCTATTTTTCCATTCAAATTCACTCATTATATAAGGCCTAAAGTGATTCTCTTGAGCAACAACGCCCGCACTCAAGAATGATTAAATATCCTCTGATATTTTCCCATGTTATGTTGAACTAAATACGTGCAATAAAGTGCCTCCCATCCACCTACACACAAAAAGTGATGGTTTTTGGCACAGATCCAACGAAATTTGGACGCGCTCAGTCATAAATATTTTTACATCACCACATCAAAAGACCAGTAAGCTATCGAATAAATGATATAACGATTACCGAAATAAAGATGAAATTCTAATTTGAATCCCGTGAAAAGGGTCCCGAATGCTTAGTAGATTGGAGAAAATAAATTTTACCCAAATATTTGATAAAACAAACATTTTTACTATTATTTTAAAAAAAGTTTCCTTCACAAATTACACGTGCACGTTATTGTCCAAGCATTACACGTTTAAGAATGTTTTCATAACGGCACATAGGTTATCACATAGGGCTATGAATTATAGAGGAAAACAATCATGTTTAATTTAGAAGTAATTATGAATGTGCAGAAAGAATTATTGTTTAAAACGCTTTGAATCTCGACAAGAAATTTTGTCGACGCTGGTGGGAAATTGCTCAATCTGTCGATAGGCACAGTAAATGTATTACTCAGACACAATGTAAAAAATAACTAAGGCCCCATTTGTCGAGTGATTAAAGAATTGAACTTAACATCACATGAAGTCTCATTAAGCTTAGTCAGGGCAGGTTCGAGCTCCGATCAAACCCAAACTGTCTTTTCCCGGTTAAATTGTTATCAGTTTCTCTCATCCACCATTAAAAATTATCGGCTACCATTAAAATCGTGATTTGATTTTTAATACATGCATATTCAAGTTATGCCACACTCAACAATTTTTCAGTTATATGGTGGCGGCTAGTTTTAATGGTGGAGGAGAGACCCAGGTTACTCAGTATGAGACAACCGGCCTCCCGCAAGTAAACTAGCAATCTTTCTCACAAAGGATCCAGTAGGGCTCGAACCTGCACTGACCAAAAAAAAAAAAAAACAAAAACAAAAAAACGAGATACTTCAGGGTCCAAAGCATGATGCTGTAACCACTCAGCAATGGTGACCCACTATTTAACTTTTAAACAGGTTAAACGTGGATTGACGCATCATTTCAACAAACAGTTAGGGGGTATTTTCGATGATTATTAATTATTCTGTAACATTTATCGTTAAATTCCCATTTAGAAGCTTATCTTGGAAAATTTACTGACTATTTATAAAGAATTTTATTTACTTTTGACATTCTCCCCATACTATGAAATGATTACAGACATAGCAGGTTCATATTTACACAAGTGTTTGTAGTAGAGCTACAGTGACTGGTTTGATATTGTTTTTATTACGGGTAATATATTACGACACACACTCGGTGTACTGAGTTTTAGCACCGAATTTATGGGTTCTATCCGGCAGGTTGGTTTCCTGTCTTTCGGATGAGACAGTAAAAACTGGAGGTCCCGTGTCACAGTAGGTGTCGGCACGTTAAAGAACCCTCACTGCTCAATGGCCGTAAGTGCCGAGCATAGGCCAAAATTTGAAGCCCTTCACCGGCATTTGGTGACGTCTCCACATGAGTGAAAGATTCTCGAGTGGGACGTTAAACAACAATAAACATAAACATACGGGTTCCATCACTTGTAAGTTTACTTTAAGGAAGACGACTATGCTCGAGCAGTAAATTATTACTATGGTTACCTTTGGAAAAAGGATAGGCCCTATCTTTTCTGTCAGATCGTAATAGCCTTTCAATCTGTTGTTATCATTGAACTTGTTCCTGGTACAAAAACTGAAAGATAAAGTAACTGCTACCGGTACATTACCGTTCAACGTTATACACGGTATTGATATAGGGGTACATATAAAGTTATGAACACAAAGTTCCTCCTTTTATAAGCCTTTGATACATCACCATGCATGTCTGATTCAACCGGCAAACTATACCAATATCCAATAATCAAATAACAAATTACTTTTCCTCTCTTGTTGCAGAGAGATGTGTTTATTTCTGATCATCGCTATATTACAGTAAACTCCAACATGAAATCTGAGAGAGAGAGAGAGAGAGAGAGAGAGAGAGAGAGAGAGAGAGAGAGAGAGAGAGAGAGATATTCCAAAATATGCCATAGTGTCTGCTTTGGATTTTAATATCATATAAAAGGATATAGCCAAAATTGCGTGTTGTGTCAATGCCGTTGTGTTTGATATGTGCTTTGTTAAATGTAGATACAACTTCTGTACACCTGTGTTATGCTGCTTTAAGTTTCAGTTCAGATCAGCGGTTATCAATTCCGTCGTTTTCTATTAGCACAACTGACTCGAAACAAAAATAAGAAAGCTGACTGATGAGCGTGCATAGACTCAGTACAGCAGTCGATGATGCTGATGACTAAATAATAACCGATTTAAAATATACCCGTTCGACGGGAACTGGAGCGAAAAAAGAAAAAAAGGTGCGCAGCAGTAACATCGTTATAGCTGTGGGATAAAGAATTCTCGTGTTGTAATACGAGACACCAGGCAATAAGCCATTGCTATTTTTGATTATATATATTGCAGTTTTGAATGACATCTATATACTTGACAATAATCGTTCTGGTTATGTCATGTTCATACCGATAAATATGTGCGAGTGTCTCATATTAAGTCTGACAAACTGACATCTGAAGGTGTAGCAGACGAGATTTTTGTAGCACCTTTCAGGACCCCTCATAATTTGAAATTAAGGCTTGTCTCCCGTGGTTACCTTTTCATATCTAAAGCAATTCGCTGTTCTGTTTGTGATCGATTCAATGAATGATTTTTCCATTTCAGAGCCGAACTTGTCCTATACAGCTGTGACGGTTTATTACACAATCATGTCGGCGTCTGTGTTGTAAAGCGGCAAGTTTCACATAGAAATGCAAATGAAAATTTCCTTTATTGCTTTTAGTATTGTATTTTTTTTCTCTTCGTCACATTTTTAGTATGCAATTTTGTGTTAAACGATATAACATGGAAGTTTCCTTTACTTAATTATTAAGTTGAACTGCGGCCCTTATCGGGCATACGTAAATAAAATATAATCCTTTGAATATTTAATTTTTTCCGACATAAGACTACTTTGTGTTCGACTATTCTTTGTCCTGACGAATTACATCTCTGGCTGAAGAACCTGACTAGTTAACGTGCAGTGTCTGAACTTCTTTTGGTCTTAATCTGTGTTCGAACCTGTCCGTGTTCGACTTCAGGTCTACCAAGGTAAATTGGCAAATGTTTACAAACACAACGGATCTGAGTTTAATCATAACAGGGTGACAGGCTGGTTACCACCCAGTATTCCGAAGGTCTGATAGACCAAAGGCCCGATAAACCGAGAGCCCGATAGTTCGAAGATTCGATAGTCCGAAGGTCCATTAGTTCGAAGATTCGATTGCTCGACGGTCCGAAGGCCCGATAGTTCGAAGTCCCGATAGAACCAAAGACCCGATATAGTTCACCGAAACAGAGGTTGCACATCCAAGAATTGTAAAGTCACTGCGCAAGCTTACCACTAGGGATGGATCAAGGTTTTGGATTTATTTTGGGGGGATCAGAAAAAGAATCTCGAGATTGTTTAGTTATCAACGGGTCCAGGACGGAGCCCTACTGAGGTTCACGGAGGGGACAAAGCCCCCGGAAACTCCTGCATTGCCTAAGGATTGCAGAAATTCACTTCGAATCACCATCGTTGTGATGGCATTACGTTAAATGATCAGTCAGTTATCACCTTGAACTATAAAGCCTGAATCCGGAGGTGGAGGGGAGTAGGCACTATGTTAATTCAAGTTTGTCATGTGGACAATTAAAGTTAAGTCGCTTATTTTCCTTTCTCCTTTTTCCTTCCTTTAATTTTAACCTTTAAAGGAGAGGGTGAGAACGTCCCCTCGCCCCTCTGAATCAGCATAGCGATTCCGGACCGTGATTTCGGATCCAGATAAATATAGTCTGGGTTCAAATATTTGATCCATCTCTAGATCTAGATAAATGTAGTCTGTGTTCAAGTATTTGGTCCAGCTCTAGCTCTAGATAAATGAAGTCTGTGTTCGAGTAGTTGTTCCAGATTTAGATAAATGTAATCTGCGTTCAAGTATTTGGTCCAGTTCTAAATACTTTATTGTCTAATCAAGTATTTGGTCCAGCTCTAGATAAATGTAGTATGTGTTCAAACATCTGGTCCAGATCTAGATAAATGTAGTCTGTGTTCAAGTATTTGATCAAGCTCTAGATCTAGATAAATGTAGTCCGTGTTCCAGTAGTTGACGCAGATCTAGATAAATGTTTATCTGCGTTCAAGTATTTGGTCTAGCTCTAGATAATTGTAATCTGTGTTCGAATAGTTAGTTCATATCGAGATAATTGTAGTCGGCGTTCGAGTAATTATTCCAGATCTAGATAAATGTAATCTGCGTTCAAGTATTTGTCTAGATCAAGATGAAAGTAGTCTGTGGTCGAGTAATTAGTCCAGATCTAGATAAATGAAGTGTGTGTTCGAGAAGCTGGTCCTGATCTAGATAAATGTAGTTCGTGTTCGGGTAGTTGGTCCAATCTAGATAAATGTAGTCTGTGTTCCAATAGTTAGTTGGTTTCTTTGTTTATTGTTGTTTAACGTCCCACTCAAGAATATTTCACTCATATAGTCACGTCACCAAATGCCGGTGAAGGGCGTCAAATTTTGGGCTATGCTCTGCACTTACGGCCATTGAGCAGTGAGGGTTCTTTAACGTGCCGACACCTACTGTGACACGGGACCTCCAGTTTTTACTGTCTCATCCGAAAGACAGGAAACCAACCTGCCGCCGGCGGGACTCGAACTCATGACCTCACGATCTAGAGTCGAGCGCGCTACCGATTGAGCCAGGCCGGCTCTCGAGTAAGTGGTCCTGATCTAGAAAAATGCAGTTCGTGTTCGAGTAGTCCAGATCTTGTGTTCGAGTACTTGGTTCATATCTAGATCAACGTTGTCCGTATTCGAGTAGTTGGTCCTAATCTAGATAAATAGTCTGTGTTCGAGTAGTTGGTTCATATCTAGATCAACGTTGTCTGTATTCGAGTAGTTGGTTCATATCTAGATCAACGTTGTCTGTGTTCGAGTAGTTGGTTCATATCTAGATCAACGTTGTCTGTATTCGAGTAGTTGGTTCATATCTAGATCAACGTTGTCTGTGTTCGAGTAGTTGGTTCATATCTAGATCAACGTTGTCTGTATTCGAGTAGTTGGTTCATATCTAGATCAACGTTGTCTGTATTCGAGTAGTTGGTTCATATCTAGATCAACGTTGTCTGTATTCGAGTAGTTGGTTCATATCTAGATCAACGTTGTCTGTATTCGAGTAGTTGGTTCATATCTAGATCAACGTTGTCTGTGTTCGAGTAGTTGGTTCATATCTAGATCAACGTTGTCTGTGTTCGAGTAGTTGGTTCATATCTAGATCAACGTTGTCTGTATTCGAGTAGTTGGTTCATATCTAGATTAACGTTGTCTGTGTTCGAGTAGTTCGTCCTAATCTAGATAAATGTAGTCTGTGTTTGGACTAATTAGTCCCGAGATAGTTATATGTTTGTGTAATTATAGTGTTGCCGATGAATTAAGTTCCACAGTAATAATGCTATCAAACTATACAGTCCTGAGTATTTCTGTTGGTCTATATCTTGATTCATTTAGTAATTTTGTATATCCCGCAACAACGGATAATTCTACCCACCCCGCTTTACTGGGTATTCTATATACTTCTCATCACTTACTTTATGTGTATTTTACTTAATATAAATGTATATTGCTTTGCACATTGTGTGTTTCTGTACAAGTCTCATCACTTTTGGTGTTAGTTTACTATATATTATGCTTTGAACATTGCGTACATTCAGAGGAACATTCTGTAACATAATAGCACACGCCAGCTTGGTTTGTAATTTGGATTTCCTTAGTGTGGCGTGAATGCACGCATAGGGTAAAAGTGATTCATTCAGAATGCAAAGTGAGAGAGTGTAAACAGATTTTTACAAATTTTTTAAAAGTCAAACACCACACTCAACAATTTTAGGTCATATTTTAACGGTGGGGGAGAGAATCCGGTTACAATGTACCTGGGAAGAGAATACTGGCCTTACACAAGTAAACAGAATTATGGTAAATGGATAATGAACAGCATATTTCATTTACCAATAATACCCAAAACAGGATAAAAGAGGAGATTGAGTATTTACTAACCCTCACCTTTTCACTAATCGAATCCTTTCTACACATACACAGGTACGTACTAAGGCTACGTCCAAAACATATATTTAATACCAAAGTCATCTATCTACACCTGTTGTTGCATTCTGTGTAAGTCCAAAACACACACCCACACACACACACACGCACACACACACACACACACACACACATATATATATAATTATGTCATCATAACGCATCGTAATACATCACAGTAACACTTAGTTACAATTTAAAACACATCCTCCTGAAGATTGTTATAAACATGAAAGCGCTAGAGGAAACCAAAACAGTTCATTGAACAATTTTAATCTACTTCGCCGTGGATAATTTTATGAAATCTATATGACTCTGTACACAGTATTTTAAAGCGGATTTTTTTTATATATATATATATATATATATATATATATATATATATATATATATATATATATATATATATATATATATATATATCCGCTGTTGTCGTCTGTGTAAATCCAAAACATATATACCCGCTGTTGCCGTCTACGTAAGTCCAAAACACATATTTAGTGCCGATGTCATCTATCTATACCCTCTGTTGCCGTCTACGTAGTCTGAAACATATATTTACTGTCGATGTCATCTATCTATACCCTCTGTTGCCGTCTACGTAGTCTGAAACATATATTTACTGTCGATGTCATTTATCTATACCCTCTGTTGCCGTCTACGTAGTCTGAAACATATATTTACTGTCGATGTCATCTATCTATACTCTCTGTTGCCGTCTACGTAGTCTGAAACACATATTTACTGCCGATGTCATCTATCTTTATCCATTGTTGTTGTCTATGTAAGTCCAAAGCACACATTTAATGCCGATGTCATCTATCTATAACCGTTGTTGCCGTCTACCATAGTGCAAAACACGCCGTGAACGTAAAACACATTTACTGCCGATCATCTGTCTATATCGGTTGTTTGTGTCTACTTTTGTTTGTGCTTCTTTGTTCAATAAATGTTGTCACAATCCATTACCACAACAACAACCACTACGACTACCATCACCACAACACAACAACTGCTACTACGACTATCACCACCATCACAACCACAAGAACAACTTCTACTACTACGACTACTACCACCACAACAGAAACTGCTACTACGACTACCACCACCTCCACCACCACAACCACTACTACTTATTCTATTGTCTGCCACTTGTTATTGTCTACTGTGATTTTATTACTACTGATATACTACTGTATATAACATCGTTATTGTTGTCGCTGTCTACTGTGCATGTTTGTGATTCCTTGGTCTATATCAATCATACTCACAATACATCCACCATTGGTAATACATATTACTGTAATTCTATCTTGTCTACTATCGCGTTGTCTATTTCAATCATACTCACAATACATCCACCATTGTTAATACATATTACTGTAATTCTATCTTGTCTACTATCGCGTTGTCTATTTCAATCATACTCACAATACATCCACCATTGTTAATACATATTACTGTAATTCTATCTTGTCTACTATCGCGTTGTCTATTTCAATCATACTCACAATACATCCACCATTGTTAATACATATTAATGTAATTCTATCGTTTCTACTATCGCGTTGTCTATATCAATACAAAAACCTCAGATACCAAAGTATTGATGTTCAGGATATATATATATATATATATATATATATATATATATATATATATATATATATATATATATATATATATATATATATATATATATACAAAATTAAGTAAAAACTGGGAAAACATGGAACCTCTGGAAATCAAGAGGTGGGGTCAGGTGCCATGGAGAAGTAAACATCCCCTGTTGTCCATCTAGGCTGCTACTATAAATAACGTTTTCTTATGCTGCTTTACAAGTTATCTCTAACTCCTTAATGGCTACTACAGTCGATCCGGGCCGTGGTTTTATGACGACGAGTTGTCCCATCTTTTACGGTTGTTTACTTTTCTTTCAGTCGTCTAAAGTCATTATTGATATTTGCCCAGCTATAACCGTCTCCTTCCTACGTCTAAGGGTCTTTTTAAACAATTTTGTATCTTTATAACGGGCCGAATATTCCGAATAATTCCGATAAACTTATTTCCCGTGTTTTTATACTTTAAGTAGGCATTTTTTCATTATCATCGTCCTATGTAATATTTTTGGTACCCAATGTTGCCCCTATGAAGGAGTTAAAAATAAAAATAAAATCAAATAACTTAAAAGGTTTTATCCCAACATGATACTTTTTCACCAGAATTTAATTAAAGCTATTTCCTGCTTATATCTCCATAGACGAAGACATGGAAGAGGAACTTTGAGTTAAAATGATTTTATTAGACCCACTGATGACATCGATACAGCAGGGACGTAAGTAGGACGCGAAAACAGCTGAGGCAGGGGTTTATTTAGGTTGGAAGTGGTCCAAATATGTACTTTTTGGACAGGAGTCAAACGTTTACGGACGGCTCGCAGACGAGAGGCGACAAATTAAGCTCAGACCAGCTCAGGTGAGCTAAAACAAAACTGATGGTAACTGGAACAATCAAGAATAGTATCATAGTAGGTGCTAGTCTACCATACAATTTGATATACTTATCATCTTTTACGGTGGAATACAATGTTATACAATATAAATAGTGATTATTTGCTGATAAAAATTATTTACACCACAAGCATAAAATCATGATATGATGAAATAATTGAAAAGAAATTACCTGAATATTCACTGCAGCCAACTCGATAATTACAGGACTGCCACAAGCCGGTGTGAACACCGCCTCCAGAATTATTCCAGTATGGGGTTGCTAGACCAATTACTTGTAAGAGGAATGCAGCCACTAGTAACCCAATGGCTACTTTCATATACATAGACAAAACAATCATTATGCCTTTTAGCGTCCACAAAGTTGAAATGAAAGCTTATATTATTAAGAGCTAAGACTTGCGTTAAACGCTCCACAACTTTGCGTGTCTCTCGTCCTGCTGCAGCTAATATGGACTAAAGCATCTACTCAGCGGTTAGAAATCTACGAGGTTCTCAGGGGGGTTATCTGTATCGCGTGCAGGAATAAGTATTTAAAAGTCACATCTTAACTGGTGGAAATCACGAAATAATAGAACGCAAATTTTAATTTTCTTATTCAAACTATTTTACTTGTTTGTCAAGCGAAAACTTGGTTTATTGAGATATTACAGAATATGTAAGAAAAATATTTGGGTGTGTCATTTGATTGGATAAATTAGAGGATGAATCACATTATACAGGTATCGAAAAACGTACAACAAACAGTCACCCGTAGTTTTGTTTAAGATTTTAATCCAATTTTTGGACGGGAAGCTTTAAAAGAGTTTTAAACTGTCATCACGGTCATAAATCTAACGACAGATGTTGCTAAACATCTTTGTAATGCTGCGAGTAACAAAATTGTAACTCTGAAGAAAGAAAAATCTTTTATGAAAGCTAAAAACCCATAAATATGATTTACATTTTCATTAACTTGAAACTGGCTCCCCATCGATGTAACCTTGCCACAAGACATATGATAAGATGTATGGTAGCCTACACTTGATTCATACGTAACTACAGGTTACGTTACCGCTAGTAGAATGGAAGATGTAGAGGAAACATGTCTATCTATTTATCTATCTATCTATCTATCGATCTATCTATCTTCTATCCATCTATCCATCTGTCTGTCTGACTGACTGTCTGTCTGTCTGTCTATCTATGTATCTATGTATCTATCTATCTATCCATCTGTCTGTCTGACTGACTGTCTGTCTGTCTGTCTGTCTGTCTGTCTGTCTGTCTATCTATCTATCTATCTATCTATCCATCTGTCTGTCTGACTGACTGTCTGTCTGTCTGTCTGTCTGTCTATCTATGTATCTATCTATCTATCCATCTATCCGTCTGTCTGACTGACTGTCTGTCTGTCTGTCTGTCTATGTATCTATCTATCTATCCATCTATCTGTCTGACTGTCTGTCTGTCTGTCTGTCTGTCTGTCTATCTATGTATCTATCTATCTATCTGCATCTGATATATATCATACATAACATACATAAACATACATGTATTATACTTGAAATGAGTGTTCTGACGAAGTACATAGAATTCAAATGCTGACATTTCGGATGTGTCGCCATCGATTTTTATGAAATTATACGAAAATTGGCACATACACTATGTAATATATAGTATTAGTATTGCCGCAAAAGTCATCTCACAGAATTAGCATTTTTAGAGAGCAACAAAATGCCTGTGCGTATTCATAGATAGATCTAAATATTTGGGATACAAATCATAGTTATTTCACCCGAATCTTTTTCCCTATTGGGTGATTTACGGGATTTTGGGGAAATAGCTCCTGGCAGAGATTAGGCTCTGTGTCTTGCGTTCTCGCTTTCACAGCACCGCCACTGGTAATCTGATTAGGAAAAGAAATCAAAGTCCGTTTTAAAATTTTACAACTTTATTCGTTGAACGCAGGATAGAAAGTGATTTATTTCAAATCACTTTCAGTCCTGCACGCTTTCGGACTTGAGATCTTGACCAATCAGGTTGTTCGATACAAATTTTTATTAATGGTATCGCCCAATTTTTTTTTTCGATGTATGACACTATTTACATTGAAGAGTAAAGGTATTAATACCAATTAGCTGTATTTCCGTTGTGTAGTTTTCTTGACAATGGTCGGATTATTATTATTTTTTTTTTTAGCCGAGGTGAAAGTCTAAAGTTTATTTATCATGAATTTAGAAGTGTCACACTAATGGATAGCAAATTTATTTCTGAAAGAAAGAATTTACTTATTTGTCTAAAGGTTAAGTTACGTTAATTGGACAATAAATGTAAGTCATGCCGATACCTAACTAAAACTGAACAAAGGGTATTTGTAACAAAAGTCTAAAAGGAAATCACTTTATTAAGCTAATAGTTTCTACTTAAGCTAAATTATTTCCAAAGGTGGAAATAAAGTAAAATCCAAATAAAACTAAAATGACCAAAAAAAAAGTATGTAACTTACAATATAATTAATTTTTTGATAACAAAAAATATATGAATTAAAATTCATTTACTATAACCAGATTGTTATAATTAGTTTTTATTTTAATAAAAATCAAAAACTTAAATGTAACATGAAGTCTGCTTCGTATGAATAAAGGAACAGGTCGGCCAATAAAGGAGCACAATTGGTTCCCATAGGAATGCCGATAGTTTGTTGAAAGACCACGTCTCCGAACATTACAAATATATTGTCTATTAGAAATTCCAGCATGTTTTTTTATATCAACTTCCGTATATTTTAGTGTAGAAACAGAGTGGTGTTTGACGAAATAAGTATCCTGATAGCCAATCACTAGATATTTAAATTTTCGGGTACCACCTTTAGTGAAAAAGCAGTTTTCTATGATGCTGAAAAGTCTTTCTTTTAATTTTTTATGTGGAATAGTAGTGTAAAGAGTAGAGAAGTCATAAGCTTTGATACTGTGAATTCGAGAAAAATTGTGTCCAAACTTGGTGTCAAAAGAAGAACAGCATATCATAAATCCGCAAAAAAATACCAGTTGAGGAAAACTTTTTATGACCGTTCGAAAATTTGATATATTTGTACAAAATGTATAAAAGTACAAAAAATAAATGGAAAGGCATTTTGATAAGTTACCTGTCTTATTCAATTACAATTGAAGACTAATTTACATATGCAGGTGATAATATTAAAGGGGCAATACTTTTGCTTTGTTCCATATTTTTGTCTTCCTTTTTACTACTTATATTGATATACAATAACAAGTCAAATTGAAGAAGTACCAATCAATAATCAAAACCTCAATTCCATTATAACACGACGAATTAGATGAGCAAATGGTCTCAACATGCAGAACAATTACGAATCCTAAACGGGATAAGACCAGGTGTCCGGAAGGAGTCAGCGTCTTCTGCTGGCATGCCACACCCGTCGCAAATGTTCAATGGAAACACTTTCTAGTTCGGTGAACGGGTCAAATTCGGTAAAAAGGTCAAGTTTGGTAATGAGGTCAAGTTCGGTGAAAAGCATGATTGGTGAAACGGAGTCACTGTCTGTGGCCGTGATCCAGAATACTATTTAATATCTCTGAGAGGGGGACTTCATAATGTTTAACAGGATCCCCGTATCGACCATAAAACTTCTTAAACGACGACGCCAAGCGTTCAACAACGTAACCTTGTGTAAGTCGTTTATTGGCTAGTCGTTTAGCTCTCAGAATAAAACATTCATAAGAACAGCATGCCCTGGCATAACGTATAAGTATATGGAATATTACTACTTAGAAACGGGAAGTTTGTGATATGGAAATTGAAATCGTCTCGTTTGTCATAGAGGGATTTGTGAAGTTGACCGTCTTTTCCAATCGACAAGAGTAAATCTAGGTAAGAAGCAGATGCGTTGCTCTCTGTCGTCTCATTGATCTCTAGCTCTACAGGATACATCTGGCCGAGGTAATTCTGAAATTCTGAATTATTTATGGACAGAACATCGTCGATATACCTGTAAGTAAAACTAAACCGAGATGCTAACTGTTTGTTTCCTTTGGAGAGCAGAGACTGTATAAATTCCGCTTCATATGAATACAAAAATATGTCAGCCAAAAGAGGTGCACAATTGGTACCCATTGGAATGCCGACAATCTGTTGGACAACTTTTCCCGAAAAAACCACGAAGATGTTGTCCACTAGAAACCCCATCATCTTAATAATATCGTCTTCAGTGTACTTGTTATTGGAATCAGAGTGTTCCTTCACAAAATAAGGTTCTTCATGACCTAACACCAAATATTTATATCAGCGATTTCCATTTTTGTATACAAAAGTGTTTTGTATAATAGATGTTAATATGTTTTTGAGTTTTTGATGAGAGATTGTTGTGTAAAGGGTAGAAAAATCAAAAGACTTGATGCTTGTAATATGTTTGAAATTTGGAGAATTTAAATGTTTCAACAATTCCTTTGAATTCTTTAGGATCCACATCTAATTGACTCCGCTTCTTGAGTAGGCCGTTATACAGTACTTCTGAAGACCTTTAATATGTGTTAGAAGTTTGGTAAGCAAAATAGATAAAGGCTTGGTGGTACACTTAGATGACCCCGCAATGAGTGTTTATAGGGATTTTTGTGCATCTTTGGAATCCAATAAATATATGGCAATTTACGCTCCGTGTCACTTGTGGGTATTCCAAACGCAGCGAGAACGAATTTATGATTATCTAATATTTCAGAGGTAGAGAAATCGGTTAGAAAAAAAGAGATATACACAGGCATAAAATTCTTAAATTCCTATATATTTTGTGAAAATTGCTTGAGAAACGCAGGTTTGGTACTTTTGCAATTGCAATTGATTAACTCGCCCTTACTAATTGTATATGAATACCACACTCGACCTAACCTGATAATAATTTGTTGTTAATGGTAATTATTGAATAACTAATAATTGATAATAAATAAAATTATTTTTGTATAGTTATAATCTAGAATTAAGGATCCATTGTACTCTATCATAACTTCTTCTCTAAATGAATGTTAAAATAAAGTAAAATATGATAAGGATACTAATTTACTACAACAAATGCATTGTGTATAAAAGGGTTGCAATGTAACGCTCAACCTTTTTGTTAAACTTTATTCATGCTTGTCGTCATGAGAAAGCATGGTTACTTCAACTCTGTGACAGCTTTTCTCTTGACAGTCTCCGCAATCTGACTCACATTTCAGTCCATATGTTTATGACAAGAGCAACTGTTATCGCTGCATGGATTGTAGGACAGAGTTTACATTTGTACCTTAATAGCTGTAGTTTTAGGGTCTTTGGTTCTGCATTCAGATCTTTGAAAACTGGCATCAAAACATTATTAACAAACTTCGAACCCCACTGTGTCACATCTAGGTAATTGTTTATCAACCTGATCCAAAATATGACCTAAAAGTGAACTCGCAAACTCTGAACAAACTGCTCTTCCTGTAGGTTGAAGCTTTTCTGAATCAGTTGTTGTTTTGCTTGAGGAAGCAATTTGCATGAATTCTGAATACCGTAGATTTTTATGGAATCATGTTTTACCCCCGTATAAAACAACGTACATTTATAATCTTTTACCAGCTTTGTCAACTTGTCAGTATTCCTCATCATAAAAGATATTGCAATTCTTTGGACTCTTATCTTCAAAAGGCTGGTTTTACCACTCCCATATATTGCAGGGGTAGTATCGCCGTCACTCAAAGCATGGATAACAGGAGATGAAATGTACTACTCTATTGGATTTGAGGTCTAGGTCTCAGATTCCCTGAACCTGTAAACTTCTATTCGATTTGTTTGTTTGTGAATTGAAATAGATATCCGTCATGTCTTGTTTTCAGTGGCACATCAAGAGAACAAATGCATCTGTATTATCTAAAACTGTACTTATTTCTCATCCTTCTTTTGAAAACTGAATGGACATTTCTGATCTTAACACATTTCAAACTTGGTTCGACCAGCATGGACCAATGGAGTAAACCAAACATTCAGTTCAATATGATATTATTAGGTACAGTTATTAAATACATATATTGGCGATCTAAGTTCAACTTTCTACATATTAGTAAGTGGCTAAAATATCTGGTATATCTTTAGGCTAAACAATATTTATGTACTGTTTAAAGCCCCTGTATGTTTCTGGTCACTTACATAACACTGTACGTCATACTACAGGAGCAGACATGTTTACCTGTCAACGTGTATTAGAACAAAGTTTTCTGTGTCTGTTTTTTTAGTAAAAACATTTTTCAAAATCAACAAATTAAACAGAAAATATCATTTTAAGACATTTTAATTCTTTTATGCAATATTGAACACATTTGCCAGGTGAGCGACATAATGCCTCTCTTCTTTTATATTCAGATAAAGTTAAACTGTGCGCACAATATAGTTAAACTGTGCGCAAAAAATAACTAAATTGTGCGCACAGTATACCTAAACTGTGCGCACAATATAATTAAACCGTGTGCACAATAAAACTAAACTGTGAGCACAATATAATGAATGTAAAACTGTGCGCACAATATAGTTAAACTGTGTGCACAATATAACTAAACTGTGCGCACAATATAGTATTTGTTAAACTGTGCGCACAAGATAACTAATCTATGAGCACAATATAATAATAAAAATATTATGTATTCTATTTTACTAAAGGGGTGCCGTACACATAAGATGGTGGGCCGAATGTAATTTTTTTATTATCATACAGATGATTCTACTCACTTTTCAATTACGACAATCATAGGTCCACAACATGCAAACAAAAACTATTTTCCAAAATAAAACTTAAGTTTATATACATTTGTATTATTAAAAGCTAAAAATGTTTGGAAACAGTACCATTCTTAATCCATAGAAAAGTTTATTCATATTTAGCCTTGAAAATTTTATTATCATGTTAATAAGCGATTTTGAATGAAAAATCCGCACTAATTTGAAATAAATTAAATAATTTACTCAGATGCCAGAAGCGACCAAAAGGCAGAAAGGGATAGTAACCTTCAGTGTCAACATTGATGGTTTTAATGTAGAATAGAGCCTGATTATTTAGTCGGCTAGATGTTCATTGTTTATGTGACTTATATTTCAATATTGCCTTTATAAATTGCTCTTCATGTTCTTTTTATTATTATTATTATTATTATTATTATTAAATCTGTTATGTAGATTAGCTACGGCCTAAACAAGTTATTTTTTTTTTAATTTTAGCATTTTTAAACAGAAAGTTTGTGTTTAATTTGGATGTAAAGTAGTGTTTTGGCAAATAGATTGGCAAGAGTAACTTCAGTAACAAATATTTCAATATCGGCTGTATGTTGTACACAGTTCATGATAAAATATCTCGTCAAAATTGTGTATTTTATGGACAACTTAATCCTAAACAAAGTTTTTATCACATGTTGAAACATTTGTATTCTATATTGGCATGCAAGTGTAGGCCATTAAAGAATACCGGGAGTGTTGAATTTGGGATTAAGGGTTTAGAAAATATGTGTAAAGAGAAATGCAGATTATATGCATGTTTTGATCAAAATATAAGCGATGACTGTACATTGTGTTTTTGATATTTTTCTTTTCAAAAATCTGTGTATTGATTGATTTACAGAAAAAGGCCCATGGAGCCCCAGTGGGTGGTCCAAGGGTCCCCATGGTTGGGGACCCATGAGCCACCTACACCAGCGTGAAACAAACATCGATAAAAACAAAACAGCATAATACAAAACTTTTTGTATTATCTCAAAAGATAGCAAAATGAACTCTCATTCTTTGTTATTGATTTGCACATATTACCACTTGTGAGAAATATCTAAATCTTTAAAAACAAAAAAAAGTGGCCCATGGGTCCCCAGTTTCCCCAACACTGGAATTTCGTTATGTCGAAATCGGTTGATTCGATTTGTTTGTTTGTTTATTGTTGTTTAACGTCGCACTCAAGAATCTTTCACCCATACGGAGACGTCACCAAATGCCGGTGAAGGGCTTCAAATTATGGCCTATGCTTGGCACTTACGGCCATTGAGCAGTGAGGGTTCTTTAACATGAAGACACCTACTGTGACACGGGACCTCGGTTTTACAGTCTCGCCCGAAGGACAGGAATCCGACCTGCCTGGCTGGACTCGAACTCAAGACCTCACGATCAAGAGTCGAGCGCACTACCGACTGAGCGAGGTCGACTCTCGGTTTAGTCAAAATTCTGGAAATATCAAAATTGAAAGTCCTGTCCCGATTTTTAAAGATATAATAATATATCAATTTTAAAATTCGGCTGTCTCGAATTCCTGATATCTCGAGGTAATAGGGGTGGTCCTGTGAGTTTCGACTTAACGAGATTCCACTGTATATAGAAACTGCCTAGGGCGGGTGATGCTTAGGCAATGTCAAGGGCTGAGTAATATGCATATATAGGCACTGCCTAGGACCGGGTAATACTATTATGTATAGACACGAACTAGGATGAGCTAAAGCTATATGTGTGTAGGCACGAACTAGGGTGGGCTATGCGTGTGTAGGCACGAACTAGTACCAGATAATATGTTTAGGCACGAAGTAAGGTGGGCTATGCGTGTGTAGGCATTGTCTGGGACCTGATGTATGCACTGCCTTAGACCGGATTATATGTGTAGATACGAAATAGGGTGGATAGAATATGAGCAATGCTTTTCATTATTATTTTACAACTTTATACCATATTAATAGTACAAAAATCTCTTTTGTTATATCCCACAAAAGATGAATTCAAGTAAAAATATTGGTACAAATTTTGTCTGCTCATATATACAAATGAAAATATCAGAAAAATATCTGAAGATATAATGCACATGTTTCACTCAACGTAATATAACTGTTACATTTAAGTTGTTGATTTTTATTAAAATAAAAACTAATTATAACAATCTAGATTGTTATAATAAGTTTTTATTTTAATAAAAATCAAAAACTTAAATGTAACATTCATTCAGAAACTGCTGAATCAAAAGAAGAAAAAGTTAGCGATGTCCTTTAATTTGACATTTAGATATATCGACGACGTTTTGTCAATTAATAATGACAAGTTTCATACATATGTCAATGCGATATATCCCAGCGAACTAGAAATTAAAGATACAACAGAATCAAGCACACACGCTTCATACTTAGACATTTTACATAAAATAAACACAGACGGGAAATTAGCAACTAAGCTATACGATAAACGCGACGATTTCGGCTTTCCCATCGTAAATTTTCCACATTTAAGTAGTAATATCCCTCAGTCACCCGCATATGGAGTTTATATTTCACAAATGATCCGATATGCCAGGGCGTGCACAACATATGAAGATTTCATATACAGAGGTAAACTACTCACTGACAAATTATTGACACAGGGATATCGAAAACCGCGTTTAATGTCAACGTTCCGCAAATTTTACGGTCGGTATGATAGTCTTGTTTGCGAGTACTCTGTTTCACTAAGTGAAATGTTGAGTTGCCTTTTCGTTGGCGGTTGTTGAGACGTCTGTACCAAATGTGACGAGCATACACTCCTCACTTGTTTCGTTGGACTTGACTTTGGACTCACGGCGGGTGTGACCGGTCGACAGGGGATGCTTACTCATCCATGGCACCTGATCCCACCTCTTGGTTTCCAGAGGTCCGTGTTTGTCCATTTTTACCGGATTTGTATCTGTGTCCTGGACATTCTATTGATTTATACTTTGGTATCTGAAATTTTTATATATTTATATCATTTTTCCGGGTCGAAATGCTCAGCGTCCAGACAACCAAGGGCCGATTTCTAATAATCTGACTAATCATTCTCAACACAACTGTGTTCTCCTATTGTTTATGTTTTTTTTTTTCATTTTATCAACAATCTTTTCACCATTTTAAATATTTCAACAACCCTTTTCTTTTCTTTCTTTATGAAATTGCCCGGTTTTTTTAGAAACCTCGGTACGTTCTCATCACCAGAGTGATGCAGAGTGTAATAGAGCATGTTGTTAGAGTGTAACGACAGATATAACAGAAATGTCGTTCTGTTGCGGGCGATACCGACCCTAGACAGTGCCCCTTTATGCATATTACCCCGAAAAAAATCATCTGATCATACACATTTCAGTTGACGTGAAGTTAGATACTGGAATACAATTGAATGTATTTTCAGCCATTTTGACACCATTGCTTCATTCAGTGCACAAAGTACTCTACATATGATTAAGCTGTTACAGTTATACAACAAGTGATTCAATTTCATGAATTTCCAAAACAGAACTGCTGTAGGAGTTATGTCTTTGTTCCATTCAATTAATGACCTCATGCATTGCTCCATTGCGCAATGGCTATTTCTCGAGCACACACACACACACACACACACACACACACACACACACACACACACATATATATATATTATATATAAATTCTACTATTGTTCATAATCTGCATCCAAAATTTTATTATATATATATATATATATATATATATATATATATATATATATATATATATATATATATATATATATATATATATATATATATATATATATATATATATATATATATATAGGGGACCTCCATGGCCGAGTGGTTAGAGCATTGCACTTTAAATCACAAGGCCTCTCACCTCTGGTTCGAATTCCGCTAGGGTCATTTTCGAATTAAGTGAGAAAGTTTACTTTTGGAAGGTCGGTTTTCTTAACCCGGGTGACCGGGGTTTCTCCTCCACCAATGAAAACTGGACGCAATCATATGACAGAAAGATTGTTGTGTGTGGCGTAAAGAAAAAATCAAATCAAATCAATTATATATATATATATATTCATTGACCGCAAATTTAGCTAAATTAAAAACACCACGAATAAAAACAACTATACAGTAGTTGAATTGCAATTATTACAGACCATATAAATACATGATTATTTCATTATGAGCTAAAACAATTAATTATTTCGTAATTATAATCATTATGTTGTTTTACTTTAGCAAAATAGAAGTATAGTCACTCTAAAACACCTAATGTGCAAAGTATATACATGTAAACTGATGTATTTAGATAACTTTTAATGGTTGTAGGCGTTTGGTGTAGCTTGCGATTAATCTACAGATTTGAAGAGTGCCTACATGTACAGCGTATCTGTATTGATACTATGAATATTTAGGAACCTTCTCTAAGTATGTGTCATAGTGATTTACGTTGTCAATGCCTGAAACATACAGAGAAAATCATAATTTGAAAGTATAGATGCATCATGTATTATGTGTCTTGAGCCAGTTGAAAATATCGATCGGAAAAGAACATGTTAATCCCCAAATCTGAATGGTCTACATTAAATAAATACTATCAGGCTGAACGGAAGATAAGAATATTGGAAATTATTTCAAAGAATAGCTGATGGGTGAAATGCTTATCGATCACAATTTGTCTACATAGGATGGGATACCACATTGAAATCAATGATATAGTAATATAAGTATATAGTCTACACATGTTTGATTTTGGTGTAATTAATTATTAATACGTTAGGTATTAAATAATACTCAATAATACCTTTTTATTTTCATGCCTCGTGTGTGTAAGTAGGGTAATCATCCACACGACGTTTTTTATGACGATGATTTCGTGAAAACATGCAAACCATGAACTTGACATCGTTACCTAAATATGTCATGGATATTGCAGGAAATGAATATGTTGTTGAAATGGATATCGGACTAGAATCCTATATCCGTAAGGAACAATGACAAACGTTGACAGGGTTGTCACATGCTAGAACATGAACAAAAAGGTCATAAGATATAATCAACGTTCTTTTATTTACTCAGAAATCTCGGACCTGTTGATTAAGTTTTTACAACATATCGATATTGATTATTTTGTAATGTATACTAATCATCGATTTCCAAACAGAACAGATGCAAAATACATCGAGACATACCGAGCAGGATGTAACAAACAGTGATTCTGACTTTCAAACTTTTGATTTTGAGATGAGTTGTAACTACAGACGTGTGTGAATACCGTAACATTTTTATGTAGGCATACATTCTTATTGAGTGATTGATGATTGCTCTTGCAACACTGACGTATACATTCCAAGCAGCCTTTCTAGTGTTTTTATAACGCAAAAAAACAACCTAACTCATTTGTTATAATATCAGTTTTACACACTGTGTGTGTGTGTGTGTGTGTGTGTGTGTGTGTGTGTGTGTGTGTCCGTTGGTCTTTTCTCTTACATTCTCGTTTACGTTTAATTCGATATATTTCAATTTGTATGTTTGATATCCAGAATATTAACTGGATGCTTACATACTGAATTTACAGTACATATTGGCAGAAGACGTAAATCGACATAATAGCTTTTCCAGGTTTTCACAGCTGATCTAGAGACAGTGTCTGTAACATGCATGCCCTTATAGAAATGCACGGTGTATTCCATTGACATGTATCGTTTTCTGCCTCAGTCATGATCTGCCTGCCAGGAAATGCAATGAAAAGAAATGTAATTTTCAAAAACAACAACAATAACAGCAGCAAAAACAAACACTACACAACGTGCGTATATAAACGTACATGTGCATTTGTTAGGCTCATTCTGCTTTTACGATAAATACATAATTTCTAAAATAAATGATTGTCCGGTCAGTAACACCGAAATATTTGGTAAATGAACAAAAATGATACACGGCGGGCTACTATAAGGTACAAGTGTCTAATTAGTCACGGATATGAGTAAAATAAACGAAACCACATTTTGTTTAACATTAAAACATTACATTCATTATTCCATAAAGTTGACAAGGAAACAAATGCTATCCGGTTTGGAGTGGGTAACAAGCAGTGGATTTACAACATTTTTGGCGACCTATTTTAATTACTTCGTCGATCAGGCGCTCGCTTTTCGCTACAATATTATTTAACATATGCGTTTCTCCCATCTTAGGGAGAGGCTCCAAATGGGTTACTGTAAGAACACGGTAAACAATCTTGCCTCATGAATATGCATTATCCGAGTTCAAGGATGATGTAACCAGAATGAGCATAACTAACAACGCCTGCAGCAGAAGGAACCACTGTGTATATACCTAGTGCGCTGAGGAAAACTACAATTAGAAAACCAGAATGTTTGTAAATGCAGGCCTCTCATTTATCTGTTTGCTAGATATAAGATTCTGATAATCGCTGAAATCGTATCAAGAGTAGCACTTTATCGAAAACTCTCACATCTCTTTTTCTTTTTATAAATCGTGGAAAACTCAAATAGCAATATAAAAAGTGTAAATGTAGATACAGAACAAGATTAAACTGGCAAGTAGTTTAAGACGTACGTTTCCCCCGCATCATGTTGATTCTACTTCAATAAATTCAACTGAAGCAGAAAAAAGTTCCCATATCAAAGGTGTGGCAGTTATAAGATATGAAGCTCTCAAGCCCCTCGCGAAAAATGTGTTTTAAATGATCAAATAAACGCCCATAATTTACATAAAATGAGTCAGTTTCAACCGATTGATATTGATCCAAACCATATTTGTATACATTCCACAATAAAATTTGCATCTATCAGTCACAAAGTGAAAAATGGGCCTAAATAAATAAACGTCGCGATTATTTACGTATTTAGTGGTGCAATGCATAACTTAATCATAAGTGTACGAACTGCATCATTGTTTTGGCGTTTATAAGATTTAAGTTTCTTTATTTTAAAGATCAGTTGATACTAAGTATTACTCATATATGTATTGAAATACACAACTGAACTTTTTTTTGTTTATTTTAAAAGAGGATGAAAAGAGAGGTAACTCCTGTTACTGTGTAGAAAATATACGAAAGATATTGATCTAAATGTAAAGTAAAATACATGAAACATAATACAATATTAATTTTAAATACCATATTTCGATATCAAAAATTCACAATTTATTATCATAAAGAAATCAGTCGATTCGTGACCTATTTCTTATGTTATTTCTTTTATATAAAATCCATTTATTAATATTAAGGTTACTAGACTAGCGAATATATAATTCCACAATGGTTTTCCGTGTACTGTGGCTAATCGTGTTTAGCAACATCGACTCGACATTTCATCAGTGCAACACAGCAACATCGACTCGACATTTTATCAGTGGAACATAGCAAGATATCGACTCAACATTTCATCAGTGGAACATAGCAACATCGACTTAACATTTCATAAGTGAACACACCAACATCGACTCAACATCCCATCACTGGAACATACCAACATCGACTCAACAATATAAATAAAAGATTAAAAGGTATGTACCTCGACGATTCTTTTCAAGGGCCTCGATTACTTCATATAGGAAACTCAAAAAGCATTTCACGGAACTTTAAAAATAATATAATATAATTTAAAACTGACATAGTCATCTTTTTGCAGTGGTTACTCCAAGGCGGATTTAGGTAAACAGTTTGATTATTTTTTACCTTATATGATGCTACCTTTTGTTTGGAAAATCTACATCTATTTTTGAGCTCAACTAATGAAGTCTTATTGACAGAAACAATTGTCTTAAGCATGTTTTAACCCTTTTATTTTAGCAAAACTATAACTTTGGTACTATGTGTTGGATGTTTAATAAATTTGATAAAAACATTTTAATTAACTAACATTTTATGAAATTGGAAGTGCATTCTCAATATTGATCGTTAGAAACATGAATGTAGAGTATTAAATTTTTAATAATAGATAAAAGAGAGATAACTCCATATTGCTTACTGAAAATATTGATTTAGAGGTAATATATATATCAATACTGCACAATTCTGTTTTGTTAAGTAGTTTGTTGATAAGTAAATCGTACTGAACAACATTGGCATTTATATTTCAAAATAATTGCAGAAGTTAAATTCTTGCATGTTTCAGCCAATATTGAATGAACATATTACTAATAATACATAATTTTCAAAAACATGAGAGGTTGCTATAATTTATTATGATATATTATAAACATAAAACTAAAGTTATATTTAAAAAACCCACACCAAAACATATGCTCAAATAGATGCAGTTTTATGTACAATGTACAATGACTCGGTAATCATGTTTGATGAGAAATAAAAAAAATTATACTCACCACGGATATTTACATTTCATTGTGTTTTTACAACTATTTACCTTCGTGTGTTATACACAGTGGATACTATAGTAAAAAATGAATTAATCGTATAAAATTATTTTGTCCCAACCTATTTTAATCAATGATAATAAACAGAAAAATATATTGGTGTACTGGTTATTGATAGATCAATACTATTCCAAACAGAATCATATGTTACTCTTAGACGGATTCGGCAATGTATTCAGGTATATTATTTGGTCTTACATGATAGATCTAGCAGTTTATTTTTCGGAACTATACATGTCTTTTGAATTCAAGTTCAATATATAAAAATCTCAGATACCAAAGTACAAATATTAAGGATGTCCAGGATATAGGTACAAATCTAGTAAAAATGGACTAACACAGAACTCTTGAAATCAAAAGGTGGGATCAGGTGCCATGGGGGAGTAAGCATCCCTTGTCGTTCGACTGGTCACACCCGCCGTGAGTCCACAGTCAAATAAAAAGGAAGTACGTGTTGAAGTCTTATTGACAGAATTGACCGTTTTGAACATTTGGTTTTGTCACTTTTGCACTTATTTTATAACATTTGCAGTTACTATAGAAACACATATACACAAATGTTCAACTACAGGATTGAGTCGTTTATATTGTTTTATTACATCTTTAATTAAATTTATCAATTAATTATTATCTATATTTTTCACTGATATTTTTCATTGATATTTTTAACTGTTTGAAAAAACAACTCGGTGCAAAGTAAATGGAGCGCTGTATTTCATTTTTAGCCAATCAAAATGCAGTAAAACATTAAACCGAACGGTTACATTTAGAGAAACCTTTTCAACGTATCAGAGGTTATTCTCAGGCAAATGTATTTTCAACACACCAGTCAACATTACATTCACTTTGTCACAAAAGGACATCTTCGTACACATCCAACACGATCCATGAGTCTTTTAACATTTGATTGACAATTCCCGCTTCGTCGTTTTTCAAGTTTGTGAAGATTAATGCATCTGTATTTTTTCAGTTTTTAAATATTCAACGGAACATAAATTACACATGTATTCAAATTACTTATCATTATTTGTAATAAAAGTTTGTCTGATGTTTTAAACTTTTTAGCCTATATTTTCCCCATTTCAATGCCCTATTTTCTTAGTAGCGGAGTGATAGATTTCAATCAACATGTGAAGTGGTTTGTTTACATTTGACGACTCGCTTGAAGAGTGTAAACTGTATCTCGACATTGCTACAAAACGTAGCTGGAAAATGTAATAAATAGAATATTTGACAATTGGTTTTGAATAACATGGTTATTACATTGATTGAGGCAGGATAATACATATTTAACACTCGTGCATTTATTTCTTGAAAATTGGAACGGATATTTCACTGGGGTAACTTATATAATCAATTTTGACTAACACCTATACTAATTTATTATAAACCTATCAAATGTATTTGGGGTTTTTTTTGTAAAAAAACCCAAATCAAAAGCAAAATTGTTTGTTTGCTTGGTTGTTAAAAAATAATAATTTTGGCAATTTCTTGTGTATTCAAATCAATATTTAACTATGAACACAGTTATTCTCCACAAAAATATTTCATTCTGTTAATCGTTTTCAATATTTGTTTCTTCTGTTAAAATATCCGTGTGGAGCAGACCCCTACCGGTACTGAAAAATGTAAATAAAAAACACGTGTTGCTGTCTCATTCCAAAATTGCGGACGTATCAATAAGACGTGAAACTTCACAAGGCCTTGCAACTTCGCCTGTTACAGGTCAGATGCAGTGGAATAAGCTTCCCACATCTTTTTAAAACATGAGCCTGTAGCCTGTATATCTGAGGTATTAGTCCATGTTAAGTACATTAAGCATTCTTTGCTGCACTGTAGTCCTAACAACCATCTTCCTGGTAAAGATGCCACAGAATTACGTTACATTGACGAGACAGATTTAGGCCTATAGGAAGATTTATGCTACTAAACTGACATATCCAACTGCCAATTTGCCGTTTCAAATAAACAAACAAAATTAGCTCATGATACTGGTCTTTCTCTCTATAGAAGGCCTAAAGTTCTTATAAATATTAACATTATCAAAGTTATAATGTTCAAGACAATGGTGTAAAATTCCTTTTTTCAATCAGGTGTCGTTTTCAGAATAACTTTTTAAAGATTTGATATAAATACCGGGTATCTGCACTTGCGCTCCGTTAATATGTAGCTATGTCCGTGTAATTAGTACATCTCCTTCGCCAAGTATATTACATTATTCAATTTTATTAACAATACCAGCGGTTTTACAGATGCCGAATCAAATGCTCAATGTTTCTATCAATGTAGGATATTAACCTAGTATGATTAGTACTTTTCAGTATGAAAAAGTGGATATTATTAGTAGTAGTTTAGGTACTCAAATAATGCAAATGAATGAATGTATTAAATGACAAGGTAAGCTTATTTTCCATGGAACTATTCTTAGTCCTGTTCTGGATAAGACGGCATTTTCTCTATTTCTCCAGACCTTTTCAGTTAGAATTAAATATCAAACAAATATCATTAATCTAATTATTACTATGATGAGGGTTGCAAGTCGTTTTATTATGTTTTTGTGCACAAAATACTACCCACCTCTCTTGTCAAATACAGTATTTAAAAATTGGAAATCCAATATTTAATTGTTTGAAAATTTAAGGTCAGTTGCAACTGACTATTCCTTGTAGTATCTCTATGTAGTAATGAGAAGAATTTATTTCAAAAATCCCTTAAGATTCCATCTTTAATGTATTATTCAGGTAAACGGTTTAAATGTTGTTATTCTAGGACTCTTGGGGACCATAACCTATAACACTGGGTCTAATCATTAAAATTGTGACATAATACAACTGCTATTATAATTATAAAGTCCTCCACCAGTATATACATAACCATATATATATATATATATATATATATATATATATATATATATATATATATATATATATATACGCATTTAAACCAACAACACTATATATCAGAGGGTGTCGAATCTTGGGAAATGGATGCAAGTCATGAAACGAATAATATAAAGATTTAAAATGACTAATGACACGGAAAAATGCAGTCAAATTTTTGGGACGACCTATCCCTTCCCCAGGACAATACATACTTAACACACACGCACATACAAACAGCACCATACGAAACCAGTTTTAGCAATACAGCTTTATAAACATAGGGTATTTTCGTTGCTTAGTAGCTTCACATGCAATTGTATATGTGTTTCCGACTAGTTGCCTTTCATCTTAAAAATAAATAATTTACATAGACATCACATTTTCCCATTTTCAGTGATAATTAATAATTAATTCATGGTTAAAGTTGTGTAAAATAAGTAATTTTCTTCAAATTGCTAATTTGTATAATTATGTCTCATTCTCCATGCTGACACAGTGCCAAACTATACTTTTTATAAGAAAATATAATTGTACAGTCACTATATATGAATGACACTATATTTTTTGAAATTGTAAAAGTAATTATTTTGGGAATTTTCGTTTAAATTTTATACTACCATTACCAAGATTTTATTTTGTCAGAACTTATTAGATTCCCAGGTCCAATTGCAGGGGAAACCAAACGACAAGTTTTCCTTAGCAACAGTGTTATTTTGCTGCTTATTTCATTACCATGAAGTTATGGAGTAATTTCTTGTCTATATCAGTGCGACATCTTTTGCATGATTCTTATACAGACCAGGACATATAATTTTAACATACCATGCTTTATAGTGAATGTTACAATAGTGATAATGATGGTATGATTTTATATTCAATCACAGATATACACCTGACCAGCTCCCTCCCGTGTCTCTTTTTGATAAAACATTTAATTTTCCCGTTTTTCATATGATTGTTTTCTTTTTCTTATTGGTTGTCGTATCAACCTAATTTCAAGGTTTTTGGAAAACAAGTACATGTACCTCGTATATAGTATGAAATGGAATACATCTGATGTGGGGCAAAATTACCTAAACCATACATAGTCCAAATTTACATTGTCCAAATGTTACAGATTGATTGCAAGGTAAGAAATTCTCATTAGATATGTCGATCTCTGGATTTGTTAACAAGTATGATTTTGTAGTGTGTTGACACAAATTAAACATTTTTTGTTCACAAGAATATGCCATCGTACAACGTCATCAATTATAAATGAAATGAACTTGTTAAAGATATAAAGGAGTCAATTCTCTGTACTCTTGTATATTGTAAATAACACAGGTATCTTTAAAGTGAAAAATGAAGATAAATGACAGAAATGAACCTTATCATTACTATTCATAAAAGATCTACTCTACTCAGATGCACAATGGATATGGGCTAATGGACACTATGATTTAGAGTGTGAACAGAACCATTGGCAGCATTTACAATACATCCTATCAAAGACCGACTGTGTTCAAAACGCAATAAACTTAAAGGGCCATTAGCTGTGTATTTCTTAAATTCTTTTCATTCCTTTTTTACTAATTAGATTGATATACAATAACAAACAAGAGATATAGACAAGCATACAAATTCTTAAAGTCCTATATATTTCATGAAAATTACTTGAGAAACCCAGGTTTATTACTTTTTCATTTGCAATTGATTAACACAACCCTACTATATGTATTTGAATATTACACTGGACCTGACCTTATTTTTCACAAAATATGTAGGAATATAAGATTTATGCTCTTATTCATTATTGTACATCAAGTGCAAGTAGTAAAAGTAGAAAAAAAAATCAAAATATATTAAATTTCGGTAAACACAGCCCCTTTAAGTGACGAAAACCTACATGTAAAAATGTAAAAATACTTTACTTATTCCTTTGTATGGGAAAGCAATTTTGCAAGCAAAATCAATTTCCTCTCGTAATATTTTGCTTTGCATTCAAGTTGAATAGTTTCCGAGAGGAAACAGACAATCAAATCCATTCTTGCAAAAATATATATGTCCTAATGGGATCGAGAAGATTGTCTTCAACTGTGGAATCACGGCGGGTGTGACCGACCGACCGACCGACAGGGAATGTTTACTCCTCCATCGCACCTGGTTACATATCTTGATTTTCAAAGGTCCGTGTGTGTCCGAATATTAACTGATTTGTATATTGTGTCATGAACCTTCTTTCGATTAATAATGTGGTTTCTGTTTTTTTATATTTGTATTGACTACATTTGTGTAATCAAATAAGAATTTCTTTAGACTTTTCGACTGAGAATCTAGATACAGATGGCAGGAATATAAATATGTTAACTAGAATGTCTACAATATTCAGTACCTAAACGTTTTTCGATCACGGTGACGCCATTTTCATAGCTAAAAAAGTAATATGTCAAATTCAGTTGTCGTAATTTACAAGACAACGCGAAATTTTGAAATGAATATTTTGTATAGTTAAAATGCATATTTAGACTTTTCAAAAATATATTTATGAATTTATGAAAATGCGTTTCGATTTCGGGCGCAATTTTTATAACTAATGAAATGAGACAAAAAATGGATAGGTTCATTTCACCATGTACTTTGATACTGAATTTGATCAGAAATCGCATACAAATAGGCTTTTATTGTATGCAAAAACTACATTTAGAGGCTTAACGCGATAAATTATTCACTTTCATGCAAAAAGTGGATTTTTCGTTTAGATATCATAAGATTTGACGTAAAATGTCACCATAAAATATGTATACATTTCTGTATTTCTGATACCGTCATCGTATCACCGATTCCGTCTTACTGATGAATTATGTAGCATTATATTCTAAAGATCTCTCAAACACTATATATCTGTTTATCTTTCAAATCTTAATATATGTATAACAGAAAACAGTAGAACATACTCACTGGAATTTGAATTTAAAATTTACAATAACTATTTATTGTGTGATCAAATGTAAATAGAATTTAAAAGGAAACGCATTATGAAGGTTATGCCACGCCACGTGAACATATGAATATAATACATCTAGATATATTGTTTCTAATGTATTATTTCAGGTGAGTAAATCGATCACGGTTAATCTGTTTCATCAACGGGTATTCTAAACAGCTTGCGTAAATGTTGACCAACGGCTGAGATATAAACCCCTGATCTCGAGTAATTATGAGTATAGGAACATGGTGTACATAGCGTTATTTACTGAGGCAAACATTTCATATCTTTCAAGTCATATGTACCGGTAATTTTATATTAGTATATCAAACATACTACATTTCTTGAAAACGATCGGCTGTGGCATTTCTACCTGATTTCTCATTTACAAGAAACTGCAACGTTTATTACATGATGTCCAAGGTAAGCTGGTGCTATTGTTACGCTATTGTTGTAAAATGTAAATATGTAAATACGTAAAAAAACAACAACAAAATGCAATAACATAGAAAAATGAAAGAACTTTTAAAACTCATTATATATATATATATATATATATATATATATAATATATATTATATATAACCTGTACATATATACATATATATGTGAAAATGTGGAGAAACTGTTATATCAATTTTAACTCTTATGCCAGCATGTACTGAATATTAAGCATTTTTCAGATTTCATATACAAAAAATTCAATGCAAGAAAAACAGAAAACAAGGATTTCACACACATTATATATATATATATATATATATATATATATATATATATATATATATATATATATATATATATATATATATATATATGTGTGTGTGTGTGTGTGTGTGTGTGTGTGTGTGTGTGTGTGTGTGTGTGTGTGTGTGTGTGTGTGCGCGTGTATAATATTACCAGAAGATGATTAGATAAACATCGTTTAAGAAAACTATTCTTGAGTATATTAATGTCAAAAACACAATATGTATTGATATTACACTCTTTACTAACAATACTACAATATGAATTGGTCCATTCAATTTTTGATAACGTTTGATACAATATGTAATATTATATAAAATCTCAGATACCAAAGTATAAATCTACAGGATGTCCAAGATACATATACAAATTTGATGATAATTGACAAACACGGACCTCTGGAAATCCAGAGATGGGATCAGGTGCCATGGAGGAGAAATCACAATTGGAACAGATGACTCAACAATCATTTTGCGGAACGTTGACATCAAAAGTGATTTTCAATCACCTGTGTCAGAAAGTAGTTTAAATCTCTGTATGAAATGTTCATATGTTGAATATGAACTTGCATATCGATTAATTTCGGAGATATAAACACAATATGGGGAATCCTTCTAAATATCTAGATTTGGAATATAAACCAACAAACGGCTAATTAATAATATGATTATATCTGATTTGTACTTAGTCTATCGTAAATATAGTAATGTCCATACAGTGACTTATTCATTGATAGTTTGTGAGTCATTACGAAAATACTATTTTTCATGCACCTACCTGACCCTCTAGCCATCATTACAATTCCCCTTTCGATAGTTTAATTGTTACAAAGATTCTGTGTTGAATAACAATTATGGTAGTAGATGTTTATCACGGGGATAATTAATAGCAGATATAGTCAGTATAAGTTGTAAGAAGAATAACATTACAGACACTATGTTCTCATTGAAAACACACACCTCAACACGTGAATGTGATTGTTTCGTAGAATAGAAAACACCCTAGGATCACACTCTTGTATGATTCTGTGATTTGTTTTACAAAACCAGATATACAGCTACAGAAAAAATGAAATTGGTGCTTGAAATGTGTATCAGTTTCGCCCTTAAACAGCTATAACATATATTGATATCCAATAATCATGATAAATTACAATAATGGACTGTCATCGTTCCCGTAGAATTATGAAAATCCGTCCACCAACGCGCAGAGAGAGAGAGAGAGAGAGAGAGAGAGAGAGAGAGAGAGAGAGAGAGAGAGAGAGAGAGAGAGAGAGAGAGAGAGAGAGAGAGAGAGAGGGGTGTTCTTGTACATAAACTACCAGAATGAACAAATGAATCTCTCATTGAGAAATAGCAGAGAGGGAATTTCCTCTGAATTAACATACTTTATCACACGCAATATGTTTTATCCTTGATAATCGAAGAAAAAATATCCTACGAGATTAGTTAAGGTATTCTCGCAATGTAAATTGATGCACAAGATTAAAACGGTCTCCTAGGTGAGATGGAGTAACGTGTATGATAAACGTGTGATTCTATTAATCTCGAAATTTGACTAAATTCTATTACCCACAATTCTACCACATTGTATTTGATAATACGAAGAAATAGTTATGTTCCTGGACAGTTATGTTTAAACAAATAAGGTCGAGTAAATGTTTCATTCAATACAAAAAGAAAGTTTGTGATTTATTTATACCCCATATTACACTTATTACACAGATGAAAATAAATTTATTTACATGACTTTTTTCAATGCAGCATTCCTTTGACGGTATTTGTTGCACACCTTTTAACGAAGACGTTAACAGATTCGCTAAAGTATGCCTCTATTGCTGATCACGCTAACAATTCATAAAAAATGTCTTATGCTAGTTATCACGAATTGTATATTTCATTTGTTGACCACGATAACTATTCACTAAAAATATGTCATTTGTTGACCACACTAACCTTTCCATGTCCGGGCAGTGCAGTGGTTAGAGCACTAGCTTCTCACAAGTGAGACTCATGTTCGATCCTTGGATTAGTCAGGGAGTATGTGAGACTGTATGGTGATCGCCAAGTCTTACACGTGGGATTTATCCGAGTACCCCGGTCCCCCACAGCAAGGAGCCCCGCATCAGAGAGACATTGACATAACTTGTTTGTCAATCGTTGTAAAATATATAAAGTTTTAACTTAAACCATTCAAGACTTTATATGTATCATTTGCTGACCACGCTAACCATTCTGGAAAAATGATCTCATTTGCTGACCACGCTAACCATTCTGGAAAAATGATCTCAGTTGCTGACCACGCTAACAATTCGCGAAAGTTATGTATTTTGCTGATCACACTAACCATTCGCGAACGTTTCATAAAGCAAGTCAGAATGATTTTATTATTCCTATTTGCAATTTTCGACGTTTTCTTTGTTGTATGATTTTCCTGTGTCGAAGAAATGATCTCATTTGCTGACCACGCTAACCATTCTGGAAAAATGATCTCAGTTGCTGACCACGCTAACAATTCGCGAAAGTTATGTATTTTGCTGATCACACTAACCATTCGCGAAATCATGCCCATGCTAACCACTCGCAAACAATTACATGTGTATAGTTTGCAGATCGCGCTATTCGCTCGTTAGTAGTGTGTCTTTATACATAATCTACTAAGACAAAATAAAAGATGAAGTTTTGCAAAGTGATTTTCCGTAGTATACATGGATTGACACTGAGTTTTGATATGCCTGTTGAGTAAAAGCGGAATAAATTTTGGTTCAATACTGGAGCGCATCTGTACATTACGACTAGCGGCGTCTTTTGATGTAAAGATGTGAAATTGATTTGTTAATGATATCAGACGTATTATCTTGATTACAATTAACAAATGAAATCCATCACATTGATGCATGCATTATTAAAATGTTCATCATTGTTCAGATTTTTATTTTTCATTTGGATCAAATTATGCCGGTTCGTAGATTGATAACAGGTAATAATATGAGAAATGTAAGGGTTTATGTCCACCTTGGTAATACTTACTTTCTGCTTCAACGATTGATCTGGTTTTTATACGGTGATGAGAAGTCAACAATGCCATTCCCTCAATACTCATACTCATAAAATAGTGTCAAATCGTAAAATTTGCAATCGTTATCATGTGCAAAGAATGATGTTTATGATTTTATCATATATATATAAATTCAAAAATTACTGTAGAATAAGAAATTGTAAAATATTAAAAAAAATAAAACAAATTCCTTGACATTAAATTTCGATAAAGTAGAAAACATGTTTGTAAAGGAAAA
The DNA here is from genome assembly GCA_030159075.1 of Atrina japonica. Lineage (NCBI taxonomy): Eukaryota > Metazoa > Mollusca > Bivalvia > Pterioida > Pinnidae > Atrina > Atrina japonica. Next base: position 97,445 of record BROG01000024.1, read on the forward strand.
TATAAGTATTACAAGGTGTAATTTATGTAAAATTCCGTCAAGATTTTAATTTGTTGATAAATGAAAATCACGAAATAAACAAAATGAATATCACAACGAAAATTTCTTATTCTACAGTATTTTGGCAAACGTTTCATAAAGCAAGTCAGAATGATTTTATTATTCCTATTTGCAATTTTCGACGTTTTCTTTGTTGTATGATTTTCCTGTGTCGAAGAACTAAGGACTTTCCACCCATATACGACTTTTATTAAACATTGAGCAGGTACCATGTAAGCATTCATCCCGTCACAATCGGTGTAGACGATTAAAAAACCAATACCAGTCAAGGATTTATTTTTGATTTCAAATGCTGATACGTGGAAATGGGAAACAAAGTGGACTGCCATTACATACATAAATGTATACAGTTCAACAATATTTGGAATATTTCATTCATGATACAGATGCTGTTCAGTCAACTAAAAAACACAACACTAAAATTACCTGCAATGAATAAAATATATTTCTATTGAAAGAGGACCGTTCAATAAGGAAACTGTGAATACAAGTGTACTTGGTTAGTTTTCAATGAATATAGAAAGAAACCGTTCCCTAGTCCGGAAACATTGCACAAGGCAACATGGATTATTTTTTAAAAGTCAATGAAAAACTTTAATATAGGTTTTGTTTTATCTCGGAAAATCTTTATAATGTGAGAGGGAATCGTAAATCCATACCATACATCGTTATTTGAGTATGCATTTAACATCAGTTATCATTAGATACTTGTACTAACTGTGTACAAAACATATGTCCCTATTTCACTAAACATGCTACCTGTTTCAAACAAATTGCCAGCTGCGCTTGTGTAGTAACAGTTATTGATGTATGCGTTTCCTTTGACTTATTTACCCTAGACGATCCTCTTGCGGATTGATTTGGTCTTCATTTTTAAATCTATAACCTTGGCATCATGTTTATAACCACTGCGTCGTTTCACTTGCTGGATGACCGGGGGTATGCATGAGTCCACTAAGTGGTGTACTGCACCAGCAGATTATTTTCAAGTGACATTTTACCGTTGTGTAAAATAAACTCTTCAAAAACTAAGACGGATTAGCCCTGTCTCAGACCACTGTTTTTTCAAATTTTGAATATTAACTAATGAGAGTCAGATAAAATTATAATCAACTTACACCGAGTTGTTGAATCTATTTCTACCATATCTGAAATAGTGTGCAGTATGGAATATTAGCCTACATCATGTCTAGACACAATCGGGCTTGGACTCACGGTCACAAATTATCCATATTAGGAAACTTGACATTGTAAGAGACTTCAATAACGGACCCCTTTTCCCTTCTCCTGCAAACCGACAAGTGACCTGATGCAACTTGAGGTACAAACATTTCCATTACAAAAGTAGTGCGGGCTCAGTTAATGAGATTTATTCAGCCCTGTATGGTTATTTGTATGTTTAACTAACTGCTGCGTCGTTTATACAACCGTTTGAGAGTGGTATAACAATACAGGTTATGGTAGAAATGTTATTCCACAGTAGTTTGTAACGTTATATATCATTATTTGTAATAGTGTTTAAACTTCAAAACCGTTGTTGTATTGTAAACAACAAAGCCCGTATTTCAACTTCAATCGAATTTCGTATCAATTTCAATTTGTCTGCGTGGACAAAGTATTGGGGATATTTATGTGGAATGTTTAATGTTTGATCAATGAGACTTGTAAATAAAAGGCACCACAATGATCTGTGCACGTAATGAGAAATTAATTATCAAGGATGTGGTTAGTTATACTGTAGAGGTAAATAGAGATTTATGTAGACGTTATTTAACCATAACAGATCGTTATGTATAGCTTTCCAATAACACAAATTGTTTATGTGCATAAATGTTTCACTTTTAAAATGATTATCACAATGAATCTCATTCAGCAAAAAGATGGCTCCTTTTTTGACATGCTGTTGATTCAGTATCAATTACTAACGACGTGAAATTAACGGCTTAATGAGATTGTCAAAGTTTAATGACATTCATCGATTAAATGTTATTTAAGTAGATGAGTAGGTGATGTTAGGATTGAATACAACAGTAGGACCTAGAAGTGTTTGGGGTTTTCAGATTGACTACATAAGATTGATTTGAATGCAACTGTCAATAATTATTCTATATTACTTTTTAAAGATACTATAAAATAATTTGTGCTAAAAATAATGTGAGGCTTAAACTCATTGACCAAACAGAGTGAAAGTTTAGTACAAACAATGTTTAAAATACCAGTGATTCTTACATTCACCAGGAATGGCAGTCTTCAATATGTAAGTACCTCAGCTGTTTCATTTTATTCTGTGGAATTTTAAGAATAAAAGATCAAAGATAGAAAAATATGTTCGGAACTTCTACAAGATGCAAATGATCTAAAGAAAAATAATGTTAAAATAACATCTTTCTAAATAAACGATGAGTTTGTTCCTTTTAATGCGTAGTAATATTTGCGACGCTTATGCGACGCTTATGCAACATCAGCGTTTTGACGTCTGGTGACTGACAGATAAAATTGATAATGCTGAAGAAGATAATAATAGGTAGAATTCTTCAATTTCCTTGTTTTAGCCTTTTTGAAAAGCTGTAACTTATCATTATAATATTTACTTGCAGTAACTAACAACTTCTTGAAACCTTATCAAGATTTCTTCACTAATACGGTAGCTTTCTTTACCCCTGGAGAAGTATTATGATTAGAGATATATAACAGACTTACAGTGAGGCTATCTAAGTAAACATCAAGCAAAGGCTAGCTATTCTGTTCTGGTAGGAATATTTCGGCGTTTGTCCTTCAGTCTGTATGTAAATCTTGCACACACTTATCGTTCACTAAAGAAATGTTGATTACATCAAACATATGGAAATACTGTATACATGTATCTGGAAAGTTTCGCTCCAATTTAATTTTCGCCCTAAGATAAGATAGCAAATTTAAAACGAAAGCGAATTTTTAAGATAAATAATCGGGGCATGGATATCCATGTCATGATATGTGCCCTCAGTCACAATAGTATCGTATACTATTGTGACTGAGGGCAATTATAAGACAGAATTAATACGCTTTCTGTCGTAAAAGGGCGAAAATAACCAAGGGCGAAAATTACCAGGGCGAAAATTTCCAGGTACAATGTATACAGTAATAGTTTACAATGTTTTCTGTCTTAATTCAAATTTCGTTCTCAGAAACAATTCCTTGTCAACAATTAGATGTGTATAGAACATGCAAAAATGTCTCGACAAAAACGACTTCAAAAAATAAGACAGGTTATGACAAATAATCTAAGAGAGATATATAACAAATATATAACACATAGCATAAATTTGATTTGGTGTACTATTAATACAAAACTGTTCGTTTCATGTACCGTCAAATGTATCAATATGTCTTATATCAGATTAATCACAATGACAAATTATCTAACTATGATGTGTCGGAATTTGTCGAATATGTCGATGGCGTTCTATCTTTTGTTTTTGTTTTTAGTCCATGAAATGGTTAAATGAAAATGTCTAATTTTTGCTTTGCGATAATAAGAGTAATCTATCCATATTCGGTCAGACATTTTACTCAGGTTTTCTCCGTATCCGGTACACGGAGTTTTCTATATCAATGATATACCAAAATATAATTTTGATACTTCCATTCATCTTTATTTCCGTCATGTTATGGAGTGGCATGGAACTAATTTCATAATTCCGGCATTCGTTTGCAAACTAAACGGATGGATTTGAAAGATGTAAATAAATGCAGTTTTAATGATAAATATCATAAATTTCCAAAAACAATCCTTTCAGATAATATTTCCATAATATATCAGAATAAACAGAGATTTAATACTTTGATATATAACGAAGTTTTACTGATCATCTATTTCATTAACAAAATGATGTAATACTTTTAGGTATTGCAGTATGATTGTGTAATAAACTGAGATCCTGATACCCGGAGGATAACAGGTATGGGTTGTTCGTTCTCAGAAACAGCCTTTCGTAATATTCCCGGAGAACAAATATCTGATTATTTAACAGAAGAGGAGGTGCGTCTTGTTAAAAATAGCTGGAGAATTTTAGGAAAAGATATAGAAGATACGGGCGTAGCTGTATTTGATAAGTAAGTTGAACATTTTACAAAGAAAATATCAATGGTATATATATTGGCTTAGTTTGTTTGTTTGACTAGTGTTTTACACTCCACAATGTGTCACTTATATGGTTGCAGCCAGTTTTAATGGTGGAGGAGATATGATATGCTGAAATCATATTTTTGAATTAAACCTAGTTTTTCTCCAGTTAAGCCTAACTTTTCTCAGTTAAACGTAGATTTTCTCCAGATAACGTTGGTTACGTGTTGAACCTAGTTTTTCTCTACTTTATTGTAGTTTTTTCGTAATCAGTGTTAACTGGAGAAAATCTAGGTTTAACTCAGAAAAGGCAGGTTTAACCACGCCAGAATCACATAATTACACATTGATGTAATTTTGGTGGATTTAAACCTATTGCTTTTCTTATCTCATTTTTGTGATTTTGGCTTTGGCGCAATTAAACCTAGTTTTTCTCCAGTTAACGTTGGTTATGAGAAAAACGAGGTTTAACTGGTAAAGCAGATATATATGTTTCAAGATAAACCTAGTTATTCTTATTTGAATGTATTTTTTCTCCAGTTAGTGTGGGTTATGAGTTTATCCTGTTTTTTTCTCGTAATCCACATTAACTGGAGAAAAAACTAGGTTTATTTGCGCCAACATCGCCTAGTTAATCATTCATGTGATTGTGGTGGAGTTAAATCTATTTTGTTAAGAAAAGCTAGGGTTTTTTTTCTCGACCAAAAAAAAAAAAAAAAAAGAAAAAAAAAGAAACAAAAGAAAAAAAGGAACTAGGTTTAATTCATTTTTGTAATTTTGGCGCAGTTAAACATAGTTTTTCCCCGGTTAATGTGGGTTGCTGAGAAAAACTACGTTTAACTGGAGAAAAACTAGGTTGAACTGAGAAAAATTAGGTCTACTGAAAGCACACCGGAATCACAATGATCAGTTAAACGTATTATTTCTCAGTTAAACAGTGTTTCTCCAGATGGTTTACGAGTTAGGAATAACTGCGCCAGAATGACATCAATACGCATTAATGTGATTGCGATGCAATTAAACCTAGTTTTTCTAAAAAAAAAATATGCTTGTTAATTGTTGTTTAACGTCCAACTCAAGAATATTTCGCTTACCCAAATGCCGGTGAAGGGCTTCAAATTTTGGCTAATGCTCGGCACTTACGGCCATTGATCAGTGAGGGTTCTTTAACGAGCCGACACCTATTGCAACACGGGACCTCGATTTTAACTGTCTCACCCGAAGGGCAGGAAACCAACCAGCCGCCGGCTGCACTCGAACTCACAACCTCACGATCAAGGGTTGAGAGTGCTACCGACTAAGTCAGATCGTCTCAGCTGGGTTCGAATCTGAGATGATGAGAGGTGAGAGGATTCATTTTTGAAAGTGCAACGCTGTAACTACTCGACCATAAATGCCCTATATACGCTTAGAATATTTCTTTTATATTTAGTAGTATATGCAGACACCTGGTATTACGAAACGGGATTATTGTGATGTTTAGTATTTTTCATTTAGTGTGAAACTGGAATAACATTCATCATTCTTTATAATCTATGGAGAGCGAAATGAATACGGACATTTACGATGTCTTATATCGATTGTTTGAGTGATGTTCTATCTCCCGTTCTACTATTTTGTGAAGATATACCAATGTAGTAACAGTATATAATACGTCAAGTCCTTATTTTCGCTTCAAATGCTTAACGGTTGGCGAATGATCAGATACTACCATCGTTACAAAGTTTGAATCCGGAGTTAAAATCGAAATGTTTTATTTGCGAATCAAATGCTCTTTACTACCAGACACAAACGAGTGATTGATGATGATGATGCTGATGATGATAATGATGATGATGGTGATGGTGACAAGAATAATACGAGTTTGAATAAATGAATAAAAGTTGAATATTGTAATTATGAAATTATATATGAATTGAATTATATGACCACTTATATAAAAACGTTTTGGTTGCTTTATAATAAAGCTTGGTGTAAATAAGATAGGAAACAGCTGTGTCTCCGTTTCCATCACTACTCTGTCAGCTAAATGAATCAATTTCAGAAATGATTGAAAGCAATTACGCGTCATGTTGAGTGAGTTGAATATATATGATTAAATAGGAATGAAAACGCAGGAAATCTGCAATGAAGAAGCATTTTGTTGTCTGTGAAATAAACAATCAATTTCACAGATACGTTTCACTCAAGAGCAGGTATAGGAAAGTAACTGATCTGTCTGTTTCTGTCTGTCTGTCTGTTTATCCCAGCCTGTCTTTACTTGTCTCTCTGTCTCTTTAAGACAGTCCTTACATGTGTTCAAGTACCTGAAACTGAAACGCTATCCTTTTACATAGTATGCCTACCTTTTGAATAATTGTCCTATTGAACACGTTATGATTAAAAAGTAATTCTTCTATGTGGCTTGTAGAACAATGATATATTTGATAAGATTATATCTTAGTGTTGGGTTATACTCCGATTCAAATAACTTGGCGCGGCCAAGTAACTTTTTGATTATACTCACTTTTCGGTTATGACAAGCTGCACGAAAATAAAAGTTTTACTCCTCACTGGATACTCTCTTATTTATGGTAACAAGTAAGAACGATTACTCTTGCCAGTGTAAATTTTGTGCTATGCTTTATTACATTAGATGTAAACTTTTCCAGGTCAAGAAAGGGTTCACAAGATTCCACCACGCCAGGTTATATGCATTTTATTATACCAATATTATATGAAACGTTGATATTTAAAGATAAAATGAATAAATCTTATTACATATATGTTTTGTTCATCGAGTGCCAGTTACGTAAAGTCAATCTTGTCTTTTTCAGGCTTTTTGAAATGCATGATGGTTTGAAAAAATTATTTACTCGGCTCATGATAAAATCTAACGAAGGAAAAATCTCTCTCGATGAAGAAAAACTTCGGAATCACGCTAAAATTGTAATGGAGGGTCTAGGTGCAGCCGTTGAGAGTCTCGAGGATTCTCTATTTCTCACAAATGTGTTAATAGCAATGGGTGAACGCCATTCTGCATACAACGTCAAACCTGAAATGGTATTGGTGAGTATGGAAATAAGGGAAGATAAAAACAAAACGTCAACAAATTCTACCATTTTCCTACTTTGTATCCATTTTCTTTTCTAACATGTTAACACAATTCGAACTAAAATGATGTTTAATTCTAATTGATCTTATCCTATTTAATATTCTGTTTTCAGCACTCATAAATATTTGACAATCAATATTATTTTACGTTGGCCAAATTTGGTAAATTTATCAAAACGATTAAGGTGAACATGTCTGCTAAAGATTCTCGTCAATATTTATTTTTCTATTTACCATATAAAATCAATGCATATTTAGTGGTTGTTGATTCCCTGATGAACGAAGTCATTTGTTGTAGAGAGTTGTTTGTTTTCTAAACAGATGTGGTTACGCAGTAATGTCCAAACATCATCTTCACTGACAAATAAAGTACAAACTCGTTTTCTTTGTCGGTTGCTTACCATTAAGTTTGAGATACTGCGCTTGATAATTCAACTTCTCGTTAAAAGCTATCTTTGATATAATTGTTTATCTCTCCGTGTAGGATTAACACCGAACATATTTTGTACCAAATGAGATTAAGATAGGATCTATGTGTTTCTCATCCGTAAGTAAACATGATCAAAGGGTAAACAACAACTATGTCTTGAAATAAATAGAACTTTGTTTTCAGATATATCGTTCTCTTCTGAAAACAGGAAATCGTTATTAACAGAACATTTCACAAAATGTATACTACATTGGGATGGCTTATTTGGGAGATGTTATCGCTTTGTTTTAATGTTATCTTCAGCATACAGAGATTAATCCTCCTATATGAAATCGATGAAATACCATAACAAGGTCCAAGGTCTGAAACGATCTGATTCGAACCCTTATCATCTTTTGCTCACGCCTCTAAAAATTTCAAACATGTAATATAATTACATGATATGAAATATACAATCAAACGTTGATTGGTTGCACCATTTGTCAATAAGTTATGAATATCAAGGTTTAAACCATTAGACATAACATATCAAAATAATTCATTTTAAGTGTCTGGTGATATCAATTCGATATTTGTTCATCCCGGAAACTACATAATACATGACACACACAAACACACACACACACACACACACACACACACACACACACACACACACACACACACACACACACACACACACACACACACACACACACACACACACACACACACACACACACACACACACACACACACACACACACACACACACACACACACACACACACACACACACACACACACACACACACACACACACACACACACACACACACACACACACACACACACACACACACACACACACACACACACTCTCTCTCTCTCTCTCTCTCTCTCCTACGATATTTTCGAAATGATATTTAACTTACAGGTGTGTATTATATGGCAAATATATTTTTATTTTCAGTATCTTTGGCCAGCAATCAGAGAAACATTTAAAGATAAATTAGCTGATGATTTCAGTCCAGATGTAGAGAGAGCATGGACACATGTATTTGAATATATAGCAAGTAAATTTCAAGAGGGTGTTAGGAAAGGGAAGCAATCCCCACGGCTATAGATTGATTGCTTATTATACAAATTGCATTAATTCGAGACGAAATGTACTAGTTTTCTGGTTTATATTTGTACAGCCATACAATAATGTATCGCAATCATTTTGTCATGAATTCTTTACCATATATAATGTATTATGCTGTATTCTCAAATCACACGGAACAATCTTATGTATTTCATGATTAATTAGTTTTCTGGAACAAAAATCTCATAAAATGTAAACGTTGTTTAATTTCAACATTAATCTTCAAGCCATGTATCGTTACATCATGATGATGATGATGACGACGACGACGACGATGATGATGGATAGGTACACAAACTAGCAAGCATTGGAAAGTTAAAACGTAAATATAGTAAAACAAAAAAATGACATCAATATTATTTTCGTTGACGTCAATAATATAATGAAGACTTAATAAATAGCAAATAATTAAACTAGTGGTAATTCAAATAGACTGCTGCAAAATATTTATTGCCATTTTTTAGAGAGACATTACATATTTAACCGAATATTTAATATTAGATGCAGTTACACCATGTTAACATTTATATATAAAGTTTGGAAGTAATAGGACATATCTAAATCAGGCTTGAAATTTAACTTTCTTTGATAAAATGAAAACGATCATACATATACATATGTATATATATATATATATATATATATATATATATATATATATATATATATATATATATATATATATATATATATATATATATATATATATATATACATGTATTGGACAAATAACCAGAATGACATTTTTGTTGCCCTAATGTATATTTGCATATCTAGCTAGGTTTCATTATATTCTTTTTTCATATAAGCCACAGGAAATTGTTGCAGAGAAGTACGGATGGGTAAAGTTGTTACATAACCGTGCGTGCTTATATATGACATACATATCAAGTCAATGAATAATCATAAGATTTCAATAACTATGGTATCTCATAATAGTAAAGACATAATTACTGGTAAAATGGTAATGGCTGTCACGCAAGGGACATAGCTGTGGCAATCAACAACACTAATATGATCGATAATGCCATGGTTGTGCATTCAGAGTATTCGAAAACGAACCTTTACGGACCTGTACCTACAAACCCCGGGATATATCAACAAATGGAATACGTAATAAATGCTTAACAAGACCAATGTTCATGAAATAACCTGTAGAGTGTGAAGCTTACCGTAAATTGGGATATTTATATTGTTTAATTCTGGCCAATTTGACCACCATATCAAAATGGCTAAAATTAGATTGTCCAAATATGTACATTATCAACGACTGGAAAATATGGATCTGTTTAGTATTAACCGGGAATTATTTCTAATGTTTACTTCCATAGCTAAATTTGAGTGCTGGTTGGTCACAGAAAGCAGGTGGTCGCTATATAGGGTAAAGAAATATAGAAATTAAGCAAGTGGAATATTGAAACGGTCGCTAAAGGTAGATTAGACCAATGGCCAAAATTTAACTGGCCAAAAAATAATCCTTTATTTAACCCTTTCAACCCTGAATATCCGAATGGTATGCTCTTTCTATTTTTAATGACCAGTCTACTGTGGTATATATGGTTGAAAGGGTGAATGACCAAAGTGGCCAAATTTTAGTGACGCCAAAACACCAATTTACGATGTATTGTATTCTTAGTCTATTGTTTTTTTGTCCATTTCCAAGTAATACATCATGGTGAACGTTGATGTTTTCAACATATTCACAAAATGTGGTCACCAGTTATATGGTGGCTACAAGTTTTCGGTATTTAGGAGAAAATAGGTTACAGTGTTCCTGAAAATTATCTCACCACCGACATTTAGTTTTTGATGTACCTCAAATATTCACAATTAATACCACTCCACAAGGCATGTGGTGAAATCGTGTTTTGAATCATAATTCTCTAACTAATCAGTATGCTTCCTAGTAACTGATGCAATCAGTCCAGCTTAACCAAGTTTTCAGCAAAAATATTGTCAGGGGAAATTAAATCTTTTATCATTTCTATAATATGGTGATAGCCAGTTTTAATGCCAGGAGAGAAAACCTTCTTGCAACTTACCCAGTTTTCAACTAGTAAACTGGTAAACTACGTCACATGTACGTTATTCAGCGCAAGTCCCAGCTAGACTAAACCTTGCGTTAACCAGAGAGTTTTCGTATTTTAGAAATATAAAATCTAATATGACTATGGAATAAAAGAAGAGACACTTACCTAATGCCCCAAAGTGAAATACACTGAGCATATTGTTTACAATGAGATAAGAGCAAACATCGTGTTCAACATATGAACATTTCATATATAGATGTACACTACTCATTGACAAATTATTGACACCGCGATATCGAAAACCGCGTTTGATGTCAACGTTCCGCAAATTTTACGGATTCGGATCATTTGTGAAATATAAACTCCATATGCGGGTTACTGTGGGATATTACTACTTAAATGTGGAAAATTTCGTCGCGTTAGTGGTATAGCTTAGTTATTAATTTCCCGTATGTGTCTATAGTAAGTAAAATATCTAGGTATAAGCGTGTGTGCTTGATTTTGTTGTATCTTTAATTTCTAGTTCGCTGGGATATATCGCATTGACATATTTATGAAAATTGTCATTATTAATTGACAAAACGTCGTCGATATATCTAAATGTGAAATTTAAGGACACCGTTAGTTTTTTCTTCTTTTCTTTTAGCAGTTTCTGAATGAAGTCTGCTTCGTATGAATTAAGGAACAGGTCAGCCATTAAAGGGGCACGAATGGTTCCCATAGGAATTCCGACAGTTTGTTGAAAGACTTCGTCTCCGAACATTACAAATATATTGTCTATTAGAAATTATCTATATCTAATTTGTCGTATTCTAATGGACTTAAAGTTTCGATTACCCATTGGTACTTTCAATTTTACTTACTACAGCCACTTAAGTATGTAATGAATGGCCTTCATGGCCGAGTGGTTAAAGAATCGCGGATTAAACCATAAAGTTTCACAACTCTATGCGGCAGATTTGTTTGTATTTGCACAATGTCAGGCGATATGTTTGGTAAAGTATATTGGTTTTGTAAAATAACCTCTAGTGTAACTCCACGCTACATGTGGAATTTCAATTTACCAGCGATTAAATGTTCTATGATAAAGATGGTGGACTAGACTGTCACTAAGATATAAAGAAATTTGTAGTTATTTATAGCAATTGATAAAACAATCATGTAAATGAAATAAATGAAATTGTAACAACTTAAACATTTTCTGTTTTTTTTTTCATGTTGCATTTTTATATTTTATACATTCGTAAATAAAATCATGTTGGATATGCACAAGGATGAAGATAAGAAATATATTTAAATTATTTTAGTTACAACCAGTTTCCCCCGGATATGGAAAATCAGCAAAACAGATATCACTTTAAACTTGAATGGAGCTAATTTCTGCCTAACCTGTGGTGTGAAATGCATTACACTTTGTCGGTTGTCATTCAAAGTTCAAGTGTTATAAGTTTACATATACTGAGATTCTGAGAATTTCGTTGTGGTTTTAATTTTGTTATTTCGTTGTTTTCATTTATCAACGGAATTTAAACCATGACGAAATTGATCATAAATCACACATAGTAATATCAATATGTTTCTTCACATTTAATTATATTCAAACAAAATGAATTTGTTTATTTTCAGAATAACGAAATTTTAACCGCACGAAATTTTCTGATACTACAGTATTTCTATTTTGGCTTTGCATATATCAAACTCAAGTACTTGCGGCCTCTGAACAACACGTGGATTATATCGCATTTCAAATAAGATACAACAAGTGACCAAATGTGACCCCACTATCTTTTAATTGAAATATATATCAATACAATTACACACATTTGTCATATTGTCTCCACATTACAGTTGACATGAAAAAGCACGTTTCCTAGATACTCAACTACATCACATTAATTCCCGAGATATTATCTAAATTGCTTGTCTTTTCTGAAGAGATTCTGTAAAGTATACTTTGTCATAGATTATCCGGAAATAATACTAATAATAACAGCTGTTCATATGTTTGAATTTTAAGAGCTGATGGGAATAGTTGTCGACAAATGATTCCGTAAAAGGTCAAAATGAATTTTTGGTGTAAGAAGACACTCTAGTTAATATTATCAAATACATCAATCACATCTTATCTCTCAACCTTTGTTGATTTAAAGATTGATCACCATTCTCTGTAATCCATGCTAACATAAAAATCGAATTTGAACAGAACTGTCCGTTGATTGATGACATCATCCAGAACCATTGAAGACGCACTATAACAAAACGAACATAAATGATTCGGAGACCTTGGTATTCCGCCTTACAATAGGAATGTTTGATTGAAAGTTAACACCCAGTGTCTTTATCAACTATACACAGTGTCTTTAAATATTAAAATATACTTTGTAAACAAAAGCCTCGTTTCATATGTAACTAGTAAAGGGATAAATCTAATGTTACAGCGTACGTGACGGAAACGAAAATTGATGCTTTTTATTAGATTACATATAATTCTTTGAGATTTACGACAGATTAGTAGGATAAAATAGTCATTACAATGTTATCAAACAGAATCAGGTGATAAAGAGTTTATTATTTCCGTTGTAAATGTGTTTATATATTTGTGAAATCTTAGATCCATTGTAATATGTTTGTACCTGAGACGTACAGGTGTATACAGGTATTTGATGATGGTAGAAGATGTGCGGGTATTGTACAGATATTTGATGATGGTAGAAGATGTACAGGTATAAAACATGTATTTGGTGATGGTAGAAGATGTACAGGTATAATACAGGTATTTGATGATGGTAGAAGATGTACAGGTGTAATACAGGTATTTGGTGATGGAAGAAGATGTACACGTATACTGTAAGTATTTGATAATGGTTCAAGATGTACAGGTATGATACAGGTATATGATGATGGTAAAAAATGTACAGGTATGCTACAGGCATATGATGATAGTAGAAGATGTACACGTATAATACAAGTATTCGATGATGGTAGAAGATGTACGGGAATAAAACAGATAATCGGTGATGGTAGAAGATATACAGGTATAATATAGGTATTTGATGATGGTAGAAGATGTACAGGTTTAATACAGGTATTTGATGATGGTAGAAGGTGTACATGTTTAATACAGGTATTTGATGATGGTAGAAGATATTCATGCATACTGCAGGTATTTAATAATGGTAGAAAATGTACAGGTGTAATATAGGAATTTTATAATGGAAGAAGATATACACGTATAATACAGGTATTCGATGATGGTTTTCTCAGGTAAAAGTGAGTGCGATTTTGTGTTATTATACAGCTTCTATCTATATTGGTACTTATTTATATAGTTCACACTGCAATGTTAAACACATAATATCATTTTCATTTTCCAATTTGAATATAGTTGACATTTTTAACAAATCTGACCGGTCGACAGGGGATGCTTACTCCTCCATGGCACCTGATCCCACCTCTTGGTCTCCAGATGTCCGTGTTTGTCAATTTTTACCGGATTTGTATCTATGTCATGGACATTCTATCGATTTATACTTTGGTATCTGAGATTTTTTATATTGCAAACGGATGATTACTAATAATTATATATATGAAATTTTCAGAATCCGGTAATGTCAGTTCTTCGGAGTTTAAACTTTTTCGTTTCCGCAAGGATCATATCATTACATTTTATTTGTGCTGCCAAATCATATCAGTCGAAATTAAATCTTTCAATGGTCATATCAGTACGCAATAAATTAAGAATTGTTTTTTAAAAAAATTCTTTGGAACTATAAAAGCTAAAGAATTTATGGTTTATGATTACGGATTGCATAAGAGGCAATAAAACATCATTAAAGATCATACGAGTGTGTTAGAGTGTGTTAAAATTTATCGCGTTGGTTATACTTTAAATTTATCATGAACAATATATATATCCAGTATCAATCATAAACAGCGTATATATGGTGCAAAATGTCCTGGATACATTCTATGTCAAGTCACTTGCATGTTATCATCATGTCGATATAATATGAATAAACAATTACTCTAGTTATAAAAGTTATAATCATTATATTTAATTGTATTAATTATCGGTATCTATAATTAATGTTGTAGCTATAAGTTGTGACAAGTATACACAGTTCATCAATAAGAACATACATTGTAGTTATAATCAGTATACATGATTACTCTATTTATGATCAATATACACGATTACTCTAGTTATAATCAGAATATGCGATTACTCTAGTTACAATCAGAATACACGACTAGTCTAGTAATAATCGGTATACACGATTACTCTAGTCATAATCTGTAAACATGATTACTCTAGTCATAATCAGTTTACACGATTACTCCACTTATAATCAGTATACACGATTACTCCACTTATAATCAGTATACACGATTACTCCAGTTATAGTCAGTATACACGATTACTCCAGTTATAGTCAGTATACACGATTACTCCAGTTATAGTCAGTTTACGCGATTACTCCAGTTATAGTCAGTTTACACGATTACTCTAGTTATAATCAGTATACAGGATTACTCCGCTTATAATCAGTATGCACGATTGCTCTATTCATAACCAGTATAAAGGGTTACTCTAGTTATAATCAATATACACGATTATTCTAGTTAATACCAGTATACATGATTACTCTTTTTATGATCAGTATACACGATAACTCTAGTTATAATCAATATACACGATTACTCTAGTTGTAATCAATACACACAATTACTCTAGTTATAACCAGTATACACTCTAGTACTCTAGTTATATGTATGTATGTATGTATGTATGTATGTATGTATGTATGTATGTATGTATGTATGTATGTATGTATGTTTGTATGTATGTATGTATGTATGTATGTATGTATGTATGTATGTATGTATGTATGTACAAATACAATGAATTAATTATATTCTACCTATTTGAAACATTAAAGAATAAATGACCCGAAGATACTCTATGTTGTTTAATATACGCATCTACGAGGTGAAAATCATTTGTTTTTAATGAGTAATTAATGGTGTAAAACAGTGAAAATACCAATGCTTCATTGGCTTAAGAGTTTTATTCAAATGTTGGCCTTTGATCAAAACAAATTTAAATGAATGACAAGAAAGTTTACATATTAATGTCTGTGATACATATCTGTTAGTTTTTCATCTCATGCATTTACGTCACTTTGATGGATCAATGCTATTTAAGCTTTACATATGGTATCCTTTTTACATAAAATCACAGATACAAAAGCAGAAATGTCCAAAAGGTGTTGGAGACAATATACAAATCTGATGGGTATCGGACAGACACAAAACTCTGAAAATCCAGAGAGGGTATCAGGTACCATTGAGGAATAAGTTGTCCCTGATGACCGGTCACACTGCGAGTCTACAGTCAAATTAAATGAAAGAAGTGAGGAATAAATCTTCGTGATAATCGGTACAGACAACTCAACAACCATCATCAAGCAGGTAACTCAGCATTTCATTTAGTGAAATAATAGATTGAATGTAGAAAATATACCATCGTCACTTTACTTTTCTTCTGATCTCTAAAGGTTTAATGGAATGACTACGCTTCTCTCATTCCTTCAAGTAAGTCGAAATATCTAATAAACAGGCAGATATATGTTGTAGGTGCACCGGTCTTTTCAGTTCAAGACATTTCCACGTAGTTGAGTGAGTGGGCTCTTAAAATATTGATAAAACTTCTATTATATTTGTATATAGATAGCTGTAGAACAAAAGTAAAAATGTTATTTGTTAATTTACGAGATATGTAATACGAAGTAGACGTTTATTTTGTTATAAATAGAAAATGACCATCAAACAAAGTACGTTATTTATCTACATACAATGTGGACGTAGTATTGATCAAAATTAATTTTTCTGTGTCATATTGATGCCAATAATGTCAACATTTTTGCTTTTAAATTATGAGGACGAGAGGGATATCCCTGTACCAAAACACTTATACGATTGTTTGTTTATATAACGTGTACTCGGTTACTGATAAGTGCTTCTTGTTTAATATTAATACTTGAAGTCACGCCCGGGATTCAATATTTCCACGGCAAATTACAATTTAACAAGCACTTATACTTTCGATACATTATAGCTGAGCTGGCTACTTCAGATTAAAACGCTTTAGTGTAGCAGATTGACCTAACATCAACATATTGTATGAGGATTGGAATATTAATGCAAAGTTTGAAGTTTGATAAAATTTTATCAATCGATTGTTTGTTATCGCTCAAATCAAGTGCAAACTGCCAATATCAAAACGAAATAAATCAAATGTCCTCACATAACAACCTAAATCCTAATATTTACAGTTATTGGAATCATTTCGTGCTTGTATTCAAATATTGAGGGATGTTGTGTAGCTGATTTAATGAAGATGTTCTCTTGAGGAGATTAATATGGCATCATTGATTCCATGTAAGACGAAACATTGTGACGGTGTCACGTGTTATATATAGATGTTTCCAGGTAAGTCGAAACATTGTGACGATGTAACGTGTTATATATAGATGTTTCCAGATAAGTCGAAACATTGTGACGGTGTAACGTGTTATATATATAGCTGTTTCCTGGTAAGTCGAAACATTGTGACGGTGTAACGTGTTATATATATAGATGTTTCCTGGTAAGTCGAAACATTGTGACGGTGTAACGTATTATATATATAAAGATGTTTCCTGGTAAGACGAAACAATGTGACGATGTAACGTGTTATATATAGATGTTTCCAGATAAGTCGAAACATTGTGACGGTGTAACGTGTTATATATATAGCTGTTTCCTGGTAAGTCGAAACATTGTGACGGTGTAACGTGTTATATATATAGATGTTTCCTGGTAAGTCGAAACATTGTGACGGTGTAACGTATTATATATATAAAGATGTTTCCTGGTAAGACGAAACAATGTGACGGTGTCACGTGTTATATAAAGTTGTTTCCAGGTAAGTCGAAACATTGTGACGGTGTAACGTGTTATATATATAGATGTTTCCTGGTAAGTCGAAACAGTGTGACGGTGTAACGTGTTATATATATATAAAGATGTTTCCTGGTAAGACGAAACAATGTGACGGTGTAACGTGATATATATAGATGTTTCCAGATAAGTCGAAACATTGTGACGGTGTAACGTGTTATATATATAGAGATGTTTCCTGGTAAGACGAAACAATGTGACGGTGTAACGTGATATATATAGATGTTTCCAGATAAGTCGAAACATTGTGACGATGTAACGTGTAATATAAAGATGTTTCCAGGTAAGTCGAAACATTGTGACGATGTAACGTGTTATATATAGATGTTTCCAGATAAGTCTAAACATTGTGACGGTGTAACGTGTTATATATATAAAGATGTTTCCTGGTAAGACGAAACAATGTAACGGTGTAACGTGTTATATAAAGATGTTTCCAGGTAAGTCAAAACATTGTGACGGTGTAACGTGTTATACATATATATATATATATATATATATATATATATATATATATATATATATATATATATATATATGTGTGTGTGTGTGTGTGTGTGTGTGAATGTGTGTGTGTGTGTGTGTGTGTGTGTGTGTGTGTGTGTGTGTGTGTGCTCATGATTAAACATATATCAAAACTTATATTATCTTAATGTTGGTTAAGATAATCCTTTATTTGACTGTGTAAAGCTTCGAAGTGGATACTTTTTTTCAAAACAGAACTATTTATTTCTGTGCTTTAAAACTACAAATACAGATGCTACTTATAATCTCAATTAACTATTTTATAGGGAAAAACAAATACTTTTGACATTTGTAAAGTAAATGTTTATCGACAAGGTTGTTAACATAACAAACAGCTACACAAAGGCGAGTTTATTCATCAGGTAAACACGCACGTACTACCGATTTTAAATTTATCTATCATCATTTAGTAACTTATTATGTTTGATTCAGTTGTGATTTCTCCAAATATTTGTTAATGTGATTTTCCCTCATTTTCAGGTATACATGTACACAATATTTACTGAAGAAGATCATAAGTACTGAGAGCTAACGACTGTGATTTGGAGACCGAATTATTTGGAATCAAAGACTATGAGTGAAAATTTTGTTTCCACTGAACTTCACCGTTTGGTCTTATCGATTACCATCTTATGTCGTTTATGCAAATCGTTAAGGACAAAATAATTCTCATGGCAACATAAATAATTCAAGAGTATTTAACTTTAATCTAAGGATGATATAATTTTCCCGTTTTTTGGTGCGAGTTTATATTTCGAACATTAGATATTATTTGTGGAAAACTACTGCTACACCAGGTGAATTATTGGGATATCTTCTCTAAGCAATTTTAAATACATATAATTCTAAGAGCGAATGTTAAATATACTGACAATCAAAAGATGAGTCTTAATCCGTCCCTCGGCCATCTTTATCATGATAAGACAATCAGTAATTTGTACACGGCGCTCGATGTTCAAGAATTATTACGTACCCGTCAAAGGAATCAGCGAGAACAAAAACAACTAGGAAAGTTTAGTTTAACTTTGGAAAAGGCTAAAAGTATTTGCAAACGAAGACATGAATGGGAAGAAACGGAAATAAAACACCATCTGCAATCTATAAAATCACGTACGCCGTCTCTACATAAAAGCCTTCAACAGGAAACGGATCGTCTGAACCGTTACAATGGGAACATAAGTGACACTTCGTA
This sequence comes from Atrina japonica, assembly GCA_030159075.1. NCBI lineage: Eukaryota > Metazoa > Mollusca > Bivalvia > Pterioida > Pinnidae > Atrina > Atrina japonica. The sequence continues at coordinate 117,008 of BROG01000024.1, forward strand.
TTCAAATCTATTTTCAGCGTCGAAGACTGGTACGTTACACAATATGAATGCGCCAAGACTAAACACTGCATTCACTAGTAAATCTGCTACTACTGTATCTAAAAGAGATGTGTGGTATAATATAGATCCTAAAGAACGACCACATTCTGACGTCACAAAATCTCAAACTAGCATAGGAAGAGATCAACCGTATTCTCGGTCTCAGAGCAGTTTTATCAAAAAGGCTGAAAGTGTGACGCGTTCTCTACATAAACTGTATCGACGTCAGAAGTTGAGAGCATCTGAGGATAAAGAGCTGATGGATATCGTAAAGAATGATAATAAGGAATTGTTGTTGAAGGCTAGAGTGTTCTTCAGAGGGACTGAAGCTGCACACATATTGGAAACTTTACTCGCAGCAAATAATGCAAGTGGTTCTGAATCCGGTGTTATGTCGTTTACAAACATCGACCAATACACAGAGAATATTACCGACGTTGACAACGTGTTGAATGTAAATAGTGAACAAAATGTCAAAGAGGACAATACAGCACGTGATGCGCTGCGAGAAGAATTGAAAACAGCAACTGCCGTTAGGGACGATAGCTATATAGCGTCTTCAACATACGTAAATCCATCAATATCGGATAGTCACAATGCACTTACTAATGGTAAATGGACGGATGTGTTTAGTTCTCCGGAATTGTGGAAATTATACTGCGAGAAACAAAAACTTGCCAACATGAAACAAGAAAGAAAGAGGTCCTTAGTTACTATTACAGCTCGTTACAGACGATCCCTTGTTCGTTAGATAGACATTCTTTGGATAGGGTAATTAGAGATTCATGTTTTAGGACCAGTTTTTTTATGAAATACATGTGTATTTGAATTAATCAAAATTGTTCTGTAAGATGTATTTTTGCTTTTGCTTTGCTTTTCGTACAAGTATGACCAGTAGATCTGGGACTTTATTCACAAAGCATACGAAAATTCCGCAATTGCGGGAAGTTTACGGACTTTTTACGCAAAGTTTACGCAACGTTTACGGACCTTTTACACAAAGTTTACGCAACTCTTACGAATGCTTTGTGAATAAGTTCCCTGAATGGTATGGAACTTCTCCAATTCAGGGAAATTTGTTTCTTCATTATATATATTGTCATAAGAATGAATATCAGAAGATTTTCATCAAGAAAGAATATGCCATATATAAGATATGCAGATTTAACCCAGAAACAATAAAACTAATAATAAACATCAGAAAGATATGTTGTTTCCTGTATATTTCTAAAATTCCTTTTGCAATATTCACTTTATATATGCCACATATAAGATATGCCCTAGTTTAAACTTTGAATTTTATTTTGAGTTTGAATTTTACGAAATATTTTTTTTTCTTGCTGAGATACCTATCTGTTCTTATACAATGTTAAAATTCTTTATCTTGTTTCGGGCACTTTGCTTTGTTTGTTCATCGTTATTTACTTTGAAAACTTAAATCATTAAGCATAAAAATACTTTTCACTGGAGCGGAATATTTCAAAATAATTTGCCTCTAGAAAAACGAGAAAAAATTTTGATTAAAGTTGTGAAATTCGTTTATTTTGATTTGATAAATGCTAACGCTAGCTTTTGAAAAATTGAAAAATTTCAGTAAGTTAAGATAAAACAGTTAAAATTATATCAAAAGTGTTATATCAAACAAAACCTTAGTATATATATATATATATATATATATATATATATATATATATATATATATATATATATATATATATATATATATATATATATATATATATATATATAACTCTTGTTAATAGATAGCGTAAATTATTATCATTACTCTGTGTGTGTGTGTGTGTGTGTGTGTACGTACGTGTATGTTAAGGTTGTGTACAAGATGGGATGGCCAAGCAAACCTTCTTGATTACAATGTACTTATTACAATGAAAAATCTATATGAAAGTATCGATTTTACAAAGGCAGATTTAACCCAGAAACAATAAAACTAATAATAAACATCAGAAAGATATGTTGTTTCCTGTATATTTCTAAAATTCCTTTTGCAATATTTACTTTATAATAATTTGATAACTAACAGGAACCAATGTTATTTTATTTGTTTAAAAACAAGTTAATATAAATCCTGAAAATCAATTTCAGATCCAGTTTTCTAGCATTTTGTGTTATGATTTTCATTATGAGGGATTGGAATTGAAGTTGGTTGCGCTATCATTGCATAGCGACAATTTGTCGCGTTTAGCTAGATTAGACTTACATTTATGAGAGATTACTTAACAACATTTGTACCCTATTGGCATGACTTCATCGAGTTGCGTCTAAAAATTTGAGTGAAGGATTGTCATTTATTACTTGACCACAAAACCAGAGCTTCGCTGCATATGCAAAACAAGCTATAAAACGTGTCATTCTCTCTTACATATGACTTTAATTACATTTTTGTTACAACAGTGTACATTTCACAACTTCCGTGTTGAATTATTATATTGATAATCACTTTATGACATTCTTTCGCTAATATATTAACTCTGAAAGTGTCAATAGCAATTGTCTACAATATTGGCAGCAAATCAAGATGTACCTTCACGTTTATGGTCATTTCTTGAATCATTCATGTCCGACTGCGTCATTTTACTTCTCACATCAAATATGTATGTAGACTATAGTGTCATTTCGTAACATTAAAATTTTCAATTCCACGTTAATAGACATTTCTTGATTCAGCCGTGTGCGACTCAGTCATTCGGTTTTCACATCAATTATGTATGTAGACTATAGTGTCATTTGATAACTTTTAAATTTTAAATTTCACGTTATTAGACATATCTTGATTCAACCGTGTGCGACTCGGTCATTTGGTTTTTACATTTATTATGTATATAGAGTATAGTGCCATTTGCTAACTTTAAAACTGAAAAAATTAAAAGTGAGATTTACTCAGTTTCAGATTTATTTAATAAATTATATATATTTGAAATTTATCCTGACGCAGTTAATTTAAAATGGTATACAAAATACAATACCAATTTACTCTAATTCATTAAAATTTAAAATTGTCAACAAATAAAAAAAAAAAATTTACCCTAACTCATTAAAATTTAAAATTGTTTACAAATGAACAATTTTTCTTTGTGACAATAATAACAGAGCAAAGTGACTAGTATATGGAAATCGGGAGTATTTGTACTTTTGTGGTCTTTGTTTTACTTACTGCTAATGTATCAATACTTATATATGAACAAATACATCTTTTATTTCATTATTTTATGTAAGTTTCACACAAATGTATTTTATTATATACATACAAAATAAAAAGAAAGGTAAATAAAATGCTCAATTATTCATCATCATTATCAAGTGAATTATAACACTCGTGAAAGGAACGAATAACATTAATAATTTCTTTAAATATATTGCAGATGTCATCAAGGCAATATATATATATATATATATATATATATATATATATATATATATATATATATATATATATATATATATATATGTATTAACCCTTTCACCCCCGATTTTATGAGTTATATGCCCTTTTTGTTGTTTTAGGCCAGTTCATTATGGTTTGTAGGGTTGGAAAGGTTAATGCACCGATTTACTTTTCCTAATCAGACACTAACTTTTGAGTAGGAATAAAGTACGTTAACAAGAATCCAGATAAAAAAATCAGAATAATACTGATAATTGAAAGTTTTTGTTATTTGAAATCTGTTAAAATTAATAGTTGTGTAATAAACCATTTTTGGAAAATTAGTGAGTGGTACCAGCATTTTAAATGTTTGTAATTCATGTCAGCATAATAATATGCTAAAAGGTACATGTAATAACACTTGAGATGTATTTCACATGAAGTCTACACGATAAGGCTATATAAGGTGAAGTATTATACGAGATCAGTGTGACATTTTGGCAATTATGGGTGTCACACACATGATGTCACTAACAAATTAAAGTTGTCCTTTTAACACATTTTAACATATATTGACCTATGTGGTAAGTTACAGTGATGACTATTGTAAAAGGTATCTAGGATTCCTGAAAGTTCCGTGTAAACGTCAACATTTGAATTACACCTTTAAAATATCTTGTCTTAAATTTGTAGTCTTTATTACATTTTGGTTGTGAAATATAAAAAATTGTCAATTAAATAAATTGGTTATTTTTAATTCACAGTGTAAAAATATAACACTCCATGGAAAAATTAATGTATGCTTTGTTATTTCAACTCGGTCAATCAAAATACTTTTCAAATTTTGGAACTCCTTTTTCTTTTTTCTTATTTTTTGAGAAATTTGTTATGTAAAATGTAATACGTATCAATAGAATATTTGCCAATTTCTTCTGAACATTTTGTTTCATCGCGTGAGGCAGAAGAACGAGAGTGCGTACCAGGAGTGTTAAAGATGTATTCCTCTGCCTCAAAGGATTCATAAAAAATGGTAAATATCATCTATACATTTCATTTGATTTTTTCGTCACTTTCACCATACCAATTCTTGTCTAATCAGCCAAGTGACGCAATGCTCAACACGTACAAAGAGAGACAACTGTGATAGAGTTCTGCCCACTTTCTCTGTTGTCGGTATAATACTAATACGAGTTAAAATTGATCATAAATATAAACAATGATCTACATCTCCGGAATCAGAGTACTAAGCCATCACGTTTTTCGTAGTGTCAAGAAATCAGGTTTATAACTCATCCCTTGACAATACAATACTGTTCCTCCAGCTATCTATCCGGTGTTGTACCATAGACTCCATAGTCCCCCCTCGGAAAAACGTGCCCGGGTTAGACTTTCTCCACTGGGGAGGAAAAGCGCATCAGCATATTTCATCCAAACACAGAGTCAGTACAGATTCCCCTTCTCTTGTTTCTGGATTTCAAAATAGAAAATATTTGTTTTTAAAAATAAATTGACATAATGCAGTTCAGATATGAAAGTGTCATGATATTCTTTAACGTTTCAAAAAGAAAAATATCTATTTTTGTAGACGTTGAAGTTTTGAGGTATCCACGCTGCACTTACAGACTTTAGAATTGGTTATCAATGATTGATATCATATTGTTTGTTATAAGTCGACTAAAATGGAGTAATGTTATCATCCTTATATATATACATGTATATATGTAATATCGTAATATTAAATGTCTTGATAGTGGTGTGTTTGAGGTGGACAGCACGATTAGCGATCACAAAGCTACACATGTTTCTATGACATTCTCATACAACTGTAAGAGTGCATACAAAAGACAAGTTTGGAACTAAAGAACGGCCGATTTTTGAAAGTTAAATAATTTACTAAATAGTGTAAACTGGAACGAAAACATTTTGCCTGCTCCATCAATTGACCCTCATACTGTTAATTTTACAGATTTAGATCGTCTATGCATTCCAAACCACGAAGTAATCATCCTTTAGCAACACTTTTTAATCGTTCACTTCGTGAATGTTCATTTCCGACTGAATGGAAAAAAGCTCATGTTTTACTCTTATTTAAGAAAGGTGATCGCCACCTTTCAGTTAGCTATAGGTCCATTTCGTTATTAAGCTGTGGAAAGTTATGGAAAGATGTGTTTTAAATATGTATACAATTTTACAGTGGATAACGTTTTTTTTTTATAAATACCAACCGGGTTTTATACCAGGTCATTCAAGTGTTTATCATCTGATTGAACTGTTTCATAGCATCACATATGCAACTGACAGGAAAGAATATTCACGTGTCGTGTTTTGTGATCTTTCCAAGGCATTCGACAAAGTTTGGCACAAAGGGTTGTTATTCAAACTCCGCCAGTACGGAATTGAAGGAAATCTTTAGCTATTTAACTAGCCGCCAACAATCTGTTGTCTACGGAAATGCTGTTTCACCCTTTAAACATGTCACCGCCGGTGTACCACAGGGTTCAGTCCTTGGTCCTCTGCTATTTTTATTTTACATAAACGCTCTTGTTGATCCTCTAAAGTCAATAGTTCGACTCTTTGCTGACAAATCTTCTCTTTAAGAATCCTCTGCTGACTTAAATACAATTGAAGACAATATTAACGATGACATCCAATGTTTACAAAATTGGTCAAAACAATGGTTTATGCAGTTCAATCCAGCTAAGACAAAAGTTATTTTTTCTCTTCTCTTCCAGACTACTAGAAATTAAACCAAATATTGAATGCAATAATGGACCACTACCTTTTTCTGACTCTCACTGCCACTTCGGGGTTTTTCTCAGTAGTAATGGCAATTGGCATGATCATGTTCATCGTCTTATTAAATCAGCAAATTCTAAAATAACTGCTTTAAAACAACTTAAATATAAAGTAAGTAAGGACGCATTGAACACAACTTACATTACACCTACGCTTGAGTTTGCCTCATGTGTTTGAGATGGCTGTTCTGACGAATTGTCAAATGCCTTGGAAAAGGTCCAGTTAGACGCTGCCAGACTCGTTTCAGGTCTTTCGTCTGTTGCTTCTCGTGAGTCTTTATACCTAAAAACTGGGTGGGTACCTTTGAAATCAAGACGTGAGAAATCTAAATTATCTACTTTTTATAAAATTCACAATAGGCTAGTTCCAGATTATTTCCATTGTTTACTGCCTCCAAGACGGGGTGACCTTAATCATAATATCCGTAACCCTGACAACTATCAAATGTCAAGATGTCGAGTAGATACATTTAAAAGATCATTTATTCCCTCTTCTATAAGTTTATGGAATGGACTCGATGATTCTGTTAAAAACTCGTCATCTACTTCTGCATTCAATACGAAAATATCGCCTATGCCACCTGTTTTACCCAAATACTTGAACATTGGGAATCGATATCTGTCAGTGCTCCTAGCACGTATTAGTGGTCTAAAAATGATTTATTTGCTCCACACCTACTTGTTAGTGTGTTTTCGGTAACGAAAATGCATATCATTAGTTTCTCGTATGTCAGCAATATTCCATTTCGCGAATTATATTGTTAAATATTTTGGCGAACATCGGTATTCAACATGTTAAAGACATAGTATCTACGATTTCCTCAAATATTTCAATCTCAATTGTTTGGGTCAAATATGTTAATATTTGGAGATAAAAAACGAAAAATTGTTGAATTAAAACACATAGAAGTATAGTTTTATTGTATTTCACAACTTTCCATGTTTTTTTTATTTTTTGTCGGTACGACAAAAATTCGTTTGCAAGCCCGCCCATATTCATATAACCTTAGCGTGACCTGTATTTGCGCATGCGCATTTCCATTGTTGATAGTGAAAAGCATGGCGTCCAAAGCAAAAACAAATCGTGGCCGACCTGTTAAATTGACAGATTCAGCTAGAAAAAGAAATCGGAAAGAAGTTCTGGCGAAATACAACAAGACCAAGATAAATATTGGAAAGGAGCATGATCGATGGATAAGCCTCAAGGACCGTCTAAATGTAGGATCTCACGCCGAAGTCGCTAAAATCCTGATCGATTGGTACGTAATTACATTTTCTATAATTTTAATTCTATAAATTTAATTGATGTTTTAGGTTAAGGAAAATAGCCACAACAGGATTAAATGATAAAAATAAGTTAATTTCATGCAAACCGTTAATGTAAACGATACAATTATGTATAAATATCGAATTGTAAATAAATCAACACGTACTTACCTCAGCATCCATTGATTGATATCGATACGATCTAGGTCATTGCGTGTGCTTCTGGGATTGTTTCTGTGCATAATTAATGAGTTTGATTCTTACAGACGACGACAACAAATCAGCATTTATCCGTTAATTACGCTAATTATACAAAAAAGTGTCGACGTGGAAGATCATTATTCAGTCATATCTTCGGTATTTCCGCAAAATTGCCGACTAAAAAAATAACCATTTTCGTAGATACTATGTCTTTAACCTTATAAATACTCTTCTATGGGGAGACCCTAATTTACCATACCAGACAAATATCCAAATAATACTCGCTGTTCACTCGTTTATTAAAGCCTGAAAAAGGTTCTGTACGAATTAGGGACAACCATCACAACTAGATCCTTCTACTCTACTATCCTATCTACTATACCTTCTCTTTTCTATATTCCCAGTCTTTACCTCTCTACACCATTCTATGCATCTTGTGATCTCATAAATTATACATATGTTTCAGTCGTACCATCACGTGTTATTTACTCCGGAGAAGGCCTAGTAAGTTGCAAGAATTTGTATGCAATCCAGTTGATTATTTTTCAATAAAATATGTTTAAATCATACATTTGTACATGTATGTATAATGTTTATAAATAGAAGTACACTAATGATTATAATATGTTTTGTTTGTTTATATATTGGTCAAGCAAATCGAACATTAGCAAATCGGAGATATGTTTTCAAAAATATTTGCTTACTCTCAACTTAATGTATCAATAAAATAAATCGACAAAGATTTTAGTGTATTTAATGAATTTTAATACCAGATTTCACGATTTCAATTATTTCATTTTTTAACCAAAAATTAAAGTTGATCTCTTAGTCTTTGCCTTATATGGATTGATAGATTTCTAGTAATAGGACTGGAAACGGATAGATAGCTAAACTTGCGATAAGGAGGAAAAGCGTGCTGTCATTTTGGGGGAAATTCTAAACTGGGGCGCCTTTTCCTAGGAGGAAAGTTAGGCCCGGGTGATATTTCCTAGCGGGGAAAGTCTATGCTGGGTCCATTTTTTCCGGGAGAAGTTGGGCCTGGCCCCGTTCTACCGGGGGAAAACTCTATGCTTACAACAGCGGGATTTTAGGCTCTCTCGCTGCCACCATTTGTAACGTCAGTCAGAGGTCTCCTGGCACATCCAACACACGTTCACCAATCAAGATGCTGACCGCGCAATTAACACCAACCGTCCGGCCATAAAAGGTAGCTACTAGACGCGACAGTAAAACTTCATAACCATTCTTGTCTAGAACAATTTAACATAAAATTATTCATAAAAACTTTGCTTGTTTGGTATTTTTTTTATCTAATGATTTAAACATAATTCCGCATGCAGCAGCAGCCGCCATCTATCGATCTTCAAATTCACAAGCAACGAACACCTGTAAAGTTTCTTTTTTTGTTGAATGTGTTATTTTGTCTCATGATATCAACATTAAAGACTGCTTGGATTATAGGGCCTATCAGGGTTTAACGTTAAGGTTTGACCGGTTGTCCAGGACAAGTCATTTTTACGTTCGGACAAGTAGATGTTACATCTCACTTGGTCAAAAGGACAAGTGAAACTGATGAAGAGAAAAACTAATTCAAAAAGATTACATGTATATTCGTTTAAACACAAAATAATGTCTTTGAAATGTTACACTTGATTTCCTGACAAGTCATTTTTGCATTCGAAAAATAGATTTAAATACGACTTGTCCCGCAGGACGAGTGGGAATTTTCATTTTTGTTGACCACTGTCTATATGATAATGACTTAGTCTCAATCTAATTAAAAACCTTTCTCTAATTATCGCTGCCGTTTTCTGATATGTCGCGTATATGACATATTAGAAAACGGGAGCTGTGAGAGATTGGTTTTAAAAATTAGATTGACTTAATCGGAGATACGTCGAGCATGTCACTCAAAATCAAATGCACAGTTAAACCTTATAGGTAACCGCAACATCGGAGTATCTTAACAGTTGTGAAATCCCATATTCTAATATCTAAGTAGGCCTAACGTAAATAACATTTATGGCGTAATTTTTCGTCATTATTCATATCTTCTTAACTTCCTACTGCGACGTCACCAATACGTTAGGCCAAAGTTATGTATTTCTTCTGTTTTGTGTCAGCTTGCTGGTAGGTTTTAACCCCATTTAAAGAAAACAAACAAAAGTATTTTATCAATTTTGTATCAACCGAGAAATGTATCAAAATACTACAATATCCTTGATAGGGGGGGGGGATGTATTGTTTTCAAAAAATCACTCCAAGCGAGTTTGACAGACAATGGCCTGATGATTTCTGAAACGTGATAAAATTGTATTAAACGACGAAGTACAATAAGTATAAGAGATGTACAGAGGCATTTCTAGAGATTTTAAAGAATAAGGTCAGGTCCAGTGTGGTATACATATACAAATAGTAAGGTTGAGATTATCAATTGCAACTAAAAAAGCACCGAACATGGGTTTCTCAAACAATTTTCACAAAATATATAGGGATTTAAGAATATTTATGCCTGGGTATATCTTGTTTTTGTTATTGTGTATCAATTTAATTGGTAAAAAAAAACCAACAACAAAAACAACATAAAGAGCTAATGCCCTTTAATTTATGATATATTTACTGATAGTTTAAAAATATGTGACAATAAGAAATATCCCTATTATATTCATAGTTATCAAAATTAGATAAAAAGACATCATCACATTGTGTGCAATTTTAAGTGTATATAACTTGTTATAACAATTAACAATAGTTTATTATGGCATCTAATTTCCCATATGATTCTGATATCACTTCAAGACGAAGTATTTCACCGAGATAATTAAAATAATGAAATACAAAACGCTCGCAATAAACGTGTCAGCTGAGACACCAGTGATGAGCCAACATAAGTTTAGGATAAAAATAATATATCGTAAAAGAATAGGTGTACGTATTGTATGTATCATTTACGTAAAAACAAGATCAAAAGAAAAATTGTCGTTTCCGTGCCTTTAAACTTTAAGTTAAGGGAAATAACTCGTACACACACTTGAAAAATAAAATGAGTACACGTAACTTTGGAAAATACACGTTAATATGTAAACCTCTAATTTATAGATAAGAATTAATGGAAATATTATAGAAAACAAATGAATTTTCTTTCTGAGATTAGTTTCTCTTTTCAATAGATAGTTAATGACTCAAATACTCAAGGATATCCTTGTAGCTATACTTTTAAAGCTTGACATCACAGGTACATGTTTTAACACGGAGATAATGACTTGTCACAGTAGATGATTGCCGAGATCGATTTTAAACATACTCATCTTAGTTCTTGTAAACAGTTTAGGCGACGGTAAATAATGTTGTTGTCAACGAAAATCAAAAACGCACACAACATGTAAATTCTTGTTTGTATATTTATTCATTTCTGTTAAAATATAACATTTGAGATGTTCAATTTTAAATCAATCGCTGATAATTTACTGTCAGGTTAATATATATATATATATACAATATTAAAATAATATCCACATCTAAGTGTATATAAAAATAAATTTCGTTTTAATTAGCGCTTTCAATTTTATAACAATCTTGTGAACTTAACTACTTACTAATATGTATATATAATTTTAAAAGGACTTGTGTAACGGTCATACAGTTAGAATAATTGATAAAGTGGACATTGAATTCTTATTTTTATATAATTACATGTTTATTATTTTAAAGTTTGTTATAATTGATCTTTTTTGGCTTCCAAAAAGTAAGTTTGATATCAAAATAATATATGTCTTAATTTTATATCAACATTTCGACATAGACGTCTGGGAATGACTTAAGTCATACTCCATAATTTTAATTTTGTTAACGTTTCATATTACATATCCTTTCCTCTCGGACTCGGCTCGTCAAATACAAACGTGTGAAGTTTCCAGTAACCGGATCTAAAGTATTTTATACACATATACAAAATGGAACACTTTTACAGTTTCTTATTATATTATAGCTGTAGCGAAAAAAACCAGATTTACAAAATGAATTAAAATATTGGCTTATAATCAGTTTATACAACATGTAAAACACGCATAATCAATTTGTGTAATGTTCTCCAGTATCCTTCAGATCATATAACGCAACATAACATACTCAACATGAAATAAGCACCATCGAATTGTTTCAAGCTTTTGTTTTTTCTTTCTATACACTGAGCGATGTTTTTGGTCTGTAATACTGTGTGACGAGTCCACCCTTGAATCGCCCCCTTACGGGTCGTTTTCCTAACATGGTAAATGTTCTATTTCTTATCTCCCTTGGTGTTTGCGTTAGAAATCTCTTCTGTTGCAGTGTAATTAATGCTTGTTCATGATATTTTGCCGCCTCCAATCGTCGTTTGATTTGATAATTCAGATGCACCGTCCTTCCACGTTTCGCCTCACTGTTTGGATAACAAATTGCGTCCGAGCCTATAATATTTATCACAGGCGTTATACTGCCTATATCCTTTCTGGATCCTATTGTCATAGGCTTATTTGAAAACAGATTACAGTCAAGTTTCATCTCCCCAAGTTTAATTTGTTCGGGTGAGCTTTTGGATGTTTTCTTATTCGAGTCGCCAATAACGGAAGTTTTGTGTTGTGATGTTTTGACGTTTAACAATACTAAATCATCTAACAAATCGAACTTATCCTTCCAGAATCGTAATAACGTTCTTCGTTTAGATTCGTCTATTTTATCCTCCGCTTCCTTCAGTTTGATCTCACGCCTCTTATTGAAGGCAATTGCGTTGAAATATTTCACACCAGAGGAATCCGCCATGACACACTCACAGACTTGACATGCAATCACAGATAAAAAGAAAATTTCCACATGCAGTCACCGATAAAACTAGTTCCACATGCATCCACAGATCGAATAGACTTCACATGCAATCACAGAAGAACAGATGTTGATATAACAACTTGTACTACCCCAGTCTGTGTCGCAAACTGACCAATTATATAAACACGTTTTGCCTTATTTCAATTTACAGAAATATAAGATCTTACAATAACGTTTTGTGATTCTTCACTTGTCAACCATGTCAACAGAAATCTATATTTTAGAGGAAATCCAAGTATACAAATCAATATTGACTCATCCAGTGTTAGTATTGTTTAAATCATAACAATGAACGATTACGGTCTTTTGACAAGGGATTAGAAATCCGTATGTAATTGTAAATCTTTCCAACAACAATAATAAAGTAAATTTAATATAAATCCACTTGCAACTTTAAATACAGTTCGAATCAGCAGTGTCGTAAACTCCGACGAAAGTTCAATCTAATCTGTTAGAATAACAATCTTGAAATAATCGAAATAAACAGTATTATCAACTGCGTCAGATAATTCCACTCCAATACTTGTCTATATATAACTGTCGGTAGCCCCAAATAAACAACTCAAATGAACGCTGATACAGTCGGTAATTTCAAAACATTTTAAACTTTTCACTCCTTCTCTTTTATAATTTTTTTTACTTTACATATTTTTCTTTTCTTTTTCGTTGCTGTTAAAGTCACGTTATATGAACAGAAGTAAATCAGATATATTTTAACTAGTTTAAAGTGTCGCTTAAAGATTATTAACAGTGCAATTATGTAGTCCCAAAGAGTAAGCTAAAAAGACAGACGTGACGAACTGATCGTTTAAATGTTGTTATACGGACATAAAAAAGCGACAAAGAATAAACTGAATTTGAATTAAGGCATTTATAATTTTCAAAGCAACAAGTTTACGCAAAATTGTGTGCAAAATGGGATAGAGGGGGCAGATATCTCGAGAACCAAGGTGAATAAAATCAACACTGTTTGAAAAGTCAGGAAAGTTCAATAGATGGATCTATCGATTTTGACATAATGTCAGATTATTTTCTTGCTTCCTATTTTATATAAACCACCGCAAAGACATCCGTGTAATGTTTAATGGTGGGTGCTTTAAAAATTTCAATTACTCATTACCTGTAAAGTTTCGTTCTTTTAAATTTCAATCTGTAAATAAAAAAGTTATTTAAAATGTAATTTAAAACGATAATTGAAGGCGATAATTGTGGTGAGAGATCAGATTCTTCAAGTACATGACATTGACAGAAATTGATTCACAATTAAGCTTTAAGTTTTAGAACTCGTGTCAGACTGTCGACTATTTCTTCAGAGGACTCCATTGTCAAATAAGAACAGAATTTCTTTTCAAGTAAATGATGAATTCTTTTAACTTTGCTTTGATACATCAAAATGAATTTTCAAGGACAAAAGACCCACAGGTATCTTATTGATTTAAATACGTATGAACACCATTCACCCATAACCCCTCTCACAGTCTCTTTATGTTAAGTTCTATATTCAATACCTATGTACATACATTGTATTTCAGGATTCCGTACTTTTCTCATTCTATTTACTAGACAATTATAATTGATAGGAATGTATGCATTTTAAGATACCCATCAGAAGTATACAATGTCAATGTAATCTTCGTAGTTAGGTACGCCAGCAAATTTTTCTTTTGATATTTTGCAATTGTCTATCATAGAATCCATCATAGTAAAAACTTGCCTCCTCCTCCTCCTCCTCCTCCTCCTCATCATCATCATCATCATCATCATCATCATCATCATCATCATCGGTGGTAGCGTCCTGGCCATGTCTCATACAAGGTAGGTTTTAATTCGAGATTTTATGATATACTTTATAAATATGATTAATTTCCGGAAGTCGCGTTTTGTCAAATATTCAACTTACATGTATAGATCACTGACTTAATGGTGGTTAACATTTTGGTATCTATATTACCTAAACGTCAAGGAAAACGGTCATGACTAGCTTTTTCTGCTTTTGATTCAGAAGCCTCTGAATGAAGTCTGCTTCATACGTATAAAGAAACAAATGGCCGGACAATAAAGGGACACAATTGATTTCCATTGAGATGCCGAGGGTTTGCTAAAAAGACTTGGATTCCAAACACTACATATATAGTGTCTATTACAATATCCAGCATCTTTTTATTTACACTTCAATGTATTTTGTGTTGAATCAGAATGTTGTTGAACGAAATAAGTATTATGATAACGAATGTAACGTTACAAAATGTCCAGTTTAAGTATAAATTATGTGTAGTTTTATCTTAAAATGATAAAAGTCTAGTTAAGGTACAGTTTTGAGTGTATCGTGTGACTTCGGTCTTTGTATTTTGATGGCGTAGAAACATAACAGACATATCATACGATGATCTATTTTACATAGCTCTCTCTGTGTTTATTGCTACTCATTCTTCTATGCTGCCTGTTAACTTAACTTTCGATTTTGATAAAACTAAGTTATTATGCTTTTGACATGTTCTCAAGGGAAATCATTTAATGAGAATGTCTTTTTCCCCATCATGCAAAGTACTTTTATCAAAATATAAAAGTAGATCAGTACTTTGTTAATTGAATACATTATACATATTTATTAGTTTTTATTACGTCATTCTATGTTACATATTGGCAACGATGTCTAATTACCTCTTATTGATAATAGTTGTTTTAACTGCGGTAGACGTAGGCTGATAGGTATTGTACGTACAAAACGGGTTTACAATTTCTAATTAAAAATTTATCCTAATCTCAATAATCTGAAGGCTAGACTTAATATACGCAGTTCATTGGAGGTCAAGGGATTCTACCTCCCGTGTGGAAAATGTAATACAGAAGTTGAGTACTTGTATAAGAGGCCTTTTACGTGAAAACAGCGAACTTTGTACCGCTAGATTCATTAAGATTTAAATATAATTTTTATATGATATCATGACACACACACACACACACACACACACACACACACACACACACACACATTATTCATATAATGAATGAAGAGAGTTTAGTTTGATCAAAAATTGAAATCTACGTAAGCCAATCAATAAACTTTTTATCAAGTCATCAATACCGATCAAGATATGGGCCGGGAAAATTGCACTTTTAATTGCGATATACTGTATATGTGTAATAAAATGTTATGATACATGCAAATAAAAACAAGAATATGTTTAAAGACAATTTTGGTTGCACGGTTTAAATAAATCAGTAAAGTAACTCAGTGTTTCGATATGTTCTGGTTTATGATTTAGTAATCTATGTAAGATCACATAGATGATCATATATGGCATATTATCTGCAGTAACATACCATCAATTTGACTTTTATATCAGAACAATTCCTTGCATGCAATTAGCACACTCTTCCTTCAGGATTTCTTTACCTTAAGAAGTAATTCAATTTTGTTATTATTATTTACTTTTCGGCCGCATTTAGATCATCATCATCATCATAATCATCATCATCATCATCGTCATCGTCGGCCTGGTTAAACTGTCAGTTGCCAACAGTGATTTTACAATGAAGATGCAAATAACGTTTAGGTAGTTCTTCGCCATACGTTAAAATCAGCACTTTGTGCACTAACGCCAGATTTCACAGGTTAAGTGGATACGTTTTAGTAGCATTTTAAATATTTGCTCACTTTATTTTTGTGGATTTAAATATATATTACGTCTCATCCAGTTACATACCAGTTGTTTTGATGTGGAAAAAGTTAAAAGGCTTGTGAACATGCTAGTATCAAATTCTAAATAAATGTTTTATTTCTGATGATGCATTTTTTAAAATAAACCAATCCTTAACCAAGATGTCATTTAAAGTGCAAGTCCAATAGAAAGAAAGACGATCTGGTTTTATATTCTGTATATGTAACCTACATACGTGAATAAAAACAAATCATCTATCATTTCTGAATGGATCTTTGCAGCTATTGTTTATACATCCATTTATACTTTTCAACTGATCAGGTCAGGAAGATATAAGTCAAGTGATCCTGAGATTAAGAATTTTGTTTTGTTATAAATGATTATCTAAGGAAGGGTCATACTGACAACGTTCTATAATATAAACTGAACTTGTCAGTCAAGTCTTTAGTGACATCTGAAGTTTCCTCCTTTGTCAACAAGGGATAAATTTTATATACTTACTCAATAATATGACAACACGTGTGATTTAAAAAAATCTGACTCCCCACTGCGCATATTGGTATAGATCGATGTGTTGTGGTGATAATGCCACCTCGTCTTGCTACGGAGAAGCCTGATTTTACCCCATAAGGGACTTAAATTGGGGCGGAATTTCGGCCTTGTGTATATCCTGTTCAACAAGGTTTAATCAAAGCAAAATTGTTTAATGTAAGAAATATGATGTGCTTGTTCTCGATTAGGCTATTTATCATAGGCAGTTTGTTTTGGTTCTCAGGCAACCTCATTTTCGATATCTCCTCAATACCCTGTTATTATAAGCGTTTTAAAATAAATCTGCTAGCTAGGCGTTTCCCGTGATTAATTAAGTAATAAATTGATACAGAACGAAGATTACGAGTATAAACGTTATAAGTGAGTACAGAAAAGTTTTTATATGTGCATTACTCACCGAACTGTGACTTTAATTTCCAGTTCTCGTGACTATGTATTAAAAGGAAAAAAATGTTTAAGCTATGTAATCTTATTTGACTTGCCGGAGGCTCGACAAAACCCTCGCCCAAACACTGTATGTCAATATAAAAATAGGACGAATGCAGGACAAACAGGGATCTCAAGGAAAAACAGAAGTGGAATCAAGTGCCATGGAGTAGTAGATATCATGCATGAAGTTGAAATCGAAATCAAAACAAACCTGGGATAAATCCAGGTTTGTTTTGAATTTTAGAATCAATAGTTATTGCTTTCCTATATTATTGTAGCTCAAGCTTATCAATTTGAAAACAAAGATTGCGATAAAAACATTCAATTCAACCATATAACAAATATATTGATACTTAAAATTTACTTTGTGATATATATGTTGAAGTTTCTAATAAATATGGCGTACAATTTTACATCATCCGTTACAAAATTGCGAAAATTGAAATAGATATATGATATTAAAAGTTCAACTCTCTAACAACAGAGAGAAATAATATTATATTATAAACATAATACAAAGTTATAAATAATAAATCAATAATAATCTGGAAATTAGGCATTAGACGGATATCTAATTAACACGTGTGTGTGTGTGTGTGTGTGTGTTAGTACCACTCTCACTCACTTGTCATTTCCTTTAATGTTAACGCAATATTTAGATTAAATACTATATTGCGTTAACATTATAGGAAATCTTCATTTTAGCAATAGTGAAATATCGAAATCGATTTTTTCTTTTCTATCCAAAGTACTTTTGGCAACCCTATATTTACTAAACTTGTATCGTTTACCCGTATCTGATTTATTGCTGTTAATATTGAGTGCAAATTTTACAAATTGAAAGTGTATCAGATATAATTCTATACCGAGTGAAATTAAAATTTACAAGTGTGTGTCAAAATGCAATCTCAATTCTTATATCACAATGAATTATGAATCCTTTCTGTAACTCACTAAATCCTGTTGATGGTACTTCCTTCTCTTTATCAGTCTTCCAAATATAAACGCCACAAGGGGTCCCCAGTAGATCACCCTGTATGACAATACATTAACCATTAAACAGAAATGTTGAGGCTCATTTTTCAAGCAAGTTTGTATTTTGTTGTTTTGAAATTTTCAACTTCTTCACATTTTCGAGGCGGCACTATAAGCTGGAATGTAAAACAAGGGACAACGGTAAGTTTCGGCTTTTGTTTGATTTTACTTATTTCATTTTTAATATGAAGCCAATCATATATAACAACGAAGATTATAAACGTGTCTTAAGGTAAATTTCTCAAATATAATTATGACTTTCACAAATCTCACGGTGTTAAAAGGTTAATTTTTCTATATACTGCTATGACAAATCTAACGGTGTTTCACACTGAATGTTTTTTATATAACTATGAAAAATCTAAATGTGCCTTAAGGTTGGTAGTTTTTTATAATTATGAAAGTGATATAAAGGTATTTCAAGGTTTTCTAATTTCTATTTATTGACTTACAAATATACAGGTGTTTTAAATGTTGATTTTACTATATATAACTATACCAAATCTACAGGTGTTATATGCTGATTGTTCTTTACATGACTAATGAATATAAAGATGCTTTAAGACTGATGATATTACCATGGCAAATCTAAACACGTTTGTTCTAATGCCGATTGTTCTATTACTATGACAAATTATTCTATATATGACTGATGAATCAAAAGGTGCTTTAAGACTCAAATTATGAACTAATAATTTCCATATCACGAACTGTCTGTTCCTGAGTAGTAATATTCCATCTTCTTATGCCTATGGGGTTTTCATTTCAAAAACTTATTTATCATTTCCACCAAACCTTTATCTTTACTCCTTACCAAGATACTAACAGCCGTAAAGGAGAAACTTCAGCAATACTATATAGTTGATTATTCCACACATCAATACACTGAAGTTGATATAAAAAGATGCTAGAATCTTTGTAATGTTCGGATATGTGGTCTTTCAACAAACTGTCGGCATTCAAATGGGAACCAATTGTGTCCCTTTATTGGCTGACCTGTTCCTTTATTCATACGAAGCAGACTTCATTCAGAAACTGCTGAATCAAAAGAAGAAAACGTTTACGGTCTATTTTAATTTGACTGATATATATCGAAGACGTTTTGTCAATTAATGATGACAATTTTCATACATATGTCAATGCGATATGTCCCAGCGAACTATAAATTTGTAAGATACAACGGAATCAAGCACACACGCTTCATAATTAGACATTTTACATACTATAGACACAGACGGAAAATAAACAACTAAGCTATACGACAAACGCGACGATTTCGGCTTTCCCATCGTAAATTTTCCACATTTAAGTAGTAATATCCCACAATCGACCGCACATGGAGTTTATATTTCACAAATGATCAGATGTGCTGGGGCGTGTTCAACATATGAACATTTCATATACAGAGGTAAACTACTCGCTGACAAATAATTCACACAGGGATATAGAAATCCGCGTTTGATATCAGCGTTCTGCAAATTTTTACGGTCGGTATACTCTGATTACTCTGTTTCACTAAGTGAAATGTTGAGTTACCTGTTCGATGGCGGTTGTTGAGACGTCTGTACCAATTATGACGAGGATTCCTTCCTCACGTATTTCATTTTAATTTGACTGTCGACTCACGTTGGGTGTGACCGGTCGACAGGGGATGCTTACTCTTCCATGGCACCCGATCCCACCTCTTGATTTCAAGAGGTCCATGTTTGTCCATTTTTTACCAGATTTGTACCAATATCCTGGACATCCAAATGATTTCTACTTTGGTATCTGTGATTTTTTATATACATTATGTCGGGACATGCTCCTCTTATGGCAACTCTCCAATCAACTACAAACACAGGGTTACGTTGAAAAACGCTTGGAATAGCCCCTGAGGAAGTCAATACGGGGATATTGTTATACAATATGAAGTCCTCCTCTCAGTAATGTTAGATAGTATTCTGTAGCACGACTATATACAGTGACTGCATTCGCCAATCAGATCTAAAACTAATTAATGACATTTTCACCAAACTCGGGACATTCCAGACACCTGATCCCATCCCGTTTGGGATTCTTAATTGTTTTTCATGTTGAGACCATTTGTATATCGCCATATTCTAATGGACTTGGGAGTTTAGATTATACATTGGTATTTCTTTATCTTGACTTAATGCTGATTGCTCTATATATCTTTATGAAAAATGTACTGTATAGCTGTTTTACGGCTGACGTTTCTTCATAGGACCATCCTTCCGGTTCACGATTTCTTTTCTGTAGGTTGAATTCAAGTTCAAAATGGGATGGACGTATGGACACGGACCTGGATGTACAGAAAATAAAATTGGTCAGTACGTGAATGATAGTTTCATGGGAGATAAGACATGGAAATGTGCTTCCGGATGTCCATCTGTTGTCCCTGTAGCTTCTGTGTTCTACTTCTGTACAGCAGCTAGCCAATCAGAAAATTGGGAGCAAGGTGAAAACAAATTTCAGTATACATTTTCAGGACAAGGACCATTTAGAATCAGGTAAAAAAAAACTTATATGAATTATGTTTTAAAATTTTGTTAACTCGTTAAAAACAGACATATTCTATAGTGAAATTTCTTCCTCAGTTACACAGGTTCAGCATGGATGGCATTAAGCTATGGAAGACCAAATGACTGGAATATCCAGACAATAGTTGATCTTCGTCCTCGGAGCGACACCAATGTACCCAATTCAAGTCCAATCACCGCAAGTAAACCAATGTATTTGTAAGTCGAAACAATTATTAATTACATTAAGTATCAGATCAATTTCATAACCAGTACATCCTAATTATACTAATTAATAATTATTCTAATTATACTGCAATAATATATGAGATAATAATGGAAACAATTTTTAATATTTCCAGACTTCAGTTTAAATGTCATCATGAATTACGGATTCCAATGATCGACTCGGATGGAGATAGAGTGAAATGCAGGTGGGCTGTCGGAAACGAATGCGCAAGTGTATGCAAAGCACTTCCGGTTGCTAATTTAGTAGAGGTATTGTATTGAATGCTCTTGATCTTGTAATTTACTTGTCAAGGGTTGATAAAAACTGAATTGAAGATTTAGTTATATTTCATGTAAAAGCAATGTTGTTCTATATGATTGTATTTATTTCTAAGCTTAAAACCAAGAAGACTCATCCACCACTAAGAATACTTCAGATAAGCTCTGTATCATAACGTATAATACGAACTAAGGCATTGCCTTGAGGCGAGCGCAGCTATGTCATTGTAACATCGTAATGTAACATTAAATGCATCGGGTTAGGTTTACGTTGGTCTTCCACTTGATTTTTTCATAGGCTACAATCATCTTCTGTTTCTAGAATGTGGAGATGTGGAGCTCTGCGTCTTTTCGGTGCCCCCACCTTTGACGTAACTTGGAAGATAACGGATTATCTCGGATGGCTAGTCACTAGTTTTCGGACAACGAACAACTAAATATAACATAGGCACGCAGAGTTTCAGAAAATTCAATAAATATTCAAAATATGTGCTATTTTTTCTATTGAACCTTGACAATATCGTCAAGTACATAAATTTGAGAAACTTAGAAAAAATATATTGTGTAAACATCTTTCTGACGGTGACATCAATTACAATATATGATTATCAATTACTTTGATAATTCTGCCATGAAATATCTTATAGACATTATATGAACATATAGTTTGCAGATGAATTCTTTTTACGACAGCAGTGTTACCTAGATTTACTCTAATCTTTCCACGTATGTTCATGAGTGTATTGCATATCATTTACCATTAGTACTCGTAGTATGGTTTACATAAGTACATAGATCAACACTCAATGGTCAATTATGCATTTATTTTGAAAGTATTATCAACATAATACAAATGTGAAACCCCAAAACAAATAATAGACGATCGTTTCTGTCTAAATGACTCCATCAGTTGAGCTCGTATTAAAAATGGTGTAGTTCCGAAAGAGAAATGGGTATCACACAAAGCCAAATACTAAAATGAAATGTTTTGCCAAATTCATCCATTGCAAACAGATTCTATTTTTGTTATCGATACGAAATATTACTTTGATATGAGAAATCAATTTGTATCAAAATACCAGTTAATTAGTTCATGTCCCTCGGACACACAAACGGCCACCAGCAGTGACAACAACCCAGTTTTGTAAACATTATAAACATGAAAAATCCGGAAGTGTGGCGTAAAATATATTGTGATACCAAATCTTCTAACAAACACTTAAGACTGAAGAGAGTTCTTATTGAAGATCAGTTATCCTCATTACATACTAAAACACAATCTAAATAACTTTTGGTTATATAAAGTTATTAAATCCAGATATAAATCTTACATCAATATTCAACATTAACGGTGAATGGAAAGAACTTTTTTATATAAATAAGATCCGTGAAATTGTCATCACTGTCATTTTTAAATTCGAATTAAAACGGTGTAAAAAGGATCAGTGAATTTATAATGATGGATTTACATTACATTTACATGCTGTTGCTGTTTTATTGTAATTGAAAGGAGGTTATGACTGAAAATATGTTGAATCGATACACCATATATTAAGGGATGATGAAATAATTTATTTAGAAAAAGTCTAAAACAATTCTATATATACATATATATCCTTGTGGGTCGTGCTTAACATTTTCAAATAATCTCACTTTAAATTTTATCTGTTATTCATCGTACAATGCAAAAATTACAGTTATATAGCCAAATTTATTCTGTAATAAGAGGTAAAATGTTTGTGTTTACAGACTTGTTCATTTTGTCAAAGGGTTGTAAGTTCGTGTGTGTGTGTGTGTGTGTGTGTGTGTGTGTACCTGGCTAGAATAAAGTACACAAACTTGACGGCGACGTCATGCTCCCTGGTATGCGAGGGGGCTTTTCATAATCAAAATTTAGCTACAAATGATATTTATTGATATAGCGCTTAGCTTAATTACTGTCCTCAATTAGTCGGAGGTTAATTGAAACAGAATCTACACAATATATAAGAAAGGTAACTCTCATAAAGATAAAGTATGACTTAAGTAATAAATTACCTCGAGTATTTAACGTGGGTGGTGACAGTATCCCAGTAAATTACCTCGAGTATTTAAAATGGCTGGTGACAGTATCCCAGTAAATTACCTCGAGTATTTAACGTGGCTGATGACAGTATCCCAGTAAATTACCTCGAGTATTTAACGTGGCTGGTGATAGTATCCCAGTAAATTACCTCGAGTATACCCAGTAAATTACCTCGAGTATTTAACGTGGGTGGTGACAGTATCCCAGTAAATTACCTCGAGTATTTAACGTGGCTGATGACAGTGTCCCAGTAAATTACCTCGAGTATTTAACGTGGCTGGTGACAGTATCCCAGTATATTACCTCGAGTATTTAACGTGGCTGGTGATAGTATCCCAGTAAATTGGATAAATCATACTTCCCCAATAGTTTCGGAGACTTGCTTGTGTTTCAAACGTCCTCAAGCTTGTAGGTACAAAATGTATTACCTGTATATTGTGGTCTAAATTTAAAATAGTTTCTGGATGTTTGTTTAGTTTTGGTAGGATTTGTTGTTGTTGTTGTTTACAGTTGTGGCTGCTGGGAAACCGTGTAAACCCAGTGGAACATAGAATTAAGAAGAGTAAAGTATCGCTTAAGTTATCAACATTTAATATGTGTTAACAACAACCACTGTGATTATACGTCCCATCTATAATCTTCAGAGTTTTCGAAAGAGAAAAATCATTGGTCACTTGATGTTAATGAATATTTCTAAATAAAGGGTAAACGATATCAACGCACAAATCCTTGTAGTGGTAGGCTCATTTAACCAGTGACACAATGTACATTGAATCAAGTATTGAGGGGAAAAGCAATGGATAATATCCTGACATTATCTGGGAATTGCAAATAAATAAATAAAGTAATTAATCAATTGATTATAAAGGAATTGAGAAATGTCCTATATTTTATTCTACATCTTCCTCAGTCAATGGACCCCTGGTACCTCTGTTCGCGGATATTAAGGAGAGCCTCGGAGGAGGTACTATATCCGCTCAATGTTACATATGAATAATAATCATAAGATAAAATTAAAAACAACAAATATGAGAATGTTAGGTCGATGCAGTGAGTAACAATTATGATATTACATTTTGGTGTGATAATGTTTATGCTATTACATCACGACCCAGTTTGCCAGTCGAACTCACATAGACAATCGAACACACTCTTTTACAATTTACAAAGTATTTGAAATATCTAAACGTCACTATCGACACGAGGCCGACTATTAGTCCATCACCATATTGTCAATACGTATTGGTCCAGGAGATTAAATTATCTCTATTTTAGGACACGTGTACTTTGGTATTCACCGCCAACAGTAGCAACCAGTACCAGGATGATGGATGGTATGCTGTTGCTCTGACAGTGGAAGATTATCCGAGACAGGACATTACCATCGGCGGCCAAGTATTTACTGTCAATGACTCTATATCCGCTGTTCCACTGCAGGTATACTTCAAGGGGCAGTAGCTGTGGTTTCCATATAAATATATAGAAATAGTACCAAACATGGGCTTCTAAAGCAGTTTTAACAGAATGTGTAGGAATTTAGGAGTTTTTATGCCTGTGTTTATCTCTTTTTCTTGTTATTATATATCAGTCTAAGCAGTAAAAAAAACATAACCAATGCCCCTTTAATCCAGCTCATTGATAGTCGTAACAAATTCAACATAGAGAAATAAAGACAACTTGAAAGGGTGGATGTATAATAGATAAATGGGAATAAATACAGTGTAACTTTTATTTATATCTTATGACGGAGATTAATGCATTTTTTTACCCATTTTGTTTGCAAAAGTTATGGTTTTGTCAACTTTCTCACTAAAATTAACTCTAACAAAATACAAATGTTTATTAAACATGTTTAATGGTTCGGTTCTCGTTTAGTTTCTTATCCATATACTGGGCAAGCCGGAACCCTGCGACTGGAAACCGGAGTTTGTCCAACCTACCCCAGCAGAGGGAAGTGTAATACAAGTGATTCTTGGGAAGACGTTAAATCTGAAGATGTATGCTGCAAATCTCAAAAATCCGTCCTCAAAGTACGTATTTGTATGTAGATTATTAGCATTTATAATTCATAATCAATACCAGACAGTTGTCCTGGTGTTTAAAGGTAGGACGTACAACCTAGAAAATAAGGGACAGACCGATAACTCATCTGATGATATTCATTTCTCTGTCAGTTACTATGATATTCGTTCCTGAAATGTTTTAAATCTCAAAGACACCATTGTATATTCTTTCATACAGCGTACTTAAAATGTACGGATAAAACAAACTTTATTTTACACTTTTATTTCCTTTCTTTTTACCAATATCAGTGCTACCGACATTAATGTTGACAATTATAACGTTATAAATTTCATTATCGTATTCTAACTCTCATAAAATTTGATATTAGGAGAGATAAGACATGCGTATTTTCGAGTATAAAATATCAATGAAACGATATTGTCCCTACAAGTAAACGGTTTATCCCTCAATTTTATGAGTTGTTTACAAAATCGTCAATGTGTTCAGATTTTTTTGCCTATCATCATAAACCATCACATTTATGCTTTAAAGGTTTTGATATAAATTTTCAAATAAGCACGTACATACATATTGCACGCAAAAAAAATTAATGAGTTGAATCTAGTTTTTTAAGTTTAACCTAGAGTTTAACCGGATAAATTAAGCTTTTACTCATGGACCCACATTAACTGGAGAATAAATAGGTTTAACCAGGAAAAGTAATTTTAATTGCTCCACAATCACAATAATAATTCTAAATGTGGTTTAACAGCAAATAAACCTGGATTTTCTTGTTTGAGCTAGCTCTTTCTCGAAAGAATTTAAATTGCTACGCCATAATCACATCTGAGATAAACCTAGTTTTCTTCAATTAAACCTAGTTTTTCTCGAATTCCACATTAAATGGGGAACTGGAACTGAGATAAACTAGGTTAAATTATATGGAGGAAAACGTAGGTTTAATTGGAGAGAAAAAAACTAGATCTAAGTTTAAATCATTAATGTTGTTAAGGCACGACATAAATATAGGAGAGCCGGCGTGGCACAGTCGGTAGCGCGCCCGACTCTTGATCGTAAGGTCATGAGTTTCAGTCCAGCCGGTCCTACGGATGAGACAGTAAAAACCGAGGTCTCGTGTTACAGTAGTTGTCGGCACATTAAAGATCCCTCACTGCTCAATGGCCGTAAGTGCCGAGCATAGGCCAAAATTTGAAGCCCTTCATCGGCATATGGTGACGTCTCCATATGAGTGAAAGATTCTTGAGTGGGACGTTAAACAAAAATAAAACAATCAAACAAACATAAATATAGGATGATGAATGTCTTTTATCAAATAAAAAGCATTTTGAGAAAGAAGTATAAACATTCATTGCAATTATGCTAGAAGTAACCTGTTTGAAAATTATGGCAATTACTTCTTAACCAATGTTGGTAACAGCAAAAATGTACGTTTTTATCTTTTTAAATATGACTGAACAAAATACTTAATTTTAAACACTTTTTGTGATAATTTCGGAAGATATATAAACTTTAAATGTATACTAATGCTCCTGACCAATGCCTTTAATGTTTCTTATTTCAGGGTAATAGATATAAGTTTAACATCTCCATCCGGTCTTACGGTCTCTAATGTTACATCAGATCCCCTCAGGACCAATGTGGCGTATTGGGACCTTACATGGACCCCTAGAATAGATCAATTAGGTGACAATGTTGTATGTGCTGTGGCCGAGAATGATAAACAGTAAGTTAAAAATGTCATAGCCTTTATATATATATTATAACTTTTTACCATTCTAAAAATCACTGGTATATGGATTTAGTAATAAACAGAATATACCTTTTGATATAGCAAAATTAATGAACTACATGTGTAACGTTTAAACGTATTTTATATATATACACTCAAAATACCAAACAAACGAATAAACAAACAAACAAAGTAAATAACTAATTAAATAATAAAATAATTTACTAATTAAATGAATAAGATACATATACAAAGATAAATTTTATTTGATTCGGCTGCTTTTAGTTTTATTTTTTTTATTTTCTCAGTTTCATATATTCGTCAATTGCATTTCTTTTGTTAGTGTCAAGTGCATTCACTTTAGCACAGAGATACTAATTAAAGTAATACAGAAATTTGAAATACTTTCTTCTTAACCTTTAATATATGTTTCTTTCACAGTCAAATGAGTTCCCCTAGATGCTTCACGATATCTGCCTTAGGTATGTATGCATCCGTTTATGCATGCATGTAGTAAGTGATATTAAAACTGTACTATGTCTTCACTTGGTAACAAGCTGATAATGTACATGTATGGACATATGTAACATGAGAGAGAGAGAGAGAGAGAGAGAGAGAGAGAGAGAGAGAGAGAGAGAGAGAGAGAGAGAGTAAAAAACACACAGGCGCGCACATCCTCAAGATGGGAGGTTGATGATGTCGGTAGATATTAGTTAGCGTAGAGTAGTTTATCTTTTGTTGTGTACACTACAACAGTTTTCTGATTAAATAATTTAGGTGTGTGAAATTAGACTGAAATGTGTTTATCCTTTATAGCCCCCTAAAGGACAGTTTTGTCTATAATTGTTATACAGAACCTTGGGAACTAATTCATTACCTTACGGTAAACATTTTGATATCTGTACTCTTTATGTCTGTACCCATGCAGAGTTAATTTATTTCTATTAGTATAACAGATCTCCTCACACACTACCAAATTGTATTTTAATACACCCAAATTTGATGTTCTGAGACCATATTTTGTATGAATGGAGAAACGCGATCTATACATAGTTACTTCTGTGTGTTTTGCATAATAAACACGTGTTGTTCTTTTCTTGTGACATGATTTATTGATCGTTTGACGTAGGTACAGATAACGTGTTGAAAATTTGATTTATATACATGTATTATGTTGTAATATTTTGTATTAAAGCTATATCACAATGCTGTTTTCCTGTGATCAATTTCAGACATTAATGAATGTAACAGTAATCCTTGCATTAATGGTGGAACATGCGTAGACAACATAAACAAATACGCATGCGTGTGTCCAGCAGGATATACCGGATATAATTGTCAAATAGGTATATTAAGATTAATAAGAGACATAATTCTCCACAAACAGAAAAGTAGTTGAAGAAAAGTAATTTAATTGTTTTCATAGGTCATTTCATGACGTGATAATGGATATTCCAAACTTGTTTGTATCTTAAATTTGACATACGCTTGCATCAGCGCTGTATAATACTTCAACATTCTTCCTTTTGATCAGACGTCTTTCTGATACACAAAAAATCAACATATATATTGACCGATAAAACAAAAATATCAGATCTAAGACTAGTCTTTAGTCTAAACATGTAATTATATATACATCTATCTCAATTTCGGATATAAGTGAATGCCATAGTGACCCGTGTCAGAACAATGGAACATATTCTAATCAGATCAATATCTACACATACATCTGGCTTCCGGGATATTCTGGGTATTACCACCAATCAAGTAATTTTAGTATGTTTTTGTTTTAGTGTCATCTCTCAGAATGATATAAATTGATATGTTTCTAGTAAGAAACCTCTGTGACACAGGATTTAATTTGATATATGGAATGATAATGCATGTAAATATTGCATAACGAAATGATTTATTTTACATATGAAAACGATGTACATTCAACATTTCCGTTAAGCATGCGGTTTTTTTTTTACGTTTTCCGTTATTTATTTGGTTTCATTATACCATACAAGAACATTCGAATTGAAAAAATGTATCTATAGTGCGTCTGAATAACGGAACAACACTAATCAACGTCAATTGATAGAATGACGTTGATGATTTTTTATCCTTGTTTTATGTTACACGACATTAAACGTAATTCGCTATATATTTATCAATACGTATCTGGAATGGTTTTACGTAGGTTAACACGGTAGACAAGTACTGTCTTGATATCCTGCGAGTCATCGAACATGCTTTATTGCTGTCTATATATCTTAATTTACATACAATAAAAACTGAGATATATATCTACATATATGTTAAACATGAGTGTTATAAATACATTCATAATAATTAGGCGAAACACTTATTAGAAAAGCTCATGCATAAATGCATTATTATGAGTATTTGCGGTGGAATATGTTCATTGTTCCCGGATCGCTTATGATGTATCCGAATGACCTCACATATCTTATTTATCTTAGAACATAGCTTCCATATATATAATCCTTAACATACAGCTACCACATCCTCACTGTTCACCCACCACCCAACCTTAAAATAAAGCTTCCACATAAACCATCCTTACCACCAACCCACCACATACACCAACATACACCATCTTTGCCATAAAGCTTCCATTTACACCATCCTGATTAAACATCTACCACAGATACTATCTTTACTGTATTTATACTACCACATTAATTACCAACCCCATATAGCTACAACATACTATATCACCATACAACAACCACGTACACCATTTTACCATACAACAATCACATACACCATCCTTACCATACACCCACTACATACACCAACATATACCATCCTTGCCACAAAGCTCTCATTTACACCATCCTGACCAAACACTACCAAAATTTCTAACGTTACTGTATAACTACCACATTAATTACCCACACTATATAGCTACAACATACTATAACACCATACAACAACCACGTACACCACCTTACCACACACCCACCACATATACCATCCTTACCATACACCCACTACATACACCAACATATACCATCCTTGCCACAAAGCTCTCATTTACACCATCCTGACCAAATACTACCAAAAATTATAACGTTACTGTATCACTATCACATTAATTACCCACACTATATAGCTACAACATACTATAACACCATACAACAACAACATACACCACATTTACCATACAACTACCACATACACCATCCTTACCAATCTCTTTAATATACATCGCCTTTACCGTACAACATTATACTTAATGAATAACTACAACATATGTCACCCACACCATATAGCTACAGCATGCAATACCCTTACCAGATAACGTCAACACACGCGATGTCTTCCATCCTTATAGATATACACATATCAGAAATACTATTTTCTGCATAAGAGTAGCCGTATGAACGTTAAAATACAGTGCTTTGGAAATGACCTCACATTTAAGATACCTCCTCGCTATTTAGACCACTTTTAGTCATCAGTGATCTTAATAGCAAGGTTAGGCGGTCTTTATGGCAAGGTTCCACTGTATTTGTTCAACGTCTTGACCGTACATTATCTGTTTCAGATATCGCAGAATGTCAAAGTAATCCATGCGTAAATGGTGGTACATGTGTGGATGGAATCAATATGTATACCTGCACGTGCCTACCTGGATATACCGGAACCAACTGTCAGACAGGTACATGATCTTAATCAACAATCCAGAGTGAAATTGACGGCAATTAAGTACTGAAATATCTTAAAATACTTGATTTTTATATAAAGTGGACGCCGACCCCCACCCCCGGACACCTGGTCCTACCCCATTTGGTACTCGCAATAGTTCTTGTTGTTAAGATCGCTATTTAAATCTAATTTATGGAATTCTAATGGAGTTGTGAGTTTCGAGTATCCCAAAGTACCTGTTCATTATTATACATATAAGTGTGTTGTTTTGTAACTTTCGTCACGGAGAAACCAATAGTAAAACTTTCTCGGAGATGATAATTAAACATTACTTGTATTTGTTCAACTTTTTTACCGTACATTATCTGTTTCAGATATCGCAGAATGTCAAAGTAATCCATGCGTTAATGGTGGTACATGTGTGGATGGAATTAATATGTACACCTGCACGTGCCTACCTGGATATACCGGAATCAACTGTCAGACAGGTACATGATCCTACTCAGCAATTCAGCGTGAAATTGTCGGCATTTAATATCTTAAAATATTTTAATTTTTTTATAACGGGGGCGCCGACTCCTTCCGGACACATTGTCCTATCCCATTTGGTATTAGCAATTGTACTTCGTAATGAGATCGTCGGTATATCTAATTTATCGTATTCTAATGGACTTGGGAGTATCGACTATCTATTGGTTTTTCTTTATTGTACATATAACTCTACTGTTACTTTTCGTCAATAATAAAACTTTCTCGGTGGCGATGTTTAAAAATCACTTGTGTTGCTATAATACTGCATTAATCTGTTTTATCCAAACCATGATAAGAAAAACGCTTATAAACAAAACTGAAAATATATATTGATTTCACTAATAGCTAACATTCGCATGGTGAGCAGTTCACCATGTCACACAGCTCTGTTATCTTCCCCATTAATAATAATTAAGATGTAAGATGATACAAAATGTCATTTTATTAATCACAAAATAGGGAGATCTACTCCTAAGAATTATCAAACCTTGAACAGGTGAACAATATATGGCATATGGCATATCCAGAGTATAAAATGACTAGAAAATTGTTGAGACAAATCATATAATCTAAAAACATATGTACAAATACATTACTGCTAAGGGGATCTTCAAAAAGATATAGTGTGTGGAATAACAATGGCATAAAAGATCCCCTTATCGTTATATCAGGAATAAATATACAAAAATAATACATTAAAAATAAGGTGGCAACCTGAGAATATGGCATAGAATCCAATGACCTGCAGCTATCATTGGATTCCTGCCACCCAAGGGAAATAAACTGGTGAACTGCAGAAAAAAAGGAGCTCCCACCTTTACCTTATCTCGGTAATGTATGCCAGACAGAATATCACTGAACATCAGTGTTGTCAAACAATTTACCAAAAACTAAACAAAGACATGTTTACAACCCATGTGATGGACATTAATAATATATCCTAGGATAACTGGGCATGCAAAGCCAGCAACATACCAGTTCTTAGTAAATACCTTCTAACAACAAACATAAATCTGAACTATTATTACAAGGTTGAGAAAAATGTGCGGATAAGTGTAAGTGATGTGATAGCAGACTTTCTCTGACCTACCAATATCAATTTGATGTACTTTGAAGCAAAATAATGGAACTAATTGAATAATTTTTATGTAAACCCTGCTTTAATGAAATAAACAATATTAATTTTGGTAGCAGACATAATCTGACCTTCCAAATGTATTATTCTATTTATTAACCTAAAGAAGCAGAGAAAGAGCCTGTTCGGATATCACATGTTCCGAAAATCCTGACTTTGCTGCATGTGTTGCAGTTCCAATTCTGAAACTGTGACTTTTGTAAAGTCTTGGGTTCAATGTAATAAAGTTTATCCCTTTCTCAAGCTGTTTTGACACGAAACTATAATAAACAGGACAACCATCTTTAAATTGGAATAGTGGTCCTTTCGAACGGTGATATAACGTAAGGTACTGGAATAAAGAATGTACCGGACATAGCGTGGTATTTGGAATAGCTTCTAAGGTAATGATACATGGTTGTCCTGATCTGCTTGTCTTAGAGTGGCGCAAGACTAGTTGCACTTGTTTTAACTTTTTCTTATCAGTTTCAAATTGTACATTAGATCGTTGAATAACTTTCTCTACAGATTGGTTTGATTTTATCACTAATTCTCAAAGTCTGAAAAAGCCATGGAAGGAAACCCAAAACAAAGCTTTAAGCTAAGAGCTTTGGGCAAAATTGCTGACTGTATGATCTGTTACTAGTTGTTTGAGGATTACCCCAGTGATTGGTAAACGAAAATCTACCGTTTTGCCTAACATTGATACTCCTCTTAAACGAACAATGGCTGCTGCATGAAAATAAATGATGCAGCAGTAAACATCACATGACCTGGATGAAGCTAACTATTGGATGCTGCAGATTGCTTCCTATAGGGGTAATAAAATATATCGATATGCCTAAAGTACAAAACTACAGTGTGGTACAAAATTATCTGCCTATGGCATACAACCCAACCAATGACTGCATAAAGAATATTACGTATATTAATATTTTATTCTGTTTTTACTACTAAGATTGATGCACATTAACAAAAGAAAAATACATAGGTATACAAATTCTTAAATTCCTAAATATTTTGAGAAAAATTGCTTGCGAAAGTTGGCAATTATTCGTCTGCAAATAATTAATGATTTCGACCTTATGCATACAAATATTTTAATTTTCTGCATAAGAGTAACCGTATGAGAGCTACAGTACAGTGGGACATCGTCTAAAGACCACCTCGCTAAGGAGATGGCCTCGTATTCAAGACGACAAATATTCAGTGTCTTGAAAATTGCCTAATGCATATTTGATAATAAGCTGCGCACACAAAGGGGACCATCTATCTAATCAGACCACTATCAGTCCCTCAGTTAGGTGGTCTTCATAGCGAGGGTCCACGGTATTGTTCAAAGTTCTGATTGTATATTATCTATTTTAGATATCGCAGAATGTAAAAGTAATCCATGCGTAAATGGTGGTACATGTGTGGATGGTATCAATATGTACACCTGCACGTGCCTACCTGGGTATACCGGTATCAACTGTCAGACAGGTACATGGTCTTATTCAACAATATAGAGTAAAATTGCCGGCAATAAATTACTGAAACATTTTAAATACTTGATTTTTATATAACAGGAGAACTGACTACTTCCGGACACCTGGTCCCATCCCGTTTGGGATTCCAAATTGTTCTTCGTAATGAGACCATTGTTATATCTAATTTATCGTATACTAATGGACTTGGGAGTATCGAATATCTATTGGTTTTTCTTTATGGTACATATAACTCTATTGTTATGTAACTTTTCGTCACGGAGAAACCAATAACAAAACTTATTCGGTGACGATGTTTAAAAATCACTTGTGTTGCTATATTACTGCATTATTCTGTAGTTTTATCCAGACATGATAGAAAACATTTATATGGTTAACTGTACATAAATCAATGTAGTATGTGACGTAGCTTTATCATTACTTTATGATATCTTTGTAATTGATAACTCTGATGTCAAAAACCTATACGATTTAAGTAAACTGTAAACAGATGTTTGGCACGCCAAAATCATATTAATGAGTTAAATCTAATTTCTCTCAGTTTAACCTGTTTTTTCCAGTTGAATCTAGTTTTTCTCAGCAACCCACATAAACTGGAGAAAAATAGGTTTAATATTATAAACATACTACCAAAGTTATAATGCTCAAGACGATATCGTTTCTGTCAATTAGACTTCATCAGTTGAGCTCCAAATTAAAAGTTATTTTCTAAAGAGAAAGTGGTATTACACAAGGCTAAATAATATCTCTAAACGTATAGCCGAAATCCGTCTAAGAGTAACCACTGTAAAAAAATGACTATCTTAGCTTTAGAAAAAATTTGAATTTAAATGATGTTAACAGTGCCAAATATTACTTTAGTATAAGATGAACAGCTGGTACCGAGATACCAGGTACTAGGTTTATGTATACCCTCGGGGACTCAAACGGTCCACCAGCAGTGGCAACGACCTAGTGGTTATAAATATTATAAACATACTACCAAAGTTATAATGCTCAAGACGATATCGTTTCTGTCAATTAGACTTCATCAGTTGAGCTCCAAATTAAAAGTTATTTTCTAAAGAGAAAGTGGTATTACACAAGCTAAATAATATCTCTAAACGTATAGCCGAAATCCGTCTAAGAGTAACCACTGTAAAAAAATGACTATCTTAGCTTTAGAAAAAATTTGAATTTAAATGATGTTAACAGTGCCAAATATTACTTTAGTATAAGATGAACACTGGTACCGAGATACTTAGGTTTATGGAACCCTCGGGGACTCAAACGGTCCACCAGCAGTGGCAGCGACCTAGTGGTTATAAATATTATAAACATACTACCAAAGTTATAATGCTCAAGACGATATCGTTTCTGTCATTTAGACTTCATCAGTTGAGCTCCAAATTAAAAGTTATTTCTAAAGAGAAAGTGGTATTACACAAGGCTAAATAATATCTCTAAACGTATAGCCGAAATCCGTCTAAGAGTAACCACTGTAAAAAAAATGACTATCTTAGCTTTAGAAAAAATTTGAATTTAAATTTTTAACAGTGCCAAATATTACTTTAGTATAAGACTGGTACCGAGATACCAGGTACTAGGTTTATGTATACCCTCGGGGACTCAAACGGTCCACCAGCAGTGGCAACGACCTAGTGGTTATAAATATTATAAATATACTACCAAAGTTATAATGCTCAAGACGATATCGTTTCTGTCAATTAGACTTCATCAGTTGAGCTCCAAATTAAAAGTTATTTTCTAAAGAGAAAGTGGTATTACACAAGGCTAAATAATATCTCTAAACGTATAGCCGAAATCCGTCTAAGAGTAACCACTGTAAAAAAATGACTATCTTAGCTTTAGAAAAAATTTGAATTTAAATGATGTTAACAGTGCCAAATATTACTTTAGTATAAGATGAACAGCTGGTACCGAGATACCAGGTACTAGGTTTATGTATACCCTCGGGGACTCAAACGGTCCACCAGCAGTGGCAACGACCTAGTGTTATAAATATTATAAACATACTACCAAAGTTATAATGCTCAAGACGATATCGTTTCTGTCAATTAGACTTCATCAGTTGAGCTCCAAATTAAAAGTTATTTTCTAAAGAGAAAGTGGTATTACACAAGGCTAAATAATATCTCTAAACGTATAGCCGAAATCCGTCTAAGAGTAACACTGTAAAAAAATGACTATCTTAGCTTTAGAAAAAATTTGAATTTAAATGATGTTTAACAGTGCAAATATTACTTTAGTATAAGATGAACAGCTGGTACCGAGATACCAGGTTTATGTATACCCTCGGGGACTCAAACGGTCCACCAGCAGTGGCAACGACTAGTGGTTATAAATATTATAAACATACTACCAAAGTTATAATGCTCAAGACGATATCGTTTCTGTCAATTAGACTTCATCAGTTGAGCTCCAAATTAAAAGTTATTTTCTAAAGAGAAAGTGGTATTACACAAGGCTAAATAATATCTCTAAACGTATAGCCGAAATCCGTCTAAGAGTAACCACTGTAAAAAAATGACTATCTTAGCTTTAGAAAAAATTTGACTGAGAAATACTAGGTTTAACTACGCCAAAACTAACCCTATTTTTCTCAAGAGAAATTAGGTTGAACTGAGAAAAACTCACATTTTTTCACACCTGAATGAACAGCAGTTCGGTATATTGTTAAACGTGAAAACAAAACTCACTTGGGAACCTACTTTTACATTAAAATGTCAAAAATAGATACATTTCTTTGTGAAAATGTGCTCCGTATGAGAATTTTTGAGAAATTGGTCCTTAGACCAGCACATCTGATGATATTCTACGTCACCACGCGTGTTCGATTTACTTACCAGAGGAAAAATAGTTTTGAGGTTCGAGTGGAATACTCGAAATCGGAGTGTTATAATATAAATATATATGTAGCTTGTAACAATGTTTCACGAT
Organism: Atrina japonica; assembly: GCA_030159075.1. Taxonomy (NCBI): domain Eukaryota; kingdom Metazoa; phylum Mollusca; class Bivalvia; order Pterioida; family Pinnidae; genus Atrina; species Atrina japonica. The sequence continues at coordinate 153,812 of BROG01000024.1, forward strand.
CACATTAAGTATCAATAATATTTTGGCCAGTTTATCCTAGTTTTTCTCAGTCAAACACAGTTTTTCTCCAGTTCACTAAAGAGACCACCTCTCTAGCCAGACCACTTTTTGTCCGTCAATTAGGTGGTCTTAATGGCGAGGTTCCACTATATTTCGTTCACATTTTTGACAGTACATTATCTGTTTCAGATATCGCGGAATGTCAAAGTAATCCATGCGTAAATGGTGGTACATGTGTGGATGGAATTAATATGTACACCTGCACGTGCCTACCTGGATATACCGGAATCAACTGTCAGACAGGTACATCTTAATCAACAATCCAAAGTGAAATTGTCGGCAATTAATTACTGAAATATCTGAAATACTTGATTTTTATATACCGTAAAAGTGGAATGTTTAGCGAGACGCAATTTTAGCGATTTGTCCTTTAAAATGGTGTATTATTTTAGCGAGACGTAATTTAAGCAATTTAATAATTCCAAATAAAATAAACATTATGAATTTTATTTGTATCAGGCAATGCATTGTAAGTTTTTCACAGTATAGATTATAGCAAAGCACAACAGTCAGATAGTAAATTGTAACCGAACCTGTATGTCCGATACGGATTGAATTGTTAACGATATTACACTACAGTCAGATAGTAAATTGTAACCTAACCTGTATGTCCGATACGGATTGCATTGTTAGAGATATTGCACTACAGTCAGATAGTAAATTGTAACAGAACCTGTATGTGCGATACGGATTGCATTGTTATAGAATTATACAATACAGTCAGAGTAGTATATTGTAACAATACCGGTACCTGTATGTGCGTTACGGATTGAATTGCTAGCAATATTACACTACAGTCAGAGTAGTATATTATAACAATACCGGTACCTGTATGTGCAATACGGATTGCATTGTTATAGATATATACAATACAGTCAGAGTAGTATATTGTAACAATACCGGTACCTGTATGTGTGATACGGATTGAATTGTTAGCAATATTAAACTACAGTCGGAGTAGTATATTGTAACAATACCAGTACCTGTATGTGCGATACGGATTGCATTGTTAGAGATATATACAATACAGTCAGTGTAGTATATTGTAACAATACCGGTACCTGTATGTGCAATACGGATTGCATTGTTAGAGATATATACAATATAGTCAGTGTAGTATATTGTAACAATACCGGTACCTGTATGTCCGATACGGATTGAATTGTTAGCAATATTACACTAAAGTCAGATTGATAAATTGTAACAATACCGGTACCTGTATGTCCAATACGGATTGCATTGTTAGAAATATTCAATGTTAGCAATCTATTGAGAAATTTTGCCAGTTCTGAGAAAGTTTGTCAATTACTAGCGGAGACCGGTGGTGTCATCCCGGTTACACCAAGAATTAAAACCTGACCCCCACCATATAACTAAAGATTTTTGGGTGTGGCGTAAAACACCAAATTCAAATTTCACAGAGAATATTATATTTAACACATATCTATGGATGTCTTAGTAGCCCATATCTAAACACTTGGACAGCAGTGAATTTTTTCAAATATCTATGAATGACTTAGTAGTCCATTTCTAATTTCCAGAGAGTATTGTATTGCTAATTAGTCCATGTCTAAACTTTGGAACGACCTGTATTGTATTTTTCAGATATCAACGAATGGCTATGTAGCCCATGTCTAAACTTTCGGACGACCTGTATTGCATTTTTCAGATATCTATGAATGGCTTAGCAGCCCATGCTAAGCATTGGGACGACATGTATTGTATTTTTCAGATACATTAATTTTGTATTTAGGAATGTCTAAGTAGCCCATGTCTAAACTTTGGGACGACCTGTATTGTATTTTTCAGATATCAACGAATGGCTATGTAGACCATGTCTAAACTTTCGGACGACCTGTATTGTATTTTTCAGATATCTATGAATGGCTTAGTAGCCCATGTCTAAGCTTTTGGACGACCTGTATTGTATTTTTCAGATATTTATGAATGCCTTAGTAGTCCATGTCAAAACACAGGGACCTGTATCGATGATATAAATGGATTCACCTGTATATGCCCTAATGGGTTCTCTGGAGTGACGTGTCAAACAGGTAATCAGTGCTATTGATATTGATATTCACATTTATCGAATTTATTTATAATAGTTTAGAACATGTCATATATTTAGCCTGTGTTTGTCCAATGATCACCATGTCGGATGAGACAGTAAAAACCGTGGTCCCGTGTCACAGTAGGTGTAGGCACGTTAAAGAACACTCACTGCTCAATGGCCGTAAGTGTCGAGCATAGGCCACAATTTGAAGCCCTTCACCGGCATTTGGTGACGTCTCCATACGAGTGAAATATTCTTGAGTGGGACGTTAGACAACAATAAACAAACAAACATCACCATATTCGTATAATCTCTATCGTATTTGTCTCTCAACGAACTTTCATAAAATACGTTTCTGTAATATAATAATTTTGTGTGTATTTATCAGAAAACTCTAGTTGACATAATCTACTTAAAACACCCCAATCACGTACCAATCATGATCCAATACCAAATAAAACTACTTTACAAACAGTCACGTGTTAATATGAATCCTTCATTTACATGCAAATTTAACATACATAATAGGACCAGTTACTTTTCGCTTTCGAAGTATCAATCACAAAAATAATAGGACTATTTCTTTTTCGCTTCCCATGGTGAACAAAAAATCAACCTAGAAATGAGAATTACAAATTAAAATTAGGTAAACAAATATTTTTTTTTTCCAATTTTGTATCTATCAGATATCGATGAATGCCTGAGTAATCCCTGTCTACATGGAGGGTCATGCACAGATAATATCGGGTCCTATCAGTGTTCCTGTCCAAGTGGTTACACCGGAGAGAACTGTGAAAAAGGTTGGTATTATCTTAACTAAATTATAATTATACAACATATACAAAACATATTTCAAATTTGATTATTCAGAATACGAAGCAAATTTAGATATTTTAGACATCTTTTTACTGACGTCCAACCAATAAACAAACTACTTCAGAAGAAGTTCAGCCTTTAATCGGGGTCTGTTTAGGCCAGAGAAATTTAACATGGATAACTATTCTTATGTTTGCGTGCATAAAAATACTTAAAACACGAATCACTCGACAATATCAACATGGCAAATACCCTTCTAAGACATAAGTAAATGGGTCTGATTCAGATAAGAATATACGTACACAGATATTACTCATTCTTTGATGTGTGCAAACGGATCCAGACTACACACTTTAAACACGGATATCCACCTCCTTTTGGCTCAAGCTCGATATAAAAAGTGAAAACTCCATTGCTTTCAGATGTAAAATCGAAATTCGAGTTATAAAAATGTTAACATTAAAAAATATACCAACAATGACATACGGGTTAGAACACTAGTTTGGTGTAATGGCATTACCATAGAAGTGGCGACTTCCATCTTCACTTTACAAAATGGCGTGGCAAGATTAAACAAAACAAAAGAAATACCCGAAAACAATTAAACTTCATTGAAATAATATTACATGAATTTGGAGACTACAAAAACAAAAGACTAATTCAATAAAGTCGGGATCATATGAATACTTGATAAATGGTTTCTGTTAATGATCATAACGACAGGAACCGACGTGGACGAAAGTCAAATATATACATTTATTCTGAAATGAGGAATGAAAGACAGATGGACACATATTTTCTGAAACGAAGGACGTAAGACAAAATACTTCTGAAACGTGGGACAATAGGCATATAGAGAAATATTTTCTGGAACGATAGGTAGTGTGTATCATATATATATATATATATATATATATATATATATATATATATATATATATATATATATATATATATATTCATGTAGGTTCGCCTTAATTGTTGGTATCAACAGTTTTAAATACTTCTAATTAAGTTTTTGTAATGAGTGATCAGACCATTTTATATGTACAATATAGATAAGCAGACGATCTTTGCCATCAATCCGTATAAAATCTAATGATTGTTATTTTTTTTTTTTAGAAATTTCAGAATGTTCAAGTCAACCATGTAAAAATAATGGAGCTTGCATCGATCAAATTAACCGTTACACCTGCCATTGTGCTGCCGGATACACAGATACTGACTGTAATATTGGTAGGTTCAAGTATATGTATATATTAAATAATAATAATAATAATAATAATAATAATAATAATAATAATAATAATAATGATAATAATAATAAAAATAATAATAATAATAATAATAATAATAATAATAACAACAACAACAACAACAACAACAACAACAATAACAATAATAATAATAATAATAATAATTTATTGCAGTAGATATTTCGTTCTCTTTCATTTACCTGTTTACTTCTGCTCAGTAATTTGAAGTAAACGTTTTTAAAAAATCAAATGGTGTGAAAGAGCCAATTTTACAATAACTTCATCCAACTTGGATATATGTACATATATATATGTACATGTCTAATGATTATTTTACACATTACAGATATAAACGAGTGTCTAAGTCATCCATGTTTGAACGGTGGCACCTGTACCGACCATACGAATGACTTCACGTGCACGTGTGCCGCAGGATATTCGGGGAGGCATTGCCAATATGGTATATTAGAAATTGTTTGTGTGTTTTTAATTGACATATTTGTAAATTGTCTTTCCTTTTCCTGTTCTTCACCAATAATATTCATAACACACGAACAATGATGTAACTGTAACCAATAACTTAGTTAAGTACGGTTGGTATTTGACAATTTAGTATATTATGTTGTTTTTCCAGTTTTAGATTTTTAATATTTGGTTGTTCGATTTAGTATCACCTTACAATTGTACTCAGATGTGGAATTTCAGATTATCATATGTAATAATCAGAACATTTTACTTGTAAAGGTATACATTTTATCAAGTTTGATTATTTCAGTTACATATCAAATTATTCTTGCTGAAATACATTGGTTAATTACTTTTCAGTGAAAATAGATGAAATATGAGTTACCGAATAGAGAATGAATAAATCAATGATCAAACCAACAACAACAATAACAACAACAACAACAACAATAATGATAATAATAATAATAATAATAATAATAATATCAGCATTATTATTATTATTATTATTATTATTATTATTATTATTATTATTATTATTATTATTATTTTGTTTCGTGATTACATATAAACTATATTCATAATAACTTTAATAGTATTCACCTCACATTAGAAATCAGTAACTCATTTTATTCATTTGAGTTTAACTATGTGAAATATTATATACATCAGGAAAAAAAATAACAGGTCAGTTATGAGGAAGACATGTAAATTTAGAAGTAACCAATGGTGTTTTTTGCTGTTGACACTGACAAAGTATGAAATCTCCTGACACAAGAAAACGCTGTCTATATAATGGGTACAGCATAAACTTAACTAATGGCGTAGTTATTTATAACATAATTTATGACATTACGCCCTCTACTTTTGTTGAAATAACAAAAATACTAATTGTTTCCGTATCTTTTCTATGATGAAGGTACTAAGAATTAATCTTGATTTCTCCATATAAATAGTGATATTTATTGATCTGATTTTGTTTAATGATACTTACAGAATGACATGGTTCTGATTTCCAACTTTCCAACTATATTAAAGATTGATCACGGTTATTAATTTAACATTGCTGTCCTATATGTGTTATGTACTAATCACTTTCCTGTAAATGCCACGCACCAATCATTAGCCTGTATTACTTTGTACACATGACTATTCTATTTCTATAACTGCCACATACCAATAACTATCCTATAACTGCCACGTGCAAATTACCATCTGATAACTGTCACGTATTAACAACTATCCTATAACTGCCACGTGCAAATTACCATCCTATAACTGTCACGTATCAACAACTATCCTATGAATGCCACGTGCAAATTAACATCCTATAATGGCCACATATCAGCAACTATCCTATGCAAATTACCATTCCATAACTGCCACGAGCAACTACTATCCTATAAATGCCACGTATCAATTAATATTCTATAAATGCCACGTACCATTTACTATCCTACAGTTACCACGTACCATCAATTATTCTATAAATACCACATACCAATCTTGTTTATATTATCTACTAACTGACATCGTATAAGTTTGATCTGCAATCATTACAATACAATTTATCATGTACTAATTACTGTCCTGTAAACTCAAATTATTCATCAATTTAAAATACCCACAATGTTTCATATTGCCTTCAGCAAAACTGTTTCCGAATTATTTAACTGAAAAAAAGATTTTTTTTTCAGGACGCGATCATTGTATTATTAACCCATGTGTTAACAACGGAACATGCCTCAACAAAGCAACAACATATGAATGTATATGCCCACCTGACACAACCGGAACAAGTTGTGAAGTGAAGATATCTTATACACAGGTATGCTTGCCAGAACATTTATAAGATTTCGGTCAGAAACCACCATTTGAATAATAAATTCTGAAAACCTAGGATATTGATCGTTACAGTAGATACTGTTAGACAGATTTGACAATACATTTAGGTTTAATATTTGACCTTGTATGATACCACTTTTTCTTTTGGAAAACACATTAATATAATATTGTTATTGAGAGAAACGATTGCCTTGAGCAATTATTGTGGTATGATTTGCAAACACTATAACTTTGGTATCATTAATAATATTTAAAAAATTGACTTTTAATTTTTGTTCGTCATCTAAAATTATCACACTGCATTCTTGTACCTGTTAATTTATAATTGCATTTAAATATGCTTACTTCATTTGAAATAATATATCAAATGATCTTATTATAGATATTTGTTGTATTAGATGTTTTGTTAATTTATTAATTATGGGCCATTTTTTTTACAGAACTGTCCACGACTGGATCACTCAAACTGTGACTGTGTTCTGTCTACAGACCCATTCCGTCCGTTGAAAGCCAGTGGTCAGTTATTTCAAACGAGTACAATACTAGCGTCAATTGTAGGGATTCTACTAGGACTGATAACAGCATTTTCAGGTTATCATTTGTTGTTACAATGTTGTAGATCTTCTAAAGCATTTCATGGAGCAAAAATGACATCCAAACCGGAAACACCGGCTTTCAACGGTGAGAATAGTATATATGATAGTGATAAAGAAAAGAGTACATCCGAATCTCTCCCGGTAACGACACCAGCAGTTACTAACATTTACAGAACTGAATTCAATTGCAAGGAAAGATCAAGACGTGTAGAAACAGTCCACAGTGATTGGTAATTGATATGGACATCGACTATAACATGAAACCTGCACCCAGCGACGTCCGAATGTACTTTGACTTTGACAAAACCAGAATTTCGACTCATTCGAGTATTTCACTGTATACCGATTTTCACGTATTGGATTGACGTTATTTTCATCTTGTAGACATAGGCTTTACGATTTCAAAGTTTTATACCAAACCATTGGGTTTTGCAATGAAATAAAATGTTGCTCAGATTTGCTGCATTTTATCTGAAATATTTCCTTGTTCATTTTACTCATAAAATTGTATAACGATGAATGCCAAATGTATTATAAGAATAATAAAAAAAATTGATGTCAAACTGTTCAAATAATGTTTGTTGTAATGAATCACGTATAAACAGATTTTCCAAAAGAAAAATTGATCTACTTTGTTGAGCTTTCACATGTTCCATGACATCTTTGGTTATATATAATATATATATATATATATATATATATATATATATATATATATATATATATATATATATATATATATATATATATATATATGTTATCCAAATGAACATAAATGTTTATATAATATAAACTAAACCAAATAAAAAATTGCATCTCTGGCAATTGTCTTAGTAAACGTGAAGGTATTGTCATCGGCCATCAGGATACACAAAAGCTGTACAGTGGATATAGATATTAGGAAATTTCCGAAAACTATATATCTATTACATTTGGAAGTGAAAAATAAGGATTTATCAATTAAATCTATTTATTATTTCTAATTGTTATTTTTCACACTGTGACAAAAAACACTCCATGCAATGTGTATTTCCACCCGGTCGGTCAAAATATTTTTAAGACTAAATGCTTTTGTTTTATGAGAAATAAATATGTAATAAATAGAAAACTTCCCTAGTTTTTTATGAATAACATTCTTATTTTATTGTGTGAGGTAGAATGATGTACATTTACACTTATGCCAAGCAATGGTGTTAAATACTATTTCTTCGGCCTTACGGGATGAAATTAAAAAGGTATTCATAAAAAAAATTCAAATACACTCAATTTATATCACACAAATTATATACCGGTTACACCCGCTGTTAGTCCACAGTTAAAATCCAAATAAAATATGTGAGGAACGACTCCTCGTCACAATTGGTACAAACGTCTCAACAACTGCTATCGAGCAGGCAACAGAACATTTCATTTAATGGAACACAGTAATCGCAGAGAAGACTATTATACCGATCGTAAAATTTGCGGAACATTGACATTAAACGCTGTTTTCCGTATCAATAAGTTTTCAGTGAGTAGTTTACCTCTGTATATGAAATGTACATATGTTGAATACGCCCTTCCATACCCGATCATTTGTGAAATATAAACGCCACTATGGGAAAGCCGAAATCGTCGCGTTAGTCGTATAGCTTACTTGTTAATTTCCTGACTGCGTCCATAATAAGTAATATGATTCGTTCATGATTTTTATCTATTTGCTAAGATCCGACACCTAAGGATATATAGTGTTGTTCGATTTAGTTCTTTTACATATATATATATATATCTTTGTGTGTGTGAATATGTGTGTGTGTTTCTGAAGTGTTTAATTACCTGTTTTAGATTGTTTCTTATATTGTCCATGCAATTTTATGTTACTGCAAAATGTAATTAACAACAAGTGTTGGAATAAAATAAAATGTAGGAACATATTCTACTACTAAGAAAAGATGTGGATATAAACCCGCAGCATTTAGACAATTTACTACGGACAATTGTCTTCTGATTTTTCTTACGTTTAATTTTCGATTCACAGCAATATGTTACCGTAAGCTTTATACATTGCTTGTTCTCCCGTATGTCGTTGTCGTCATCCCATGGGGCGGGGACGTACGATATTATGTTTGACAGGTTCACAGTGCGTGGTATATGGCTAATGAATGATGTTGATATTGCCACTCAGATATCAAGAGATTTTCACGCAATCATAATCTGAGTTTCAAGGAGAAACTTGTCGGAGGTGGACCGGGGATTATTTGAAAAACCTTATTCTTCTTTTGTTTGTTTATTTGTTTATTTGTCTCTTTGTGTTTGTTTTTATTTGTTATAAAGATGCAATGTACACCGAGTCTTTCACCTCAGAACATCTACTGATCAACTGACCGACTGATTAGAACATAGTCTTAAAATTCAGGCATTGGAGTTCAGTTAGCACTGAAACCTTTGATATACCAGCTGTGAATCGATTGACATACAAACAACAGTTTTATATAAATCACGAACTCTTCGTCCTGATTACATAAATTGAAAATTATTTTGAACACGTCACTTCTACGCGGGCGTATGTGTGTGTGTGTGTTTGTATATATATATATATATATATATATATATATATATATATATATATATATATATATATATATATATATATATATATATATATATATATATATATATATATATATATATATATGTGTGTGTGTGTGTGTGTGTATGTGTGTGTGTGTGTGTGTGTGTGTGTGTGTTAATATCAGTGTGTCGGTGTTCCGTACAATGTCCAATGGAAGTTAATGAAACATCTTTAATATAATTCTTATTTATCATGCTGACTACGTCAATGGAAACTCTTGTTGATACTAAGTTTTGGAATAAATATACTCCGCGACATTATCCTTTAAAATGACAAGTGATTTAGGATGTACGCTATGTCGTCCAAGAATGGATTAGTTTCTGTGAATTGTTCAACGAACTTTAGTATTAGTTCTAGAATATTGAATATTTATATCCCCAATGAAAGCAAATTTACCAAGACTGTAATATATACATACCGCAAAGATAAATAAAATTTTCTAAATATGTTTGAGACAAATATAACATCAGAATTGTCAACAATATGTTCCTGGTCCAAAAATACACATGAATTACTTAAAAAAGAGCAAATTTTGATGAATAGTTATCACGTATTGTCTCAAATTTTTTTTCTTAAATTAACAAGACATTACATTTAAACGTCTTAGTATTTTTTATTAAATTTTAATTTGTAAAAAACCCAAGCAATTAAAAGTCAACACTAACTTGAATAATACCTGTCAGACGTCGTCTGAGCTTATTTTTATAATATATTTGTCTGAAATGATTTTTTATTAAATACGCTGTTAAATTTAAAACGATTTTCATAACACTGTATGAAGTGAAAATGAAATGAAATTTTTTATCACCTTGAGTTGATAATACATTTTAGAAAACTCCTTCACTGAAACTAAGAAAAATAAAAAAAACAACAAACCACTGTTTAATTAAATGAACACAGTTTTCAATGTACACCGTAAAAGACACAAATAACACGCACTCTCGTTAAAAAAAATCTAATGTAGCAATCAATGTACAGGATACAGGTATTTTATCATTGTATCAGTTCTACAATTTTATCCAATAGATATTTGAATTGAATTGGTTTAATTAATTGTTCATTCGTTTGTCAACATGGTTGCAATATATGTAAAGATCTGATTGGAGGAGAACGATGTATTATTAGATCGCAGTACTTATTACGCAGCTTTATTCTGACTTTTACGTAGTAAATGATATTTTTTCAAGTTATCTAACTATTACAATACGTTCTTTGTACGGTTGCCTGGCCTACGTAAGTTCCAAAAACATCCAAATTATTTATTCACTACAAAGTTTGCAAATATTTTAGTTCCTATGTATTGTCTATAGCTAAGTTTTATGTTAAATTTGAAAGACAACATAGAATTTACGACACTAGTTTTCGTGCATTATATCAATATATCACTATATGTAGTATTTCACATATTTGCTAGGTCTAATGTTTGGGAAATATACAATTGTTTAAGATATATAAAATCATTTCAAGTGTTTATTTATGTATATAAAAAGAAAGTGTTGGGACATTTGAAGAAAATCATTGTAAAATATCATTATTCTTATTGTTATAAACTTTAACAAAATCATTAAATGATATTTTTATTATTTTTTTATATTTTTACGACCACACACACACTAAAATTATTATAAAAATTCTATTACGAAAAGTAAAGTGGTGTTCCTATGAGACATGGCTTTTTAATGGAATACATATAATGACAACCTTTGTAACTCAATATGACTAGGACTTTTCATTTGTTTTAGACAAAATATCTACATACATTTATCTGAATTCGTATAGTCACAAATGTTTTTAATTTTGTAGAAACTTTTATAATAAGCCAATATAAATATAATTCATTCCAATAAGATGACAAATTTATCAGATGAAACTCGAGGTATTCAATTTTAGTGATATTTGAGTTGTTTGGGGCACTTGTCCTGATTTTGCAATGGCATGTTATATTTGCCATTTTACCGCTTATTAAACAAACAAGGAATCCTGTACAAAGAGACGTAGCTTTTCTTTACAGAGTCTTTTCGGTCATTTTGATCCCGGATAGGGCTATACAACACAACAAATAAAGGTTTTACGTTTATGATTGTTTATGTGACGATATTAAATTCCATGTTCATACATTCCCAGTGTCCTTTTTCGTTTGAAGTAATTTACAATATTTACCCTTTATCTAATATCAAATCTCATAAAGGCACACACATAAATCTTCGAATTTCAAATATCACTTCAACGAATGTTAATTGTTTGTTTTATTGAAGAAAAATCTTAACATAAACCAGTACATTTTTGAGTAAACGAAGTGAAAATGGGGATATTGATACTTATTTCAATGTTGCTTATTTCATGTACAATTACATATGGAGGTTATTTTAGAGGTGGGACAATTAGCTGGGAGGTCGTTCAACAACGTGAGGTATTTCTGTCGTACTTTAAATATAGATAAAATTGATACACATTCGTGTGTGTTTTCATTAAAATGTCAAAAGTGTCTCCAGTGTTATGATTGTGAATGTGAATATACAATTTGTTCTATTCTATAATACTTATTTTGACAGTTTTGTAATTTTTGTATATTCTAAAATAGTTATTGAAGGAGGTGATCATTCATACTTAAAATAACACTAAAATTTGTAATTAATTGCATCGATTAAAATGTAAATTACATAAGCAGTACTCAATTTCGTCTTTTTAACCAATTATTTTCATTACAGGTTCAGTTTTATTCACGATTAGGCTTTGACTATGGAAAAGGTCCAGGGTGTGATAACAATAATATTGGAAAATTTGTAACAAATCTCGGCTCAGACCATTGGCAATGTATATCAGGTTGTGCAACTTTAGAAAATATCACAGATGTCAATTACTTTTGTGCTGCATCAAAAATAGGCGAAAACTGGGAACAAGGTGATAGAAATTTCAATCATGTGTTCGCTACCGACGGCCCTTTTATTGTATCGTAAGTAAAGAGAGGTCTACAGAATAAAAGGACAACTTCAGATAATATCAAATACAGGTGTTATCAATGATGTTATATAAAATACTACAATACGTTAAATGATGGTTATGCATAGCAGGATCCAGCAAATGTTCTACCAAACCTATATCTTTACTCCTTACCAAGATATTGATAGCCGTTAAGGAGAAACTTCAACAATACTGTACAGTTGCTTATTCCAGAAGCAGTGTAAATCAGATGTGGATACTTAAAAAATTTAAACAGCTTTTAGAAAATTTGAAGGCAAACAATTTTTCTCGAATTCACAGTATCAAAACTTATGACTTCTCTACTCTTTACACAACTATTCCACATAAAAAGTTAAAAGGGAGACTTTTTAGCATCATAAACAACTGTTTTTTCACTGAAGGTGGTACCCGATAATTTAAATATCTAGTGATTGGCTATCAGGATACTTATTTCGTCAAACACCACTCTGATTCTACACATAAATACACTGAAGTTGATATAAAAACATGCTTGAATTTCTAATAGACAATATATTTTTAATGTTCGGAGACGTGGCATACCTATGGGAACCAATTGGGCCCCTTTATTGGCCGACCTGTTCCTTTATTCATACGAAGCAGACTTCATTCAGAAACTGCTGAATCAAAAGAAGAAAACATTTGCGTCTTTAATTTGTCATTTAAATATATCGACGACGTTTTGTCAATTAATAATGACAATTTTCATACATATGTCAATGCGATATATCCCAGCGAACTAGAAATTACAGATACAACAGAATCAAGCACACACGCTTCATACTTAGACATTTTACTTAATATAAACTCAGACGGAAAATTAGCAACTAAGCTATACGACAAACGTGACTTTCCCATCGTAAATTTTCCACATTTAAGTAGTAATATCCCTCAGTCACCCGCATATGAAGTTTATATTTCACAAATCATCCGATATGCCAGGGCGTGTACAGCATATGAAGATTTCATATAAAGAGGTATACTACTCACTGACAAATTATTGACACAGGGATATCGAAAACCGCGTTTAATGTCAACGTTAAGTTTACGGTCGGTATAATAGTCTTGTTTGCGACTACTCTGTTTCACTAAATGAAATGTTGAGTTGCCTTTTCATGTGCGGTTGTTGAGACGTCTGTACCAATTCTGACAAGGATACACTCCTTCCTCGCGTATTTCATTGGACTTATACATTACACAATGATTATTTTGACTGTGGACTCATGGCGGATGTGAACGGTCGACAGGGGATGCTTACTCCTCCATGGCACCTGATCCCACCAGTTGGTGTCCAGAGGTCCGTGTTTGTCCAATTTTACCGGAGTTGTATCTATGTCCTGGACATTCTATTGATTTATACTTTGGTATCTGAATTTTTTTATATTCATACCGACCAATTAATTAAAATGTAAGAACCCTGCAATATGATCCTGTTTGTACAATAATTTGTTATGCTTCTTTAAATTAATATCCAGACATACAGGCAACCTATAATAAACTTCCCGAGGTATTTCGAAGTACAGTTGCAATTAGTTTACTGTTGTTTATTTGTAGCTACACAGGTAAAACATTGATGCCACTGAATTATAGTTCGGCCAGTGATTTCCATTTACAGACACGAATAGACCTTCGAGTACGGAGTGACACTAACAAACCTAATTCTAGTCCAGTGACGGCAAGTGAACCAGTGTATCAGTATGTATAACTTAGTACCTATGCAATTACCTTCTACCAATACTGCTACAATGACTAGTGCTGTTATTACTGTTGCTGATAATGCTACTACTATAACTACTACTACTACTACTACTACTACTACTACTACTACTACTACTACTACTACTACTACTACTACTACTACTACTACTACTCCTACTACTTCTACTTCTACTACTACTACTGCTACTACTACTACTACTACTACAGTAGTTCATGTGCCACAAAATCTTATTTTGTTTTGGACCTGTACCTGTGTAATTTATAACTTTGTGTTCTTTGTCGCCCACAATGACAATGAATCGATAACCGATATTGGGATATTTTGTCGTGTTACTTTGAAATGATAATGGTAAGAGATAATAACTTAAAATGCTAGATCTATAGTTCCTTGGATAAAGTCCTAAAGAATCGATATTATCATTAACAGAATCAACCCCAACCAACCGGCAAACCTCAGGTTTGTCATTAAAGAATCTTATCCTCGGATTGAGATTCCTTTGTCATATCCTCAAGGTACGGGTTGATTGTTTTTCTCCCATATCTTAAATGCATGCCTTTATTATATGACTCGTGGATTTTCCGTCCGCTGATTGGTAGTAACTATGGCCATTTGTATTGATAAATCTGAGTATCAATCGGATATGCGCGGCTTTCATTCATTCGACAGTCCAGAGGGTCGTGGTCGTTATGTTGCCATCTCGTGCTTCCGTTGTTTTCCTTTTTGTGTAAGCGTGTAATACTGGATGAAACAAATGCATAAACCAATGAAAAAGCAGCTATCATTTAACCATCACTCTTAATCTTTCATGAAAAAAACCAGCCTAAATATTTTGAAAACCGTTCTGTGCAGGAGTTAAACATTAAATGTGAATCTAGATCGTTTTTGTCTCGAGTTTTGAAATATGCATATAATAAAATAATTACTGACTTTAGTTTCGCCTCGGTCAATATCATGCTTCTTTGGACTGATAAATCCTTATGTCACCCTCAACAAAGTCAATAATTGTATGATATAGATATACGCAGATCTATATCAAGTCTGACATAAATATATACTGAATTATAGAAGCTACAGAAGTTATAAGTCACAAATTTTATTGTGACGTCATATCGCGTGTAGCTTGTCAATAAACTAGAATATATCCCTACCTTGAGGGTATGACAAAGGAATCTCAATCCGAGGGTAAGATTCCTGAATGACAATCCCGAGGATTGAGATTCTTTTGTCATACCCTCAGGGTAGGGATTGATTATTTTTCTCCCATTTTATAAATGATCTATATGTCTATATAGATCTACGCATATCTGAACCATGTCTGACATAAATATATACTGCATTCAAGAAGCCACAGAGATTCTACGTCATAAATTGTATTGTGAGGTCATAGCGCTATTGTGACGTCATAGCGCGTGTAGATTTCACTACCCCCTGTGAATGACAACCGGATCATTTTGCATTAGTTATAAGGATAACTCAGTGAATATGGGAGAATAATATAATCTACCCCTACCTGCTTTACCTCGGCAAGCCTCGGGTTTGTCATTAACGATTTTCGGATTGAGATTCCTTTATCATACTCTCAAGGTAGGGGTTGATTATTTTTCTCCCATTTCTTTAATATATGTCCATGTATTTATGCATGATCTATGCATATCTGGTGCATATCTGGCATAAATATGCAGTGTATTCTGGAAGCCACAGACGTTCTATGTCATTAATTGTATTGTGACGTCATAACCCCTTTTGGATGACAGGCTGATCATTCTGCATTAGTTATAAAGATAACTTTGTGAATATGGGAGAAAAGGAAATCGTTCTCCTTAAAAAAAGGGAAAGAAAAAAATCTGTGAACCATAGGAGAAATAGCATATATCCCTGGTGCCTGGAAATTCTTTGTCAAGACATTGCGATGTCTTATATTATTTTACGTCTTGGAACCAATGCCCTTAAAGACAAAATAATTTATAACTAATTTATTATTGAATGAATGCACATATAAAGTGCATGTAAATTTTCAATCTATTAACATAGAAGAAAGAAAGCTTTGTTGAGCATTATAATTTTGGTATTATATTTATAATATTTAGGGGACTTCTAATGTCTAAGCATGCCTCTGACTGAGAGATCGTGAATCAAAATATTGAAATTATGGGTTTTTAAAGAATTCTGAAAACAAAATAAATAATTATCTCTTTGCCTATGCTTACTTCTCAAATTTGTCAATATATTGCATTACTAACCTACGTTTGTTATATTTTTAAACCTCATAAATAAAAGAGTCAGTGATAGGTCGAGATCCCTAAAACATTGTGTCCCCGTTTTGTGTTTAATACATGATTTCATCTCTAACTCATGCAGAGTCCTTCGTAGGTTCCAGATAGTTAACGTTCATTATATGCAACTCTCCAATGTGCTCCGAACATAAACAAAATGGAAAAATAGGGAAGCAAAGGCAAATTTAAATGTGAAATTTATAACAATTCTTTACCGGAAATACAAAATTGTAGGATAGTTTTATAATCTATATTAATTTAAGTATATCTGGTAATGTTTAACTCACCAGGTAACTACCGTCGCCGATTTCCCCAAAGTACATGAACATACATAGCACATATTTACAAATACAGCGAGTCTTAATTGAATCAAAACAGGGGTGATAGGCACTACAGTACTGCATATATTTATAGCAAAGTAACATATTTTCCTGTACACCAATATTAAACATGTATACAACAATGTATGAAAAAGTATCTGTAATACTTATTAAATATTTGAAGCGTTCCTTTTGGATGCAAGACAGCAGTAAACATTCCTGTGACAGATCCAGACGGCGATAATGTATTGTGCAGGTGGGCTAAAGGCGTTGAGTGTGGAAGTGTTTGCAGGGGAATTCCAAATGCTAGCACGTCATTGAATAGTGTATGTTTTCTATTATTGTATATTTACATAGATGATGAAAGTATCGTGGGAGTAGATGTTGAATGAAATTCTTATAGGGTCTCTTTAATGTAATTCTTGAATTGATATGAGCCCACTTGCATCCGGGTAAATGAGTATTTGATACTATTGGCTAATTAGAATCACGCTTTGATGTCCTTTTCTTCTTTCAATTTGTCAATATCGGTTCATGTACGTTGTCGCATTGAAAGAGAAATATGTGCATACATGGTCAAACTAGTGACAACTGCTATTAATTATTACATTTTTGTTTATATAATAACTCGTTTCATCTCCAGTTACTAATTCATATCACACAATATCTTTATTAATTAATGTGCATATTCATTTGTATGTCTCAAATTTTACAAATAACCTATGTCATAGTGTACAGATGTGATTTGTTGAAAGCTTTTTCTGGAGATATATACATGAATTACTGAAACTTTATATATATATATATATATATATATATATATATATATATATATATATATATATATATATATATATATATATATATATATATATATATATATATATAAGGTCTCAGATACGAAGATATAAATCATCAAGATATTCAGGATATAGGTACAAATCTGGTAAAAAAAGGACAAACACGGACCTCTCGAAAGCAAGAGGTTGGATCAGGTGCCATGGAGGAGTAAGCATCCCCTGTCGACCGGTCACACCCGCCGTGAGTCGAGTTCACAGTTAAATTAAAATGAAATACGTGGGGAACGAATCCTCTTCATAAATGGTACTGACGTTTCAACAACCGCCATCGAACAGGTAACTTAACATTTCACTTAGTGAAATATGCCGGTGATTGTTGGATATTACTAATTAAATATGGACAATTAACGATGGGAAAGCCATTGTCGTATAGCTTAATTGTTAATTTCCCATCTGTGTCTTTAGTTAGGAAAATGTCTAAGTATTAAGCTTAGTCTTTAATTTCTAGTTCGCCGGGATATATCGCATTGACATCTGTATGAAAATTGCCTTTATTAATTGACAAAACGTCGTCGATATATCTAAATGTCAAATTAAAGGACACTGCTAGCTTTTTGTTCTTTTGATTAAGCAGTTTCTGAATGAATTTTGCTTCATATGAATAAAGGAAAATGTCAGCCAAAAAGGAGCACAATTGGTTCACATAGGAATGCCGACAGTTTGTTGAAAGACCACGTCTCCGAACAATATAAATATATTGTCTATTAGACATTCCAGTATATTTTTTATATCTACTTCAGTGTATTTATGTGTAGAATCAGAGTTGTGTTTGACAAAATAAGTATCATGATAACCAATCACTAGGTGTTTAAATTTCCGTGTACCACTTTTAGTGAAAAACGGTTGTCTATGATGCTAAAAAGTCGCTCTTTTGATTTTTTATGTGGAATTGTTGTGCAAAGAGTAGATAAGTCGTATGTTTTGATACTGTGAATCTGAGAAAAGTTGCGTGCCTTCAAATTTTTTAAAAGTTTTTTTTTAGAATTTTTAAGTATCCACATCTGATTTACACCGCTTCTGGAATAAGCAACTGTACAGTACTGCCGAAGTTTCTCCTTAACGGCTGTTAGTATTTTGGTAATGAGTAAAAATAAAGGTTTAATAGAAAACATTTGCTGGATCCTGCTATATACCTTTGCTTATATGGAATTTTGTGAAGTTTAGGTATCCAATATAAATATAGTAGCTCTAGTATCGGTTGTAGGTACGTCAAAAGAACGTAATACGGACACGTGATTTTAAAGAATCTCGTCCTTTGAAAGTGGGCTACCTGTGTATGAAGGAGTACCAGAATTCCTATTAAACCATAGTTCTTCTAATAAACAATTATAGTAATGTGCCTTACAAATAAAAACTATATTATTTCAGTCTTTGTCTGCTGGGACCAGTACATATTGATCATGTAATCTATCCAGCTCGATTACCATTGGATCATTAAATACAGAGGGATAACATTCCATTAAGTTTCCGGATACAAAATTTTATTAACCACCGTATAACGTTTAGCCATTCAGACAAAGTGTTAGGTTCCACGTCTTCATGTTTGGCCAATCGGCTGGCATAATCTTCGACAGAATTCATAACTAAACTGAAATTCTGTCGCCAATTAAAGGAACGGTATTTTGGACCTCTTAAAATAAGATTGATTTATTAGGGTTACATTTTCAACAATAGAAACGTCATGGGTGATGGCATGCCCGTTAAAATTATATTTGAAAGGAGATTATGCACATGAACACGTGACGGTGTTATGTAGAAGATGGTTGATGTCTAGGCACTGCAATACTCGTTTGTAATTGAATAGCTTGGATGCGATGCTAGATGTATAGCTATATGAAATGTAAGACGTGGTCTTCAGTTTAAAATATTGATGTATACGATATGAATATTGTTTACAAAAGTAAATAAAGAACTGTCATATCTCTGGATTTTATTTTTCTATATCAAAATATAAACTTGATATAAATCCATAATACTTATTCGATTGTGATAGGTTTTTTAAACATAATACAGAATAACCGCTTATATGATATTCTCTTTCTAATCATCAACAGAATTTAAAATTTTCCTGACTGAATCATTAGAATTTCTATGAAATTGTGAGACTTTAGAGGCACATGTTCCTTCATACAAACATGTTAACTTCTGAAAAGTAGGTAGCACTGCGTGCGACAAACAAAAACATGTGAACAAATAGTTTACTTATTTCATCCAGCACCACTATGATTGAACAGATAACTGAAGTTGATATCAAAAGATACTGAAATTACTATTAGACAATAAATGTGTAATGTTTGAAGTCCATATCATTCAGCAAGCTGTCTGCATTCCAATAGAAACCAGTTGTACTTCTTTGCTCTGAAGGTGAATTAGTGACAGAAAGTGTTCCTAAATAACGATATTGTAGAATGTTACATTTGGAACGATAATTGCTAGAACAAACTGTATAATGATCAGACACGTTCATTTGTCCATTATCACTATATTGGCAATTCGAACTCCTTACATTCGGAAAATTTACTATTTAAAATAAAGTTATGATACTATCAAATTGGAACAAAAACATAACAGACTTACCAAATATCTGTATACATAACTTTAATTTAGATTTATATGACAGTATGACACTTAATGATACAACGTTATTTAATTTAGCATTTTTCATTTTAGCAAACATGTACTTTAATTATTGACACTTCGGCAGCCAATGGCTTTGTAGCGGGTGGATTTTATGCTGTAACACTAACAATAGAGGATTTCTCTAAAGTACCAATATCTTTGAATGGGATCGTTATTTCGAGAAACACATCACTTAGTAGCATTCCACTTCAGGTAGGTTTCGTTGAAATGACATCATTATATTCAAAACTTCTCGTTATCTTTTTCAGTTTAAATGGTCATCCACTTTCTAATACTGTTAGTTAACGTATTAAGTTTAATTATTTTCGATTAGTTATCGGGGATTCTTGTTATGGTATCAGTTTTTATTGCACTATACGGGTTGTCAACATTTCTTATTATCTGAGGAATTGTTCTTTGGTATTTGAGATTTTTATATTTTGATTGTAAACCACTGGTTGTCAACACTTCCTGTATCAATCTTGATTTCCTTGATGTCAACACTTTTGATGACCTTATCCCCATTCAGCAACTCTTGTCTTCCACTTTATTTACGATAAATCCTGATTTGAAGAAGAGAAGACAAATTCATAATATTATAATTAACATTGTACATGTGAAGGGTAGTTGAAGAAAGATGAGGGACTTTATAATAAAGAAAAATAAATGATAAAAGAAAGAAATACCTTATTGTATGTGTTTTTAAATAAGTGCACTCAAATGTTAGCGCTCTGAGGGGTGTAGACTTATTACTGCAATCATGAATTCTCGCAATTACTACCTATAGTCATATAAGATATTTATCACTTACTGTTGTCTATATATGTTTATTACATCCTCCCCAATCATAATGTGTATTATTAAGATCTACATCCCATTTGTCTTAATAGCTTGAAGCAAATTCACATTCAGGTAGAAAAGATTCGTAAATTGGTTTGAGGCCCATTTGTCCTTAAGTAGCGGACACACTGCAAACAGTACCAGTCATTTTAGCTCGCCGAGACGAAAGTCAGGAGAGCTAATTCTATACCCCAGGCGTCGTCGTCGTCGTTGTCTTCGCCATTGTCGTCGCTGCAACCGCAAGGGACAAGGCTTTGATATTTCACATAGACCAGAGCTACCATATGGTACATTGCTTTATGACCTAGTGACCTTGACCTTGAACTTTTACCGACTTTTCAAAACTTTTAACCTCGGCTATATCCTTTTCACCATGACGGATAGGGCTTTGATATTTCAATATTTCTTACGACCAGAGCTTTGATTTGGTACCTTGACTTTTGACCTAGTGATCGTGAACTTGGACTTTCACCCACTTTTCAAAAAACGTAAACATCCGGATTAGCTTTTGAATTTTGAGGAGTAGGGCATTAACATTTCATATATATATATATATATATATATATATATATATATATATATATATATCATGACCCGAGCTTTATTTTGTACCTTGACTTCCGATCTAATGACCTTGACCTTGGACTTTGACCAATTTTTAAAATGATGTTTTATCCTGAGCTTAAAGAATAAAAATATTTTACTAATCCTTTGAACATAAATCCCGACCGCTGTGGGTAAAATACCTGTTTTAAATATAAATATTACACACATATAAATATTACACACATATAAATATTACACACATTTGGTGAGCTTTTTCGTTGTCTTCTGAAAACTCTTGTTATGTATGCGGTATACTAATATATAAGTTGTAAAACATACTTTGATATCAATTAAAAAAAAAAAAAATTTCCAAAAAGAACAGGACTATATCAATAATTAAATCTGTTTAAAAGGTATATTGTATTAATTTAATTGTTGTTAATATTTTCTTTGAAATGTTTGTGTTCGTATTTCTCACTAATTTTTCAGTTATATGGCGGTGACCATTTTTAATGGTGGAGGAAATAACTCAGCTACAATGTACCTGTGAAGAGACCACCGTCCTTTCACGAATAAACTGACAAACCTTTACGCGAAATTTGGTTTAAAGCGAAATGTCATTACAACACACACAAACACACACACACACACACACACACACACACACACACACACACACACACACACACACACACTTAGACTCACTTATACACACACACACACACTTAGACACAAATATACACACAGAGAGAGAGAGAGAGAGAGAGAGAGAGAGAGAGAGAGAGAGAGAGAGAGAGAGAGAGAGAGAGAGAGAGAGAGAGAGAGAGAGAGAGAGAGAGAGAGAGAGAGAGAGAGAGAGAGAGAGAGAGAGAGAGAATGAATTTCAAACATATGATATTAATTATATACTGGTATGGTACTATCCAATACTCATAAAAAGAATCTGACACCGATGGCTCGAGATAATATATTTTGGAATTTTGACTTATGTCAATTATCATTTGTGTTTGGGACACACTGTACATTGGCCATAAATCTCTAGTCTGACGTCCATTGTTAAAGTTTAAATGCATTTTTTTCATGTTTGTATAGCTAATTGTTATCTCTAGATTACAACTCGTGGCTCAAACTGTTATGTAGGAAGAAATAGACAGACAGTAATATGGAGATATCTGTCATTGACGATAAATGTATCGGTGTCATTTTGTTTAGTAACACCCTTCATTAGAAATTCAAATGTTGTGTAATAATGTACACGTATATAAATACAGACATGCGTAAGCGGGTCATATTGTTAAATCAATTGTATGCCTATAGTTTTCCATCACGTACTGTTAAAATGTGTCAGATAAAGCCTTATTTTACTTCATATCTGATATTCTCACTTACAACTGATTTCGACTCGGGATAAAACAATCCAAATTTTATAAAGAAAACATACATCATCTGATTATTATTGTCTATAGGTTTATATTGATTATACATCGTCTTATTATCAATATATAACCATATGTATCAACAGTTAAGTAGGATATGCTTTAATGACTAAATTTTATGAGATCATGAATTTACAATTTATCAACATATCAATATTCATTATTTAACTAATCCCAATATCCCTGTTTCATCGTAGTTTATGATACATACAGAGAATCTTAACCAACCATGCAATACACGCCCCGTGTTCGTCAACCCGACATACAAAGATCAACAAGTTATCCACATCCCAAAGGGAGATAATCTCCTATTAAGAGTATACGCAGAATCCAAATCACCAATGTCAAGGTAAAGTATATTTCATAGTCAATTTCAAATTCTTATACAGAGAACAAAAAGAACCTTACTAGTCATATCAGCTTCAACTTATCTACAAAACCCCAGCCGATACGTTGTATAGAAGTGTTATCCTTATCCTTGTTAAGTCTTTAAATTTTGAAGAGATTTACCTTTGAAAGTTTTCATGAAAAAGGTCAAATGTTCTGAAATCACGGGCGGTAACGATCCGCACTTGCTAACGTTAATAAAATGGTGGATTGTTGATTTAGCTGATTACAAAAATGAATATGAACCGTTTTTGACAACAGAATGATTGACATACATTTTAAAGACAAATATAAAATGTTTATATTCATATATCAAACTGTAAAGATGTGTTTAAACTTTAGATGCATGTGTTAAGAATTTGTTCACTTTCACAAATTAATGCAGACGACATCTGACAAAATGAATAAACAGGCTGGAACATGCATGTAAAACTGATTTTCATTTTGCATAATATACAAATGTATTAAATATATCGAACTCTGTTTTTTCAGAATTTCCGAGTTTTTAGTTTCTCCTCCAGCAGGATTAAGATTATTACCATCCATATCTGACGACTATGGTAGACAAAACGTGTGGTACGCCGATATGATTTGGACGCCTCCTACAGCGTCAACTGGCACAAGAATCGTTTGTGTAGAAACTAAAGACAGCAATGGGTAATTTGGTAGAGATAAAGTTCAAGAATTCTAAACTCATATTTATAATCATCTCCGTTAATGTTCTTCCATAATATTACAAAATGATGACGATTGCAGATTGAAATAAAAATGTATATCAAATTATTTTTTAAACTTCTGTGAAATATATACAACGGAAAATTATTTTTGACAAAATATTAAATTTCAGGATGCATAGCAATCAGCGATGTTTTTTTCTTAAATATGGATGTAAGTATATCTTGAGTTATCATTAATTTAGCGCTAACGATTTTAACGTGAAACGCATTGTGTCGTATCAGTATTACATACTTACAGAAATAACTTGTCTATCTTAGCAACCTGTTGTGAAGTTGGTGCATTAAATAATATAATTTTCATTTTCAATAGAAACAGAAATACAAGCGGCCATATACGTCGTGAGCTCTTAGTCAGACCAACTTGATTTTAATGGTTGAAATTGGATGGAGTCTAATTGACTGAAACAATCGGCTTTAGGATTTGTTTTGGCCTTTATCAAAACTATAACTTTTGTGTTGTGTTTTGATATTTAACGACTAAACCTTAAATAGAACTTCATCCTTTCATTCCAAAAACTAGTGCATAATATTGGCATTCCATGATGAACTCGAATACCCTATATACAGTATGGTGACAACTTATCACTGAGTAGTTTGAATCTATATTAAATAATTGTACCTCCCATAGGACCTGGCTCATTAGGTCGTCTAAGGAGATGACAAAATGGTGTTTTTATTAAGATAAGACAAGACGAAGGTGAGTATTTAATTTTTATTCCTACAGTAAAGACAAAATACATGAATATGTAAATTTGTTTTATGCTTTATATAATTTATGCTAATCAGTATGTCGTTTGAATCTGATGGGTTTTTTTCAAAGTGGACCATCCATGCTTGAAAACCCCGTGTAATCACAATGGCAACTGTACTCTGCACCTAGATTCCTTCAAGTGTAATTGCGATCCCGCCTTCACCGGCAAAACATGCGACATTGGTAAGTAAGCTATTATATAACACGATGTCCAAAAAAACTACAGTACAGTTTCAATAACCAGTTTCTAGAATATATTAGGTCTTCAGTCATCAGGTAAATATTTTAGTACATTTCAATATATTTGAATGTTTCCTGAACCTCATGACGGTTAATGTTGCGGTATCTGTGATTTTAAATGCCGTTGATAAAAGACGTATGTAAAATCAAACGGTTTGCAGAAAGTGATAAAATATTTGAAAAAGTCACAAAAACGTACTTGTGTCTGTTTAGAGAGAGAGAGAGAGAGAGAGAGAGAGAGAGAGAGAGAGAGAGAGAGAGAGAGAGAGAGAGAGAGAGAGAGAGAGAGAGAGATATCAAGTTTTGTTATTTTTTTATACAAGCTGAGTATTAATGTTTTTATTTAGAAATGGACGAATGTTTAAGTAACCCGTGCCACAATGGTGGAACGTGTTTAGACAACATTGGTGGATACCACTGCTACTGCCGTGATGGATTCAAAGGTGTAAACTGTCAAGGTAAGTATCTTACATCTGTTAATCATTTGAAATTGTTTCAAAATATATCTTGTATATTAAACTTGAACTCAGCTGATGAAGTCTAATTGGCACAAACGATCGTCTTGAGCATTTGTTTTAGACTTCTTTTAAAAACTGTAACTTAACTTTTGTTTAAATAAGCCCATGAAACAATGACCAACTCCATTTTCAATTACCTTTCAGAAAGTGCCATAATAAATCGCTTATAATCTTTTTCTTTCCATGATATATAACGTCTATCTTACGTATATCTTATTTGCATGGGACTATATATGAGATACATTTTGAAACGGAATATTTAGATGTACAAGATATTTTTGTATCACTCTATATTTATGTAACTGTCGACACAATCTAGATATAGAAGACAAAAGTATAGAAAAAGGGCTGATATGAACGGGATCAAAATGATGCATGTAGAGAAAATTTTAATGAGTTCGGCTTAATGGTGGTACTTTGTGTTTTACTTTCCTGTGTTTTTACACTATCCGGAAAGAATATTTCAGTGCTGCACAGTTGATTATTCCAGAAGCGGTGTAAATCAGATGTGGATACTTAAAAATTCTTTTAGAAAACGTTTAAAAAAATTGAAGGGACAAAAATTTTCTCAAATTCACAGTATCAAAACATACAACTTCTCTACTCTCTACACAACAATTCCACATTAAAAATTTAAAGAGAAACCTTTTAGCATCAAAGACAATTGTTTTTCACTAAATGTGGTACCCAAAATGAAATATCTAGTGATTAGTGGTTATCATGATACTTATTTTGTCCACTGAAGTTAATCTAAAAAAGATGCTGGTATTTCTGATAAACAATATATTTGTAATGTTCGGAGACGTGGACTTTTATCAACTGTGCCCCTTTATTGGCTGAATTGTTCCTTTGTTAATATAAAGCAGATTTCAATCAGAAACTGCTGAATCAAAAGCTAGCAATGTCCTTTAATTTGACATTTAGATATATCGACAACATTTTGTCGATTAATAATGGCAATTTTCATACATACGTCAATGCAATATATCCCAGCAAACTAGAAATTAAAGATACAACAAAATCAAGCACACGGGCTTCATACTTAGACAATTTACTTACTATAGACACAGACGGGAAACTGGCACTTAAGCTATACGACAAACGCGACAATTTCGGCTTTCCCATCCTATAGTAATATCCCACAATCACCGCATATGGAGTTTATATTTCACAAATGATCCGATATACCAGGGGTGTTCAACATATGACCATTTCATATACAGATGTAAACTACTTACTGACAAATTATTGACAGAGGGATGTCAACGTTCTGCAAATTTTACGATCGGTATAATAGTCTTGTTTGGTGTTACTCTCTGTCACAAAGTGAAATGTTGAGTTGACTTTTCGTTGGCGGTTGTTGAGACGCCTGACCAATTGTGACGGAGATTCGTCCCTCACGTGTTTCATTTGAATTTGAATGTGGTCTCACAGCGGATATGACTGGTAGACAGGGGATGCTTACTCCTCTCCTCCATGGCACCTGATCCCACCTGTTGGTTTCCAGTGGTCCGTGTTTGTCCATTTTTACCAGATTTGTATCTATATCCTGGACATCTTAAAGATTTATCCTTGGTATCTGAGATTTTTTATATCATATGGATATGTCACCAATTTTAGGCCATGTACCACACATTTTGACCTGTGCTATGGTCTAACGCCAATGCAGTAGTTGCTCTTTAACGTGCCATGCCTACCTACCTTGACACTCGACTTTGGTTTCAAGTCTAATCAGAAAGACCCGTGATTTTAACTTCGTTTGCTGAGGTCGTGGTAAAGCAACGGTAACAACCATTTCTAAAGTCTTTGGTGTGACTTGGTGATGAGAAAAGAACTCGGGATATCCCGCTTACAAGTTGAACGCTGTAGTACTAGACCACTGCAAGCTGTTGAATAATTCTAAAATCGAGAAAGACCGACAAAAAAGTGGGATAGAAACAAAATGTTTTCTATGAGAAAATAAAATATCAAATCTATTATCTTACTCGCTCAACGGATAACTTCAGATTTTCAAATGGACGTTTAATCAGATTCGGTTAATATACTGTGCGGGAGGTATTGGCACTCGGATTAATGAAACAGGAAAGTATAACAATGAGTTTAACGAGGATATTTTATGACGGTTAGTTGAGTTTATTGAGTTAACATCAAAATTCAATTTTAAATTGGAAAAATAGACAACACTTCTTTAGAAAATACACATAACTTTTAAATTGGAGCTCAACTGATGAAGTCTAATTGACAGAAACGATATCGTCTTGAGCATTATAACTTTGGTAGTATGTTTATAATATTTTTATAAATCATACACATAACATTTGTGTAATCATTGTTATTCCAAAGGAAATGGAAAATGTTGATATAATCTATGATGTGATTCGAGGACATTGGCGTGAATACTTTGAATTCATTCACATCTAATTTTAATTACTAGCTCTCTTTTATAAATATCAGATATAGATGAATGTGCTTCAATACCATGCTTGAATTTTGGGACATGCCTTGGATTACCTTCAAGTTACAATTGTACCTGTACACTCGGATATAAAGGCCACAATTGCTCGTCAGGTATGTTTTATTGTTCAAAAGGCATTTTAATGGTGATTTCACAATTGTCAGATCTTGATTTTAAATAACGTAGCTTTGTATTTGAAACAAGTTGTAATGAGCATAATTGACATGAACATGACACGATCACAATAGTATAATACGACATGTTATTATTATTATGTTTCATTCTGAAGCCCACTGCAATAAATTCAACCTTACAAAAATCTCTTCAATAAGGCATTATTACAAAACATAGAATAAAAACTCTCATGACAACAAGTTAGCAATATTTCAAACACTTATCACAATAATTTTCCAGAAATTGACGAATGTTCATCGAATCCATGCCGTAATGGAGGGCAGTGCAAGGATCTAGTCGGAGACTATCTTTGTTTATGTTCAAGTGGTTACAAGGGGAAAAACTGTGATGAAAGTTGGTTACCTTAGTCTTATTTTGATTTCACTCATTTTTGTTTTGTTTGATTGTTCCCGCCAAGAATTTTTCACTTATATGGAGTTGTCACCAGCTTTAGGTGAAGTATCACAAATTTTGACCTGTGCTATGGTCCGACGACAATGCAATGAGAGTTCTTTTACGATCTGCGCCTTCCGTGACACATGAAATCGGTTTTATGTCTTGTTCGAAAGACACATGACTTTCACTCTGTATGCCGAGCACTTGGCGAAGGAATATTTACTACTACCTTCCGCTTGCAAGTTGAACGCTGCACCATTAGATCACCACAAGTGGCCTCTCAATCATTAATATGACTTGTAGTTATATAATGCTCAATTCAAATGTTACCAATTCAAGTGTTAAATTTCTAAAATACATTAAAATTCACTTCCACTTATCGGTGGAGTCATCAGAACTTGAAATAATGAAAAAGGAAGAAACAAGCATACTTAAGGAAACTCACAAATTTGCATTTTCACGATGATATGAATTCAAAACATTTTATATAGCATAAATGTTGTAATATTAATTAGGTCATTACGTTTACTATAGATATGCATTTTTTTAAAACTGAATATTCAATAGTTTAAAAGTAGAAAGTGGAGGTATCGTTAATTGGAAAATCTAGAACAAAAGAAAAATACAGAACATTTTTCATAAGATGTTATTGTTTCCCGTGTATTATAGATTATAGATCGGTACCTTAACTGATACGTAAATTCTCTCCAGTGCTTTCTGTCTTACTACATTCATTGAATATAATAAACTATATTTATCGTTGCCTAGTCTATATGTATGATTGTTATATAGTCAAAATATATTACTTTTCTTATGTTTGCTATTCTCAGAGGTGAATTTCTGCAATCCAAATCCATGTGAAAATAATGGCATTTGTACAAGTTTTAGTGACAGCTACAGCTGTTCCTGTGGTGACCATTTTATGGGACTGAATTGTGAATTATCTCAAAATGAAGTAAGAATCACATCTTTTATAGAATGTCAGATATGAATATATCCTTTTTTAAAGTAGACCCTGACTTTTACGTATTTTTGTACACTTATATTTATCAAAATATCCATACATAGTTTATTACATTCAAGTATAATCATCCATGCTGGCATACATTATACATTACACAATGATTATTTTGACTGTGGACTCACGGTGGATGTGACCGGTCGACAGGGGATGCTTACTCATCCATGGCACCTGATCCCACCTCTTGATTTCGAGAAGTCCGTGTTTCTCCATTTTGTACCAGATTTGTACCTCTATCTTGGCCATCCTAATGATTTATGCCTTGGTATCTGAAACTTATATATATATATATATATATATATATATATATATATATATATATATATATATATATATATATATATATATATATATATATATATATATATATATATATATATTACATCGAAATTGATATAAACAGTCTCTTGTATTTTTCTGTGGCAGTTTGATATCTTAACAGGGATAGCAGATGAAATTTTCAAATATTTGAAAATGTAAAGAGCTATAAATCTCAGAGGTTCATCAGTCAAATGTCTATCGTGATTTAAAAACACTAACGGAAGTAAACTACGCAACACTTGTACTATCTTGAAATTAATTAAGGCGTGTCAGAGAAACGTGTAACATATACTTTAATAAACACGTGTTTATTTAATAGGCAAAGTACCAAAGTCTAATCGGTTACAGCATATCACAAAAAGATAAAAGAAATGCTTAACATGTTTCCATAGCAAAAGTCAAAATGTTTTTAACTTCATCTCAGTATTAGTGAAAATATATTACAGGGACGTGACACATTAGAATTGATAAATAATTATTCATCTCTGTCTTATATTCACTGTTTTATTTCTGTTTACATGCGACTTATACGTGGTATTGATGAAATAAACTATTGTATTTCCATTGCCCAAAAGACGCACAGTTTGCATATGTTGGTATTTATGAAATGAACAATATGTGTATGAATAAATACTTGCACTGCTCAAAAGACACACAGTTTGTTTAATGCTTCTATATGCGTATATCTTATATATAAAACATAACATTGAGACAAATTAAAGCAGACCTTTAGTGTAAATTACCCCTGTGGTATTTACAGTCTGTTACATATTTATGTCATTTACTTCAGGAATTACTCAAATTAATGTTAATACAAATGAACTGTAACATTTTCAATTTAATTTAACTATTCCTGTTGGAACCTATTAAGGGACATCATTAGTCAAATTATTACACAATCCAAAACAGACAATTTATCATGGCCAAAACAGAGAATGAGAAAGAAAAGATTTTTCAAAGATCCAAATTTATTTATTTTTTAATGTGCAGTTCACCCTACTAATTATCATAATTACATAAATAGTAAAGCATTAATTTCAGGTATGTAACGAGATTGGCGAATCGTATTGTTCCTGTGAGGTAAACGGAAAAAGAATCAAATTACCTCTTTCGAAACACGCCATAGAACCGACTACTTCCCATGACCTTGTAGCCGGATTGGTTGGATTCCCCATAGGCGTTCTTATTGGTGTAGGCATATGTCTTATCTGGTACTACATGATAAAACGGTTGTGTTCTACAAGTTACAAGAGGTAATTTTAAGTTTCATCAATCACTGGAAATTATCAAATCGATGAATATACATTGTAAAAGTACATAGACAATAATGCTTTGCTTTTTCAGAATTTTTAATTACTCATCAAGTTTTACTATATATATTATGATGTGTATCGTATGAAGTAAGGACATTTTACATGTCCAGTTTTTGTTTCTGTTTCCTGATCCTATAAACATTTATAAGTATTGGTCTAACAATATCAAATAACATCAGGAAAATAATACAGTTCCATAAACTGAATAACTATTTTAATTATGCAGATTTGGGACCAAACCTAACATGCGTCCTTCATCTACGGAATCATCCAACAGATTATTTAGCCGCAGTATATCGCCCGTCTCGTCGTCCGATGTCAGGATATCAAGTCCGGTTCCGGGAAATATCTACAGATCCGCCTTCAATGATGATGGACTTCACAAAAGTGGCATTAAGATGAATGACCATACATATCTTGATGGGAAGGCTGACTGGATGTAAAAAAAAAATCATTTTGCAAAAAGAAAAATGAAGAATTAACATGTTAATGATTGATCATATGTACACTGTGCTATATTTGTATACTAATATTTATCATTTATATAAACGTATTTACATTTCCATGACTTTATGTGATTAAGCTTTGACTGGTCTGCATACTTCCAATTTTTCTCAGACGAATTTCGATTTAAAAATAACGCAGAACAATTACCATCTGAATTAGTCCCAGATTCGCAGTTATTTTAATTTTAATTTTGATACATTGACGTATAGAGATATGCATGACATATGTGAACTCTGCAAGTTCAAGACGTAAAATATTTGCTCTATGTACGTATGCGGAGATCGTGTGTGGCTGACAGTTTTTAAAAATACAATTAATTCTTCACACAACTAAAACATAAATGTTCAAAACCATAAATGAAGATGATAGTAAATTTGAATCATATAATACACCACAAATCTATCATACATCGGTGACCTCAACTAAGCTATAAATTTCAACAAACTGACATCATAAGTGAAAAAGCGACTCTGATTACCATACTATGATTCAGTCCTAAATGAAGAACTATGTAACACAGTGTTATGAAATAGGTCTTGTAGTGTCAGTCGAGTGCTGTGTATATGATATTTCTCATAATGATCGGACAATGGCACGTTTATTGATCGAAACATTGCCGAAGCCAATGTACAGTATTAAGAAGTTTCAAAACAGTAAATATATTCTACATTCGAAAACCAAAAAAGTAGAATCGTCTGTCATAATGCAATTTCAAAAGAAATATGGATTTCTGCAAAAATGTGAATATTGTTGTTCTTGATTTTTATAAAAAACCTCTTTCAATTTTATCAACTTTTACTACTTTTACTTGATAAAAAAGAAATAAAAACAAATAAGAGCCATTCACAGGAATAACAAATCTTATATTCCTATCTTTTACATGCCTGTTTAACCATACAGTTACAATACGGAGTCCAATACGCCCGTGCAATACGTAACGCCGTATTACACTGTAGTTGGATACGGAAATTTCGATAGAGCTACTTTTCTAAATGAAATTTTTGTCATCCAAAATATTTGATGTCGTCGTTACAAGGGGAAGGAATTTTAAATCTAAGTACATATATAGATAAATAAGGGGCATTTAATAAATACAAAGCCACACAAATGTTTCTATCTGTATCATCAGACTGCACTTGATCGTTGTAGTGGATGGATTCAACGAGAGTTACGCTCTCGTTGAATCCATCCGCTAGAACGATCGCGTACAGTCTGATGATACAGATAGAAATTATGTGTAATTTTGTCTGTATTTTATGTAAAGATAAGGTCAGATCCAGTGTGGTATTTATATACAAATAGTAAGGTTGAGTTAATCAACTGCAATTGAAAAAGTTCCAAACATAGTTTCTCAAGCAATTTTGACAAAATGTATAGGAATTTAAGAATTGTTATGGTGGATATCATTTTTTGTTATTTTTTATCAATCTAAATTGAAACAAAAAGCACAGCTAGTGCCCCTTTAAGATCAAATTGAATGACACTATGACTATATAGCTGTATAAATGTCCTAAGTTGACCTAGTTACCATAGCGAAGTCAGGTTTCCATTTCCTGCAGTCGGAACAATGTCTGGGTTTTAACATGAAAATTAGTGGGGACAGAATCAGTTTCAAGCTAAGGAATTACATCATTGATGAATAATAAGTTTCACCTGCAGGAATAATCGTGTTGACGTGCATGGCGCAATGAAACGCAAAACTATAAAAAAAAAATAAAATTACCCAATCGTATGTGTCACCATTGATTTACCAATACGAATTAATATTTTGATAATGTCGTGTGATAATTGCTGTTTTATTAGTATGAGAACTTGACTAAAAATCTTTTTACAGCATTGTAGAAATTTGTTCTATGTAAATTTAGTGTCTCTGAATAGTAAATAAAAGATGATATGTATATAATTGTTTTTATTCTTCAACATCACGTTGTTGTTTCTAAGCACGCTGGGTACATGGTACAAATGGATGAATGATCCTTTACGAAAACTGCGATATTCCTTCCGCAATTTTGCCTATTGGAACTTTACAATCAATTAATAAATATGCACATTATATTTTATATGTATCAACAGATTACTCCTCATGGCAAACCATCATAAAAATACTACCATCGCTATACCTGACGCCATCCTGATCATCACTATATACCTAACGCCCTACTTCCCATTACCATCATCGCTATATACGCCCAGATTCTCATCATTATATACCTAACACCTACCTTATCTTCACTATCATCACTATATACCTGACGCCCGCTGCCATTAATAGCTTCAGTATATATCCGACGGCCTCTTTCCCATCAATATCACCTTACGACCACCTTCAAATCAATATCGTACCTCACGCCGACCTTACCAGCATTATCATCACTATACAACTGACGCTCACCTTACCATCAATATCATCACTGTATACCTTACAACCACCTTACCGTCAATATCAACACTATATAACCGGCGCCTACCTATAATTTATTTCATTACTGTATACCTGACGATCACCTTTCCATCACTATCGTTACTATATAATTGACGACCACCTTTTCGTCAATATCATCGCTGTATACCTGACAGCCACCTTACCGTCAATATCATCGTTATATACCTGACAACCGCCTTACCGTCAACATCATCGTTATATACCTGACAACCGCCTCACCGTCAATATCATCGTTATATACCTGACAACCGCCTTACCGTCAATATCATCGGTATAAACCTGACAACCGCCTGACCATTAATATCAACTCTTTATAACAGACAATCACCTGATCATTCATATATACCTCACGCCGATCTTGTCATCAGTTTATACCCGATGGTCACCTTACTGTCAATATCATCTATATATACCCCATGACGACCTTACCATCATTATCATCACTATATACCTGAAGACCACTTTACAATCAATACCATCACTATATACCTGACGGCCATTTTACCATCAATACCATCACTATATACCAGACGGCCATTTTACCATCAATAACATCACTATATACCCGACGGCCATCTTACCATCAATAATATCTCTATATACCCGACGGTCCCCTTACCATCAATGTCATCACTATATACCTCACGCCGACCTTGTCATCAGTTTATACCCGATGGTCACCTTACTGTCAATATCATCTATATATACCCCACGACGACCTTACCATCATTATCATCACTATATACCTGAAGACCAATTTACAATCAATACCATCACTATATACCTGACGGCCATTTTACCATCAATACCATCACTATATACCTGACGGCCATATTACCATCAATACCATCACTATATACCTGAAGACCACTTTACCATCATTATCATCACTATATTCCTGAAGACCACTTTACAATCAATACCATCACTATATACCTGAAGACCACTTTACCATCAATACCATCACTATATACCTGAAGACCACTTTACCATCAATACCATTACTATATACCTGACGCCCATTTTACCATCAATACCATCACTATATACCAGACGGCCATTTTACCATCAATAACATCACTATATACCTGAAGACCACTTTACCATCAATACCATCACTATATACCTGAAGACCACTTTACCATCACTATATACCTGACGGCCACTTTACCATCAATACCATCACTATATACCAGACGGCCATTTTACCATCAATAACATCACTATATACCCGACGGCCATCTTACCATCAATATTATCAGTATATACTCGACGCATACTTTACCATCAATATCAACATTGTAAACCTGATGCCTACCTTACCATCAATATCATCCACATATACCTCACGTTGACCTTATCATCTCTATCGATAATCGAAACTCAAAGTCCATTTCAATACGACAGATTAGAATGATTTAGAATGCTCAGGATACCAATCTTGGGAATATTGGCAAACACAGACCTTTGGAAATCTAGATCTGACGCCCAAATTATCAATTATCATCATTATCATCACTACCATCGTTATATACTTGACGTTCATGTCCGTGTGTGCATGCGCGCGTACATGTGTGTATGTGTATGTGCATGCAAGAATACCAAAACAAAATCCTTTGTCTTTATATTTCAATGTAAATAGTTTTTTTCTTTAGTAATAACCTAGATCACAACAAGTAGATATATTGAAGTTTAAAGACGTAACAAGTGAGCGATATTGGGAATTTAAATATATTCGATATATAGATTACAACTTTCCTTGGTAGAAGTTATTTGTAGTTTGATTTAAGTTAAATAACTCTTGTTAAAATGTAATATATATATAAAATTATTGAATCGTTAAGAAATCAGTTAATTACACATCAAAGCATATACTTGAGCAACCTAATTAATTTAATTTAAGATCAAGATCTGAAAAGATATATATATTTTATAAATGTTAAGAGGTTCGTCTTCCAGAGTCACTTGTTACACTTGTACGGCAGACATTTAGTATGGTTGTTAAATATAACAATATTAACTGCCGCAGTAGCATGCTATTTTAAATTACCAGGTGATCATTGTATAGGTATGTCAAAGGTGAAAACTTAAAAACTGTTATAAAACATGGTATCGACTATTTATTTTTATGTGTGTACAGTGTGATACAGGAAGACAAATATAAAAAGATAATAAAACACACGCATATCGATGAGAAGACAAATTTGAGTAAACTAGTTATCATAATTCTAGAATTATTACGTACAATGAGTCATATAGAGGATAGTGTTCAGACAATATGAGTCATACATCCCGTACCAGTTCGGAAGCATTGCTCCAATACGTACCATTTATGCAATAATTACGTTCATAAAATAACCCGATGGCAAAATACACAGAACCTGTTACTATCAACATTTTGAATATTTTCAGTGACTTTTAAAGCTTATATATATTCATACTGAGATGGTATATTTTAATCAAAATGCATGCTGTTCTATTAAACAAAATGATTTTTCTTTTATTGTTATTGGCGACGCGGGAACGATTGCGCGCTGTGAAATAGAGTGAGATAACCTTTTTCAATTTTTGATGTAGGTCGTTCCTTACTTGCAAACAGCATTTGCGATTTATTAAACCTTCTGTTAAAATTTCGTAATCAGATTGGTTGAGAACGATGTGTTTTTAATGCCACCCGCTCAATTTACAAAAATAATGAAACCTAGGCGACATCCCAAAATGTCACATTCCGTGTGAGAGCTTTCCTGGTAACCAAAACGTTTGTAGGCTAGTAGCGATAAGTTTAATAAATGAAATACGCCGAAGCATTTTTAACGTAGATTACAGATATATGTTAAAATACACGTTTAAACAAAAAGTGACACTCGGTACAATAAAATAAATATTGTATTCATGAGATTATTCCATATTTTCACCCTTGGAATGCAATATTAACTTGGGTGAAAATATGCATTATCGCATTTTTATGAATGTAATATTTATATTTCATTATACCTTCTGTTAAAATCTCGTAATCTGATTGGTTGAGAGAAATGTGAAAATTTTCAATGTAACAAAAATAAAGAAGCCAGGGTAACATTCCAAATAATGCCACATGCGACAACGTTATGCATGTACGGTTCGTCTTAGTGAGATCTTTTCGTCGTAGCCAAAACGTTTGTAGCATTTTTGGTTTGTAATTTGTAGCCTGTAGTTAACCATTGAGATGTGAAATATCTATGGTAATATGTTAAAGCAAGCAAATATGATACTCTGTATAATAAAATAAATATTACATTCATGAGAAGCGATATTGCAGCAGATGTTCACCCCTCAGAAAGCATTGTTGACCTCTTCTTCGCCTCGGTCAACAATGCCTCCTCGGGGTGATAATATGCAATATTATCCTCTCATAAATGTAACATTTATATAACACAACGATCCTTCATCTATATCTTTTTCTACAATTCAAATTACTTGCATTCTCTGATACCCGTCATATAAACAGTTAACATTTTCTGTTCATGGCATTCTGGTGTATGTAATAGTAAGATATAATAATACCGTCGTATAGTGGCACTATAGTATCAATACATACCACTTCTCTACTCTTACAATTACGCATGCTGATTTAGATTATAAACTTTTTCTCAACAAAACGATACCCACAGATTTAAATACCTAGTCTATTGTTATCTTGATGATTATTTCAGAACTATGATTATATATACAAAAACTGTGGCTTTAAAAAGGTGCGGGGATTTCTAATAGAATATGTATGTTTGGAAACCAGTAGAAGCACCATAACACTTAAGCCTAAAAATTTTACTAAACTCTGGCAAATCCTGAAATATGATTGGCTGAGCAGGCCAAGTTGAGAATATTCTCAGATTTGAGTAAGTTTAATGGTGCCGGGCCCAGGTTTCTCAGCAAACACTAGTCATGTACATGGGTACCAATTTTGCCACTTTATGAGCCGACCTATTTTTATATTCATATGACGCATACTTCATTCATATGTTTCTAGATTGAAAAGTCTTTAACTTTTTTATATATATAGACAATGATGTTTGGTTACAATATTTATACTTATATGAGTGTGATATATCTCAGGAAACTAGAAATTAAAGACACCACAGATTCCAGCACACATGCCTCTTATTTGAATATTTCATTTACTGGAAACAAGGTCAGGATATTAATAACAAAACGATATGACAAACGTAACGATTTAGTCAAGTTCTAGTAATATCCCTTTGTCACTTGTATATGGTCTTTAAATCTCACAAATGATCCGATATGACAGGGTTTATTTTCAACACCTGACCGTCATATACAGAGGCAAGCTAATTACTGGGAAGATGTCTATGTCCTGGACATTTTATTGATTTATACTTTGGTATCTGAGATTTTTTATATTTAACGTCTACATTTTGATATTTTAAAACAGTTTGTAAATTTCTCTGCAAATACTATGATTTTACATAAATATTATGTCTATTATCAATGTGTAGATGAAATATAAAATCACAGACACCAAAATATTAACCATCGGGAGGGTCAAATTTAATAACATTTATTAATATGTTTTGTCAATTTGAATGATGATTTTCACACTCTTGTGAAAGAGCTAGAAACTAAAGACAGGATAGAATCAAACAAAGAAGCTTTATACTGACCTTTTCATACAATAGACACAGGACGGGATATTAACAACAAAATAAAATGACAAACGTGATTATTTCGGTTTTCCTATCGGAGGTCCTTGTTTATCTAATGTTTAATACTCTGTGACCTATGTGAATATGTGATATATATTATAAACAGACCCAAGTAAAGAGGCATAATGCAAAGCCGGATTGTAGTGAAAACACCATATATAAAACGATCATCATCATCATCATCAACATCATCATCATCTGCACAGAAATAAAAATTAAATCCAGAATTCATACGTTGATATTACGAAATATGTAATCCTTATGTATTGTTTTGGGATAAATCGTTGAAAATAGAATTTACGTAGACAAATTAAATGTTTAAAAAACCTCAAATACTAACAAATATTGTAAAAAAGACAACAATCATAATAAAATCTTATTCTGCACCTTTCACAATATTACAGTTTTTGTGTTTTTCAGTTTAAATTGTAACATAGATTAATGTCGTCACCAACTGATTTGTATATCATAAACATGTAATGGAAATGATTTAGACTTTAATGTACAATTATAATGTGTCATTTAAGATGACTTGTAACACGATTCATGAAAGAAAAATAGTCAAATTGATTTTAAGGTTGATGCCATATAGGACATTAGTTTGCAAAACGCATTTGCTCTTGCAAATAACTCTTTCACAGATATTGACACGTGAACTTATCGTGACTTTAATACATATCTCTACATGTTCTTCGTAGTTTGAAATATATAAATATATGTTTTTATGACTTAGAACGTCTTGTAGGTTAAAGAAGCCCCAACTTTTCATTGGTGTAAAACATAATTACCATCAAATGAATGAATTAATCTGGGAAGACTTAATGGAATACATTTACTATAAAGTGAATGAATTAATGTAGTTATGTATGACAAAACATGGGTTATAATTTATACTTACCTGACTATATACGCAATACTTATGCAACGAGAGCTACCAGGATATAGTCGTAACATGATGCTATACAACAGTCCATGACAATGTTTATTATGTCTATATGAGTCCAAAACGCATACACACCAGTCAATTGACCGATCGCCAAATGCCCGACACGGCACCTTTTGGCAAACTTTTCCATTATGACGTTAAAATCAAATGACCCGTCAAACACTTGTTTGATTATGACAACACAATCAAATAACGTAAAAAAGCACATGGACAGCATTGTGATAGACACTTGGCGATAGGTCAACCAACTGATTTACAATGAAAATCGTTAGCGGTGTCCTTTAATTTGACATTTAGATATATCGACGACGTTTTGTCAATGAATAATGACAATTTTCATACATATGTCAATGCGATGTATCCCAGCGAACTAGAAATTAAAGATACAACAGAATCAAGCACACACCATTCATACTTAGACATTTTACTTAATATAAACGGGAAATTAGCAACTAAGCTATACGACAAACGCGACAATTCCGGCTTTCCCATCGTAAATTTTCCACATTTAAGTAGTAATATCCCTCAGTCACCCGCATATGGAGTTTATATTTCCGATATGCCAGGGCGTGTACAACAAATGAGGATTTCATATACAGAGGTAATCTACTCACTGACAAATTATTGACACAGGGATATCGAAAACCGCGTTTAATGTCAACGTTCCGGAAATTTTACGGTCGGTATAATAGTCTTGTTTGCGATCACTCTGTTTCACTGAGTGAAATGTTGAGTTGCCTCTTCGTTGGTGGTTGTTGAGACGTCTGTACCAATTGTGACGAGGATACACTCCTCACGTATTTCATTTGACTTGACTCTGGATTCACGGCGGGTGTGACCGGTCGACAGAGGATGCTTACTCCTCCATGGCACCTGATCCCACCTTTTGGTTTCCAGAGGTCCGTGTTTGTCCATTTTTACCGGATTTCTATTTCCTGGACATTCTGTTGATTTATACTTTGGTATCTGAGAATTTTTATATTACTAAACATTAAGCCAAATTAAATCATCAATTTCAAAGTACTTTAAAATTGTAAAGCAAGCAACCAATCATAGCTCCAAAATAAGAAATATTTCACTGAAAAACATAAATATATCCTATATCGTTTTTTCAGAATAAATTCGATTTATACCTATATCCTGGACATCCTAGTGATTAATACCTTGGTATCTAAGACTAAATAATATCCTTGTATTCAAACTGATATCTGGTATGCACCATAAAATGAAAATCAAGGACGGTAGAGATGTTCCGGAATGGGAAATTTTTTCGAAAAGGATGGTTAAGTGGCATAACATTGTGGTAATATTAAAATATCCTGGGCGGATTATAATGCTAATGTTGTTTTTCGAAAATGTCATAAATAAAACATTTCTCAGTATATTTCAATGTGCCCTCTATGTAATGGACAATGAACAGAAAATCACATACCATTCTAAAGTTTCATATTAAAGATATCAGCGTTATATCATTCGGCAATTGATTCGAATTCACTTGGAAAGGTTGACTTGGTAGGAGAGTATGTATATCCAGAACTAGTGTAGTGACTAAACGCTAGTGTATGACGCACACAAACATTGGACAATATTTCAAATACGAGAACTGAACATTTATGTGAAAACGTGTAATAGAAATGGACGGTAAAGAGCTAAAACGTGTAAATAATGTGATATTCTACTGTTGATTCACTACCTGATATATATATATATATATATATATATATATATATATATATATATATATATATATATATATATATATATATATATATATATATATATATATCGTTAGATGACTAATATGTGTGTTACAAGGCTTAGATAAAGTGTAAGTCTTTATAGAGAAATCGAAATTTATGTATATAATTATTTCGAATATCAAGTAATTTTGCAATAAAAAAAAATAAAAATATAATTTAATTCGCTTTCATTTACTCGTTCTCTGGTTAGCAAAGTGCTGATTTAAGAACAAAAAACCCTATCTTTCAAAATGATTTAACCAACACTATCAAATATGCGTTTTAACACATACAGTTGAACAGCAAGATCATTATGATTGCAAAATGTTACTCTTCACCTTTTTATCGTTTCCGCCATACGATGGAGGCAAGATTCAATTGCTTATCCCTTTTGTATCCATGACAATACCACATTATTCCACAAAGAAAGCACCAATCTCAGTCATAAAACTTTAGGATGTACTTGGATTTGACCCCACACTGTCCAGAGTTGAGAGATATTGATCCGGTGCTATCGGTAATATGGATCATTTTGGGAGATTGTATCAACATATGCAAGTAAGAAATAATAATTTATTAACCAACGGAGTAAATTTCAGTACTGATCTTCTATAGAAAAATGTAAGGCAGTCACGTGACTTATATATGTATGATACAAAGTTATGGTTTTGAAAATAGCCAAAACAAATTCTCAAGACGATGGTTTCTGTCAATAAGACTTAATCAGTAATAAAGACAAGAAAAATCTGACAGATAACAGAAGAACAATGCATACTAATACATTAAACAGTAGTATTGTTCATTCACTTCTGTGTAAAATAATTATTTAAAATAATTGTGTAAGTATAAAAGTCAATCGTTAGAAACTTTATAAGACAATCATAATGTAAAGTAGGATTTACGCTCGAGTTATATTAAAATATACTGGTTGCAAATATTTGAATATGTATCCGAGTTTTTCCTCTTTTATTGTTGTTTTGCTTCAGTTTTATTATTTTCCGGTATTCAACTTTATACATACTCTTCACAATGCTTACCTGTTCGAGTGCTACGCTTATGGACAATTTTATATTATTTTAATTTATTTTAACAAAGATGCGTAAATGCAGAAATACATGTAATAGTAAGAATGTCACACCGACATAACCGTCCATATTTATGTGATGTTTTACCGTTGTTGATATTTGTTTGTACCTCGTTACACTATAAGGTGTCTTCATCAACGAAAAATTTAAAATGTCAAGAACGTAATAAAATGAAAATTATTGTAAAAAAAACCAGACTCGACCGACACAATCGCTGTTTATCAATTTTAATTTTTATTTATGTTGCCCTTGTTTTTCATGATAGTCCTACCATATACATAACACAAAGCGTACAGAAACAACCAAATGTTGCTGGACTTTTATTACGTTTGTTTGTCACAACAATTGATGGCTCCAGCAAATATTTTCCACCTAAACGAGTTAATACATAGCCTATTTATCTGACACTGTGAAGTATAAATTACTACATAGACAGGGTAATCTTTAGTTACATGTCGCCTAATCAGAGGCGACCACCAAAGACGACAAAATGAAATCGAGGATGTAGTTAATGTTTTCTTTTGATGACAGAATGCTTCATTTTAGCGTGAAAAATTAAACAACGAATGCTTATACAAGTCATTCCACATACACATTTATATATATTATAAAATACAATCATATTATTTTTATTGCATCATAACTGATATCTTATTATTTTAACCACCACTAGTACTACCAATGCTACTACTACAAATAGTACTACTACTAGTACTACTACTACTACTACTACTACTACTACTACTACTACTACTACTACTACTACTACTACTACTACTACTACTACTACTACTACTACTACTACTGCTACTACTACTACTACCGACATTGGGATAGCCTAGATGTTCAATTATTTTACCAAAAAATACAACAACAACAAAATGAAATGGAGTGAATTGTGTTCCCCATCAATATATTTCCGAGGATTTGTTCGTGTATTTTGATTGGTGGATATCGTTTGATCTCTGAAATGCGAACTGAAAAATTAATTAATTTGTGACCCATATAATTAGTTCATATGATTTCATAAAGAATGAAAACTATACAACATTTTCAAATGCTTCCATATTTATGTCTAAAAACGACACACCTCGTACATTCCTCGATAAATTTGCGAACATACCACCAAGACCGTGTATGTTGAAATGACATTTTTACTTTTAATTAATGAGAAACCATGACAGTTAACAAATTAGTCAATGAAAAAAGTATCCTAAGTGAGCTTTAAAAATCATCATCTGACAGGTTATTTATCTACATCTTCCTCGTTATAACTAGTTATACTCATTATAACAAAAGAAATAATTAATCGGTTACATGTACGTCATGTTTATAACAATTTCTTTTAATCTAATCATAAACGACAACTTCAGCTGTGTTCTGATAAGGAAAAGTGACATCGAAATTGTCTTCGTCACTATAACAGTGGTGTGACCGCGACAACAGCAACCAATACATCATCAAAATATAGAACACAACGAAGACTACTGTGTAATATCCACAAAATACTGTACTGACATTTTATTATCATCTTAATTAGTCGTGTGGACTTCCTTTCTGCTAACGC
The DNA here is from genome assembly GCA_030159075.1 of Atrina japonica. Classification (NCBI taxonomy): domain Eukaryota; kingdom Metazoa; phylum Mollusca; class Bivalvia; order Pterioida; family Pinnidae; genus Atrina; species Atrina japonica. The sequence continues at coordinate 198,407 of BROG01000024.1, forward strand.
TATGTAATTCTTACTTCTTATATCTGATAGTTTTAACTACGACGAATCACTTGTAAACTGTAACATGGCCAATTTATTAATTGCGGTGTAGTATTGACGATTGTGACAATTTTGCGTATAAAGATATCAAACAAGTGTGCCACCTACTGGGACATTTCACTAAATGTAAACACGAATATCTAACTTAAAATGAATTACACGATAAAGTAATGAACAAGTTGCTGTCCTTCAAAGAAGGACTGCAATACTTGTACAATAGGCATGTGTTTCAAACAGAAACTTAATAGATTGCAAGTTGAAATAAAAATGTGTTTTAAAATATTATTTTGACACACGCACAAAACTTATTACAAGTCTTATGTAAAAGCTGTAACGATCTATAACTAGCTAGCTGTTGAACTGGACTGTTAATCTGCCTACATCCATAAATGTTACAATCCTACCTAAATTGCACTTTTGCACATTGAAAGTATGTTACAGTTTAATTAAAAGAGACAAAACTGAGGCAGAAGAACTAAAATGAGATAAAACGATGTTACACTTCAATTTTAGCAAGGAACAACAATGAAATGAATGAATACATGTGCAGGCGGAGATACGAACAAGAGAGCTCCAAGGAGATATATGTCTCGTCTGTGGCATATAATCAATGATAATAATAACAGTAACCACAACCTACTATCCAGACATCAGGTCAGACCAGCTTAAGTACCGAAAAGGCACATTTAAGGTGCATTAGGATCATTTGTGTGAACTATGGATCCAATCCACCCAGTATTTTGGAGTTTTGTTCCGGAAACGATCTTCAGTAACTGTGACCTAGTTTCCAGAAAGTATGTCAGACCGACCTTAGTACCCCAACAAGCACATCTAGGACACATGAGGAATATTTGTGTGAAGTATGGTTCCAATTCACCCAGTAGTTTAGGAGTTCTGTTCCTGAAACGATTTTCAGTAACTGTGACCTAGTTTCCAGAAAGTAGGTCATACCGACCTTAGTACCCCCAACAAGGACAGCTGGGACACATGAGAATCATTTGTGCGAAGAATGTTTCCAATTCATCCAGCAGTTTAGGAGTTCTGCTCCGGAAATAAAATGTTGACGACACCGCCGCGGTATCAGTAATCCCTATGTCTGGCGTCTGCATCGCAGTCGAGACAAAAACCGAAATTTGTCCTGACAATGTCCGGATATGTCCTGGCGTGTGTTATGTGCATTAAACAAGAAAATAGTATAATAAAATTGTGATTATATTCTATGAACTTGTACAATATAAAGTACATATGACCAAAAATGTGTATACATTTTTTCAATAGGCATACACCTCGGCTAGAAAACAATTTTGTTTCGATGAAATTCTGGTCAATTTGCGATCGACACGAAGCATGCATGCTGATTTAAAAGAGCCTATCAAGATACTAAAAACAGAAAATGTATACAAATGTTTGGTCATATGTGTACCGTAGTTTATATCCTGAAGTTTAATAAAATCACAATTTTACTATTTTCCCAATAAATGCACATTAAACACCGTCAGGATATATCCGGACAATGTCAGGACAAATTCCGGTGTTTAGAATCTCCCATACATGCGCAAGCTGATTTTTCCCCATAGCATCCGGTTTAAACCACGCAATGACATTTAAAATTCTACATGGAGATATTGATGGGTCTCCATGACCAAGTGGAAAGAGCATCACGTTTTACACTGTGGAGTCTGTCATCTCTTAGGTTTGGGTTTGGCGTAAAACATTTAAAATTCAAGAGAAATTGATTAAACAGTATCGTGTCTTCCATATCATAAAAATATGCAAGAGACTGTTCAACATATGAGCATTTCATATACAGAGGCGAAATAGTTGTAACTTAACTTTATTTGGAACTTATCTACACAGAGACTTTATTAATTTGACAAAACAAATGTCCAAGATAATCTGTCAATAAAGTCCGGTATGTATGTATGCATGACAATTTATTGTAATATAATGAATAAGATATTGTTTAAACAAAACAGGGGGCAAAAGTAATGTCCATGGCGATTGTTTCTGTCATAAAGAGATCATCAGTTGAGCTGGTATTTTAAATCCAGGAAAAGTTTCGAAGGAAAGAGGTCGAATGAAACAAGGCAAAAAACTTTGAGTAATCACTGTAGAAAAGAATATAACGATCTTAGTTTGAGATAAGTTGCTTATTCCAGAAGCGGCGTAAATCAGATGTGGGTACTTAAAAATTCTGGACAACTTTTGGAAAAGTTAAAGGCACATAATTTTCTCACATTCAAAGTATCAAAACATACGACGTATCTGCTCTTTACACAACTGTTCCACAAAGAAAGACTTTTTAGCATCATAGACGGCTGTTTTTGTCAAACACCACTCTGGTTCTGCAAGTAGATGCAGTGAGGTTGGTGTTGGAGGCATGCTGGCATTTCTAATAGACAATATATTTGTAATTTTTGGAGACGTCTTTCAACAAACTGTCGACATTCCTATGGGAACCAATTGAGCCCCTTTATTGGCCGACCTGTCCCATTATTCATACGAAGCAGACTTCATTCAGAAATTGCTGAATCAAAAGAAGAAAAAGCTAGCGGTGTCCTTTATGTTTACATTTAGATATATCGACGACGTCTTGCCTATTAATAATGACAATTTTCATACATATAACAATGCGATATATCCCAGCGAACTAGAAATTAAAGATACTCATACTTAGACATTTTACTTACTATAGACATAGACGGTAATTTCGGCTTTCCCATCGTAAATAATTTGAATATAACCATACACATGACATCTTTTATCTGCGCTATCAATATGTTGGCGAATTAGAAGCCTCTCTGACCTTACAACAGATTTGAAGCATATCAATAAAGCAAGTGTCAAGATATGAACCGTCAATACGTTGAGAAGGCACTATTCAAACACACTGAACATTGGTTAAACGTGAATCTCTGGAAATACAGAAATGAAATAAGGTGTAATAGAGACTCGCAGCGGGTAACGGTCCTTGACCTGATTCATAATCAAGTGAAAAGACAAGCGTAGACGGTATCGCCGCTGAACTATAGACATAGTCTGTAATTTACCTATAAACCTACAGTTGGATTCAGAGACATTATACTACTAATGCATAAAACATCTCAGATACCAAAGTATAAATTATTGAGAGGTGATCAGGTGCCATGGAGGAGTAAGCATCCGCTGTCGACCGGTCACACTTGTCGTGAGTCCACAGTCAAGTCCAAATAAAATACGTGAGGAACGAATCATCGTCACAATTGGTACAGACGTCTCAACAACCACCAACGAAAAGGCAACTCAACATTTCACCTAGTGAAACAGAGTAATCGCGAACAAGACTATTATACCGACCATAACATTTGCGGAACGTTGATAACAAACGCGGTTTTCGATATCCTTGTGTCAATAATTTGTCAGTTAGTAGTTTACATCTGTATATGAAATGTTCATATGTTGACCACGCCCTGGCATATCGGATCATTTTTTAAATATAAACTTCATATGCGGGTGACTGTGGGATATTACTACTTAAATGTGGAAAATTTACGATGGGAAAGCCGAAATCGTCGCGTTTGTCGTATAGCTTAGTTGCTAACTTCCCGTCTGTGTCTATAGTAAGTAAAATTTCTAAGTATGAAGCGCGTATGCTTGATTCTGCTGTATCTTTAATTTCTAGTTCGCTGGGATATATCGCATTGACATATGTATGAAAGAAAATTATCATTATTAATTGACAAAACGTCGTCGATATATCTAAATGTGAAAATAAAGGACACCACTAGCTTTTTCTTCTTTTGATTCAGCAGTTTCGGAATGAAGTCTGCTTCGTATGAATAAAGGAACAGGTCAGCCAATAAAAGGGCACAACTGGTTCCTATAGGAAAGTCGACAGTTTGTTGAAAGACAACGGCTCCGAACATTACAAATATATTGTCTATTCGAAATTCCAGCATGTTTTAATAGTATTTATGTGTAGAATCAGAGTGGTGTTTGACAAGTAGAGTAGAGAAGTCGTACGTTTTGATACTGTGAATTTGAGAAAAGTTGTGTGCCTTTAAATTATCTAAAAGTTGTTTAGAATATTTAAGTATTCACATCTGATTTACACCGCTTCTGGAATAAGCAACTGTTTAATATTGCTGAAGTTTCTCCTTAACGGCAATCAATATCTGGATAAGGAGTAAAAATAAAGGTTTGGTAGAACATTTGCTGGGTCCTGCTATGTACTTCTGCTTAAATGGGGTTTTATGAAGTTTAGGTATCCAGTATAAATATGGTAGCTCAAAATCAGTATCGGTTGTAGGTACATCAAAAGAGCGTACTACGGACACTTGATTTTGAAGGATCTCGTCCTTTGAAAGTGAGCTACGTGTGTATATATGATTACCAGAATTTGTATTAAATTCTAGCTCTTCTAATAAAAAATTGTAGTAATGTGCCTTGCAAATACAAAACTATATTATTTCAGGCTTTGTCTGCTGGGACCAGTACATATTGGTCATATAATCTATCCAGTTCAGTTTCTACCTGTTGATCACTAAATACAGAGGGATAACGTATTTTCATAATTCCTTTAAGTTTTCGAATACGAGATTTTATCAACCATCGTACAGCTTTTAGCCATTCAGACAAAGGTTCCACGTCTTCATGTTTGGCCCGCGGCTGGCATAATCTTCGACAGAACTAAACTGAAATTCTGACGCCAATTAAAGGAACGGGCTTCGCAGTATTTAAGAACCTCTTAAAAAAAAGATTTTTGAGGTTTTCATTTTCAACAATATAAACGTCGCCGGTGATGACTTGTCCGATAGGTTTATATTTGAAGGGAGATGATGCACATGAACATGTGACGGTGTTGTGTAGAAGATGATTGATGACTAGGCACTGCAAAACCTGTTTGTAATTGAAAAGCTTGGATGCGATTCTAGGTGTATAGCTATATGAAATGCAAACCTTTCTATCTGAACAAAGATGTATGAAAGAGAAATGTAAGTGGGAAGAAAATTAGAAAATGTATTGATGTATCGATCTGGAATAGACCATTTCAAGTAACTGTTCCGACGGATTATGCTATAATAGCAGTAATTGACGATGTCAATATTATAAGATTGTTTTATTATTTAAATTATCTATCTTTTTATCTATCCTATTACTTGCCACAGTTTTATTCACCTATGACAATGCACGTAAACTTTCCAGGGCGGCAACGCATGACGTAGAATATCATTTCTCATATCTTTGCATCAGAAGAGCTTTATTTGCTTTTTGTATTTATTTATACATTTTTGTCCATTATTTTATCCTGTGATAAAAATAACAATGTCGAATTTTATGGTGATACAGAAAACTGCATTCCTGGTCATTGACACACACGGTAGACAAGCTATTATCGTGTTACGTCATGTATGTCTGATATGGGAGCATGTTTAAATATTAACTTTAATTACTTTACTCGCATTACGAATCTCTTGCTAAAACTCAAAAAGTACATGAATACTGTTCTTGGCATGTTATATATAAATATGTGTCACTTTGAAAAATGCAGGTGCAGAATTCATATAATGAAAAATGAGGCTGTTTAATCCAGTCCACTAGGACATGTTAAGATCAGCATTAAACTAGTAGTATTATTTTGTACTTTCAGAGAGAGCATTTCGAATACAAAAACTATTCGATCTCCTTAAATATCGGTAATACCTAATAGATATTTAAGTCAATTAACACCGAACGTTTCTATGTTCATTGCATCAATCTATTATAAAACCTTGTAATTACTGAGTATAGTTTGTGAGAGTTTATAAAATTATGTTTGTACAGAATTATGTGACTCGGGGCAATCATGATATAAATTCACTGACGTATTCTAGAACTCTCGGCAAGTACAGAATAAAATGTTATATTATCCTTCTTTACATGTAACTGTGGTATTTGGTAAAATAAAATCTTGTATTTACAATTAAAAGTAGGGATTTTAATTGTCAGGCTGTGAGAAAAGTTTGGTTAAAATGATTGAATTACCAAACACAAAGGAGTATCACATAAGGAAAAATTCCGTATTAGAGTACCTAACGTAAAATATTATAAACATAATACAAAAGTTATAAAGCTCAAAATTATCGTTTCTGTTGAACTTCATCATCTGAGCTCCAATTTTAAACAGATTTTCTAAAGGGAAAGCGGCATAATACAAGGCCAAGTAATAAATCTAAACGCATAGCCAAATCCATCCAAGAGTAATCACTGTAAAAAGATGGCTATCTTAGCTTTTGAAATAATTTAGAATTTAAATGGTGCTAAATATTACTTTAGTATGAAATATCAGCTGGTACCGAAAAACCAGGTACTAGGTTTATGTATACCCTCGGGGACTCAAACGATCCACCAGCAGTGGTAACGACGTAGTGGTTATAAATATTATAAACATAATACCAAAGTTATAATGCTCAATACGATCCTTTCTGTCAACTTGACCTCATCAGCTGAGCACCAATTTTCAATAGATTTTCTAAAGGAAAAGTGATATCATACAAAGCCAAATGATACATATAAACGCATAGCCAAATCCATCTAAGAGTAACCACTGTAAAAAGGTGACTATCGTAGCATTTCAGGAGGTCAAAATTTGGTATAAATGACGTAAACGCCTTTTTCTACACTATTTTATACAGGGTCTTTGGCGTTATAGCTCTTTTTCATCCCTTTTTTTGCAGTTTTAAACATACCCTAACTAAAATCTATAGTACACTATAGTAATAGTTCAATGGATGAAACTATAATTAGTACAGTGGATAAACAATTTTACTATACTGAATAATAAAAGTTACAACTCTAGTAATATTTTGTTATGGTCATGGTAAAATGGGATATATAGAATTTTGTGCGAAAACTCACATTTAACAAAAGCAAAACTGAACACAATAGCAGGGACATGACTGTTTTCAAACTTTCAAAATCTTATCCTAATTACATAGTTACTATGAAAATAGTTATAGAGAACATTCAGTTTAGATTATGATTGAATACTGTATGGATGGTTTATTTGATTGTTTTGAACAAAGCATGTATTGTTTATAAAATATCATGCAATTGATCTTGTTTAATTTGAACCTATTTTGGTAAAGCATTTATCTAGTTAAGACAAAAATAATCAGGTAAAATAAATTAACCAATTGCACTTCTGGTGTACAACAGATTTCATTTGGTTATAGCGTCTACAAGTCTGGTTTTTTGTCAAAATATATTGTCTAATAGTTCTTCTTTACAAGAATTACGTTGCATATATACTATGTATCAGTTATAACTTTGGTAGTATGTTTATAATATTTTGCACATCCAGGGAATGTCTAAAATCTGCAGATTTTTTTTTTTCGAAATCAGAAATCTTCTAGATAATTTACCAAAGAAATATACATGTATTTGAATTCTCTTAAAATTCATATGATGTTTGTAAATTGAACTGGAAGTATTAGATGTTAAATTTTGATCTTAACCTAAATATATGAAATAATTAACGACTATAGAAGTTTTCAATAAGTTAGATCATTAATGATATAATGGTAAAAATAATGATTCGCTAAGATCTGCGCCATAAAAATCCACCTGATCGTATTAGATAAACTACACTACAGTGTACAGATGTCGGTGTACATAATCACAAGTAAAAGTGACATGATGTCGATAAATATAGTGACAAGTGAAAGTGACATGGTGTCGGTGTGGTGTACATAGTAACAAGTTAAAGTGACATGATATAGGTGTACATAGTGACAAGTGAAAGTGACATGATATAGGTGTACATAGTGACAAGTGAAAGTGACATGGTGTCGGTGTGGTGTACATAGTAACAAGTTAAAGTGACATGATATAGGTGTACATAGTGACAAGTGAAAGTGACATAGTGTCGATGTGGTGTACATAGTAACAAATTAAAGTGACATGATATAGGTGTACATAGTGACAAGTGAAAGTGACATGGTGTCGGTGCGGTGTACATAGTAACAAGTTCGAGTGACATGATGTCGGTGTACATAGTGACAAGTTAAAGTGACATGATGTAGGTGTACATAGTAACAAATTAAAGTGATATGATGTAGGTGTACATAGTAACAAATTAAAGTGACATGATGTAGGTATACATAGTGACAAGTTAAAGTGACATGATGTAGGTGTACATAGTAACAGGTTAAAGTGACATGATGTAGGTGTACATAGTAACAGGTTAAAGTGATATGTTGTCGGTGTGCATTGTAACAAGTTCGAGTGACATGATGTCGATGTACATAGTGACAAGTTAAAGTGACATGGTGTCGGTGTGGTGTACATAGTGACAAGTTAAAGTGACATGATGTAGGTGTACATAATGACAAGTTAAAGTGACATGGTGTCGGTGTGGTGTACATAGTGACAAGTTAAAGTGACATGATGTAGGTGTACATAGTGACAAGTTAAAGTGACATGATGTAGGTGTACATAGTGACAAGTTAAAGTGACATGATGTAGGTGTACATAGTAACAGGTTAAAGTGACATGATGTAGGTGTACATAGTAACAGGTTAAAGTGACATGATGTAGGTGTACATAGTAACAGGTTAAAGTGATATGTTGTCGGTGTGCATTGTAACAAGTTCGAGTGACATGATGTCGATGTACATAGTGACAAGTTAAAGTGACATGATGTAGGTGTACATAGTGACAAGTTCGAGTGACATGATGTCGGTGCAAATAGTAACAAGTTAAAGTGACATGATATAGGTGTACATAGTGACAAGTTAAAGTGACATGATGTAGGTGTACATAGTAACAAGTTAAAGTGACATGATGTCGGTGTACATAGTGACAAGTTAAAGTGACATGATGTAGGTGTACATAGTAACAAGTTAAAGTGGCATGATGTCGGTGTACATAGTAACAAGTTAAAGTGACATGATGTCGGTGTACATAGTGACAAGTTAAAGTGACATGATGTAGGTGTACATAGTAACAAGTTCGAGTGACATGATGTCGGTGTACATAGTAACAAGTTAAAGTGACATGATGTAGGTGTACATAGTGACAAGTTCGAGTGACATGATGTCGGTGCAAATAGTAACAAGTTCGAGTGACATGATGTCGGTGTACATAGTAACAAGTTCGAGTGACATGATGTAGGTGTACATAGTAACAAGTTCGAGTGACATGATGTCGGTGCAAATAGTAACAAGTTCGAGTGACATGATGTCGGTGCAAATAGTAACAAGTTCGAGTGACATGATGTAGGTGTACATAGTGACAAGTTAAAGTGACATGATGTAGGTGTACATAGTGACAAGTTAAAGTGACATGATATAGGTGTACATAGTGACAAGTTAAAGTGACATGATGTCGGTGTACATAGTGACAAGTTAAAGTGACATGATGTAGGTGTACATAGTAACAAGTTAAAGTGACATGATGTCGGTGTACATAGTGACAAGTTAAAGTGACATGATGTAGGTGTACATAGTAACAAGTTAAAGTGGCATGATGTCGGTGTACATAGTAACAAGTTAAAGTGACATGATGTCGGTGTACATAGTGACAAGTTAAAGTGACATGATGTAGGTGTACATAGTAACAAGTTAAAGTGACATGATGTCGGTGTACATAGTAACAAGTTAAAGTGACATGATGTAGGTGTACATAGTGACAAGTTCGAGTGACATGATGTCGGTGCAAATAGTAACAAGTTCGAGTGACATGATGTCGGTGTACATAGTAACAAGTTCGAGTGACATGATGTAGGTGTACATAGTAACAAGTTCGAGTGACATGATGTCGGTGCAAATAGTAACAAGTTCGAGTGACATGATGTCGGTGCAAATAGTAACAAGTTCGAGTGACATGATGTATCGATAGATAGATAGATAGATAGATAGATAGATAGATAGATAATATACAGACAGACAGAAAAACAGATAGATAGATAGATAGATAGATAGATAGATAATAGATAGATAGATAGATAGATAGATAGATAGATATATAGATAGATAGATAAATAAATAAATAAATAAATAAACTTCATATAAAGACTTACGTGGCCTTGCATTCCACGCGGATATATACTCATATATGGACATTTTATTTCGTCTGGCATTATATAACTGACCTAGTAACTTAGTGACTTTATTTGTTATAAATATTTATTACTTTTATAATCAAATCAAAACTCCTTATAAATATAGTCACAATATGTATATTATTTTAATTGCGGTTGACAAATTTGAATCAATAAAGACAATATGAAATATCAAATCTACATCCTGTTACAAGGTAAGTGTTTGCTCGCATAACGAAACCCATGCTTCCTTATCATAAATTTCCGGGAAAATAAATTCTGACAAAATAATTATAAATATGTTTTAAGTCATCAAATGAAATTGTATTCATCACTACAAATACAAATAAATGAATTAGTCTCTTTCAACAATATTCAAATTTGTTTTTACCACTGTGATTTCCTTCAATTGTTTTGATTTGCATTACGTAACGTCTGCATGAAATTCTCCATAGAAATAATTAGCATTCTGTCTCTTTAAATTAAATTGTAATGCGATGTCAATCACTAAACTGGATGATTAATGCATAGAAATACAATAGTTTTCATTGACACGCGTGATGAAGTATGACGACGAAAATGTATAAATATCAAGTGGCATACACAAAGGCCGTGTTTATTATGAGTATGTTAGTCCCCTTATATCAAAGACATACACATGTACATCAAGGATTAGAAGAAAAGCTTTAAAACGTTGGTATCAGGACAACTGCAAATATTTAACAAAGTGGTGTTCGACAAAAACATTAATTTTGCAAATGTCAGGGTTCTGTTCGTGTTAATTTAATTACAGATGTAAAAATAACGCACCTGACACAATTACCGAACTTTAAATAAGATAGGTTTTCCGTTTTCACGCTTCATATCACGTTATAAGATTTGAACCAATTTCACACGTATATATTTTGTAAGTACCAACTGTGATCATGTTTATACAACACACAGATGGGCAGTGTGCATTTGTTGCATTATACTGACTTAAGCTTTGGATATTTTAATCGAAGAACAGGATATGTACTTGATTAGCAGATCGCAACATTTATATCATCATCAAGATTCATCTATATAAAAGCTATGCTATCATTTCGTTCTCGACTTGATGCGATATCACAAGTTATGTAATGGATGTTAACAAAAATAAATCGACGATACCCGACTGGACTTAAAAAAACTTAATGCTCATTTGATCAAGCATGCATGGAAATTTGAGTCTCATATCAAGTATAGAATTTTGATATTCTCCTATTTCTGAAAAAAACTACTCTGAAGTGAAGAAATGCGATATCTACTTCTAACAATAAGTTTAATCATAGGGATTATGCGAAATTCTGCCATCGAAGGGAGAGCACTGATGATTGAGCCACCCCAAAGAAGCAGTTTATGGAGATTCAACTACGAAGCTCATATGAACATACAAGATGATACCTTAAACTGTGGCGGGTATGAGGTAAGAATATATCTTCCTTTTAAATGAAAGATATGTATTTAGGTTTAATAACAGGCAATGGCCATAACTCCATGTCAAATCAATTATGTAAGAATAAGGATTTAGTTTTATTTGTGATGTTGACTATACGAAATGAATGATTATTTGCAATGTCAATTGATTTTAAAATTTTACTGTTTGTTAGGATAAGAAGATCCCAAATGATGTCAGAAAAACCTTAAGTGTCAAATAATAATAATAATAATAATAATAATAATAATAATAATAATAATTATAATGATAATAATAATAATAATATTAATAATAATAATAATAATAATAATAATAATAATAATAATATCTGAATTTACAAAAGGTGTTACCTTCAGAACCATTTTTTTATCAATTAACGATAATTCACTGTTGCAGTCATAATTTGATGAATTATCTTCTGTGTACGGTAAATTTACGAAACTGATTTTAGAATAATTGCATTAATTGATTTAAAACAATACTTTAATCTGACTTTCATTATGACAATAGTAATGCATTTTTAGACCATGCACACATTTAATATACAAATTCTATAGTGTTATCTGTATAGGTCTTTAGAGTGCAATATATCCTTACTGATTCTTAGAAAATATTTTTTGTGTCTAAAATTAAAATAATGAAACTTTTATCATGAAGTCCACATTTTTGTCTCAGAACGTGTAATTACTTTGTCACGTTGAATTATAAATCAAATCAGAAGAAAAACAAGCAAATTTAAGAGTTATGGGACAAAATTGAGATCATCTAAATCACATATCCATACACTAGATGGATTTGTCTCTTCCTGAAATCTACAACTAACGTACAATTCATTAAGAACAGATAAAAGGTAGATATAACGCATTATTATTACATGAACGGTAATTATTAATATTTGCCACAGCGGTGAATGAGTACATACCAGTCAGACATGAGCAATGTAGGGATATTTTGTACATCAGTTTTATCGTCTACAAGACGAAACTACAAATGCAATTTGTACGTTCCAGTTAAAATCTAATGGACTGAATTTAATTTAGATGTAGCCAAGGATTATACTGATTTACTGAAGTTTATCTTGAACTTCTCCGCCTTATGGTTGTAGAATTCCATACAACAATATTTTTAATGAGAAATGGAAATTTATGGTATTATAAGAAATATTTAACCTTGCTTCGTGACGTCCCACATAACATTCATTCTAGTCCATTCTTCCACACGACTTCCGCCTAATGATTATAAATATACATAGAAACATGTGAACATTCAAAATGTAAGAACAGAAAATACGGTTTGTAATATTTTACTGTAAATAGTTGCGCAATAATGTGTGTGTGTGTGTGTGTGTGTTTGTGTGTGTGTATGTGTGTGTATGTGTGTGTGTGTGTGTGTGTGTGTGGACATATGTGTTGTGTTGGCGACGTGACTGTGAATACCGATATTGTATAATATTTATACTCTAAGTAAGAACACACAAGATGCAGTGTGCAAATCAACAGTAAGAGTACAACACCATGTAAAATTTTAAGTATAAAACCACAACCTGTGCTTAATATCGACACTATGTATAGACATATGAAAAGTACATATACCAAAGTATTAATTGTCAGGAAGTCCAGAAGACAATACACACAGATAAAAATTACAAATATCAAAGTATTAACTGTTAACAAGTCTAGAAGACAAAATACAAATATAAAAAAGTACAGATACCAAAGTGTTTACCGTTAGGAAGTCCAGAAGACAAAATACAAATATAAAAAGTACAGATACCAAACTGTTAACCGTTAGGAAGTCCAGAAAAAAAAATACAAATATAAAAAGTACAGATACCAAAGTGTTAACCGTTAGGAAGTCCAGAAAACAAAATACAAATATAAAAAGTACAGATACCAAAGTGTTAACCGTTAGGAAGTCCAGAAGACAAAATACAAATATAAAAAGTACAGATACCAAACTGTTAACCGTTAAGAAGTCCAGAAGACAAAATACAAATATAAAAAGTACAGATACCAAACTGTTAACCGTTAAGAAGTCCAGAAGACAAAATACAAATATAAAAAGTACAGATACCATAGTGTTAACCGTTAGGAAGTCCAGAAGACAAAATACAAATATAAAAAGTACAGATACCAAACTGTCAACCGTTAGGAAGTCCAGAAGACAAAATACAAATATAAAAAGTACAGATACCAAACTGTTAACCGTTAGAAAGTCCAGAAGACAAAATACAAATATAAAAAAGTACAGATACCAAAGTGTTAACCGTTAGGAAGTCCAGAAGACAAAATACAAATATAAAAAGTACAGATACCAAACTGTTAACCGTTAGGAAGTCCAGAAGACAAAATACAAATATAAAAAGTACAGATACCAAACTGTTAACCGTTAGAAAGTCCAGTAGACAAAATACAAATATAAAAAAGTACAGATACCAAAGTGTTAACCGTTAAGAAGTCCAGAAGACAAAATACAAATATAAAAAGTACAGATACCAAACTGTCAACCGTTTGGAAGTCCAGAAGACAAAATACAAATATAAAAAAGTACAGAAACCAAAGTGTTAACCGTTAGAAAGTCCAGAAGACAATATACAGACATTGTGAATATTTGAAAACGTGCCATCATGCATATACTTTAGTATTTGAAAACCGAACATTATACATGTATATTACAATATACAGTGTACACATATATTCTTTCCTGAGAAGAGAATATTTCGTGTAATCGGCATTGTAAGAATACAGGTGTCGTATTTTATACTGACATTGAAAGTACATCTTTGATACTTACAGTCACAGTATTTTATGATTGATGAAATTTCTGAATTCTTTCTTTCTTAATTTTACTATTACTTTATTATTTAAAAAATAAAGATTTGATAAAACGTACTTTATTTGTAAATTTAGAATTATTGTATAAAGATATCAAATACAAATTAACACCCATTACCTCAGATGAATTTCATTCGGTTTAATTTATATGCATTTCTAGTGATCTCGAAATGTACTACATCAAAATTTTAAAAAATCCTAGTTATTTATCATAGATATTTTATGGTGACCTTTAAAGATTATTTGAACGGTGAATAATTCAAAACACATTTCCCTACCCATGCCCTGAGAAGACAATGTGAAATGTAAAGAAATCTGGGTCTATCAGTTATGATTTCCTGTTGGAAATTTACAGGTCAGTTATATATAAAAAAATAAATATATATAAAAATAAACCGATTATAGATGATCCGTAAAAAATAACCATTATTTCGATTTATTGAAATTGTGGTTCAGCATTAAAGAGCACTACATAAAGATCCAAGATACGGAAGATTTTTCCGAAGTCGGATAATACTTTCACCTTCAGTTTATACTGTAATTTGATTGGCTGAATATGAAATGTGAAGAATATCTAAAGACTTCAGTAAATTTGGATAAGTTATGACGTCGGACTTAATCAGTTCACTGATATTTTACACTGTGGCGGCTTTGTTATTCATACAACAATAGAAAGGCAGCAGAAATACTACTCCGGTTGACTTACTAAAAAGAATTATATATGGACAGGTCCGTGGTATGTTTCAATCAAGAAGACATGCTCTGAATAGTAGAGGTAACATTGAGGTATATTACAAATGTTTTCTGTTTTCTTGCAATGAAAATTTTGTAGATGAACACATGTCAATGACAATTGTACCTAGCGTACCTACGTCATGTAATATCGCACGTAAAATGTAGCCATTTAGCGCAAGCTTCCTTTAAGTCGACATTAACACCGTGACCTATTGTCCGTACTTAATATTATATCGCACGTAAAATGTAGCCATTAAGCGCAAGCTTCCTTTAAGTTAACATTGACACCGTGACCTTGTGTCCATACGTAATATAATATCAAACGTTCTGTGGAGTCATATAGCGCTTTCTTTACGTCTACAGTGACATCGTTACCTAGTGCCCGTACGTAATATTATATCACACGTACTGTGGGGTCATTTAGCGATTTCTTTACGTCTACAGTGACATCGTTACATAGTGTCAATACGTAATATCACATCACACGTCCTGTAGGATCATTTAGCAACATCGTGATCTAGTGTCCGTACGTAATATAATATCAAACGTACTGTGAAGTAATTTAGCGCTTTCTTTACGTCTACAGTGACATCGTTACTAGTGTCTGCAGGTAATATTATATCACACGTACTGGGGGGTCATTTAGCGATTCCTTTACGTCTACAGGGACATCGTTATCTAGTGTCCGTAGTTAATATTATATCACACGTATTGTGGGGTCATTTAGCGACTCCTTTATGTCTACTGTGACATAGTTATCTAGTGTCCCTACTTAATATTATATCACACGTACTGTGGGGGTCATTTTGCGATTCCTTTACGTCTACAGGGACATCGTTATCTAGTGTCCGTACTTAATATTATATCACACGTACTGTGGAGTCATTTAGCGATTCCTTTACGTCCACATGGCCATCGTTACACAGTGTCCCATTTGATATCATTTCCATGTATAATGAAGCTGTTTAACACTTTGGAGATCAGGTGTTTCAGAAAACCATCGGCATTCCCATGAGAACCAATTGTGTCTCTTTATTGACCGACCAGTACTTTTATTCATATGAAGCAGAATTCATTTAGAATTTTCTGAATGAAGGATGAAAAATGGTAACTGTGGCCTTTGAATTAACGTTTAAATATTGACTACGATTTGTCAATTAATAACATTTTGACAATTTTCATTTGTATGTGAACGTGACATATCCCTAGTTAGACAATTTACTAATTATAGACACAGATGAGAAATCAACAAACAAGCTATACGACAAATCTGATGCTATCATATCGTCAAGTTTCTACATGAAGTTGTTATGTCTCAGTTTTGCTGGCATATTGTGTTTATATCTCGCAGATGATCCGGTGTGTCAGAAAATATAGACTCGTCGATAGTGTGAACGGTCAGGAGGGGGTGCTTACAACGCCATGGCACCTCCTGACACCTTTTGATTATTAGATGAAATTAGATGTCCAATGCACCTGAGATTAGTAAATTGCTACTGATTGGCTAGACGATTAATATTTTGGTATCTGATTTTATAGCGTCATTTAGTGTCTTTACATGATACCACACGTAATCTGACGTTTGTTCGTTTGTTTTATTGTTGTTTAATGTCCCACTCAAGAATCTTTCACTCATATGAAACGTCACCAAATGCCGGTGAAGGGCTTAAAATTTTGGCCTATGCTCTGCACTTATGGCCATTGAGCAGTGAGGGTTCTCTAACGTGCCGACACCTACTGTGACACGTGGCCTCGGTTTTTACTGTTTCATCCGAAGGACAGCGTAATATAACGTCATTTAGCGGCCCCGATTTTTCTTTCGCGGTGTCAAGTGGAAGGTTAGCTATGTAGATACCATCTATCAAAATGCTCTATGAAATATTCCACCACCGATTTTGGACTTTACGACAGTGCCTTTTAGTAGCATTAGTGAATTACTTTGATGACTATTTTTCTGATTAAACTTTAGAAGATATAGACAAGAAATAAGAAAATAAAAGATACAAATCATATTGCGATTAGAAAGATTCTAATCATCCGTTTATTCAATTTTTATATATTTGATGGTTAACAATGTCTTACTGATAAATATTATGATGAAATTTCTCTAATCTCGGAGATATTTTTCATACATACTAATTGTTTTTCTTCTTTTACGAAAATTTGTATATAATTTAATTGATTTTCTAATTAAGGAAATAAACGCTGTCTTTCAAAAATATTTTTGTTGATGCATTAATAAATTATTGGCTTATGACAGATATAACATCGATAGATTTATTGCGGCCACGCCAGCAATCAATGCACTGCGCATTATAAAATTCATTACAGTTAAATGATCGATTATCAAAAAGTCCTTTCGTTTGAATTGTCATGGTAAAATACTGATATGTCAAATATCCTTCAAGTGCACATTTTATGTCAAATAATGATATAAAGGTTGTAAAAACAGCAACATTTCAAATTATATATGTACATTGAATAACACATGAATTCACTTCACGACCACCAAAAACTTGCGACGTCACCTGTATACGATATCCTGTCCTTAAATGTCATGAATCTTAATGATTATAAAGTGTATCAATAACCTTATCTATGTTTGAATGCTTAAGAAATCTGCTTAATGAGTTCAACGTTAAGAATGTTAATTAATAATAATAATAATAATAATAATAAAAATAATAATAATAATAATAATAATAGTAGTAGTAGTAGTAGTAGTAGTAGTAGTATTTATATTATTATTTAAAGGTATCTTTTTCAATATTATCATTTATTATCATTTAACTCTATATTAAGTAAATAATTCCAGAAGCAATTAAAACCAATTGTTTTACCAGATTGATAGTTGAGTGCAATATATAGGATATCCTGCAAGTAAATATTGCAGATGTTTTATAGAAATTAGGGGACATGTTACCATATATATAGTATCCTGTCTATCTACGTTACAATCAGCTGTTACATTTCATTTTAGTTCGTAATTTCTTTATGGCAAAATGTTGGATTTAAGACATTTAAACGCATAATTAGATCGGAATGTAGACAACCTAATTAAATACCATCAGCAAGGTGTGAACTGGAGCATAAGTGCTACGTGTGTCAATGTCAGAACGTTTAGGAAACAAACACATGTATTTCGGCATTCCCTAAGTTATGTGATTATGTCTGATGAATTTGACGATCAAGAAATATATTGACAAAATGACAAGCTATATCATATCTGACGCAGGAAATATTAATGACGTTGGCCGTTCATTCCAAATTATTAATTTATTCGGAGAATGATTACCTAACGTAGAATATGGATATGAAAATTATCGGGATATTAACTGACATTATAACGACAGAGCTTTCAGAACGTTGGGGAATCTCATTGATTGTCAATATGGCCTTTTACATAATAAAACCGACGACTAATCGATACTTCCCGGATAAGTATTTATATTGTTGATTTTTCTGTAAAGAAATTTCTGAAATAACACAGCTACCTTAAACAAAAATTATCGGTCATATATATGCATCTCAATCTTTTAAATGGAATTCAAGTTCAAATACATCAAATGTAGATTACACAATGTATGTGATCAATTTCTCATCTTATGAAATTTATAGCATAGAAGTTATTTCATTGATCAATTAACATTAACATATTCCTACATCTTGATGAATATATCTAGTTGTTAAAAGCGAGTTTTATTTATTTGGCTGAACTAATCAAGGAAGTATTATACGAAGTCCGAACGTCAGTAAAACTCCGTAATTATATACTAACATCTTTTGACAGATTTGTTGTACAAACAAATTAAACATTTACAAATTATCTCCATTTCCTTACATATTACTGTTAACGCTCTCTAGCACTCTATGTAAGCTACCTACTGTGAACCTTGCATTGTACAGGATACAATATTCCAAACAAATATATTATTGTCCAGTAAGATGGAAGTTATTTCCCTTCAAGATATTGTATCATGAGTATGTATCGATTTAAGGAAATATGCAATTAAAAGAATTATCAAGGCTATTCGATTTACCATATGTCTCATTGGTACTACACGATGTTTTATTGCAATATCTACACAACTTTTCATATCTAATATTCATTCTGGAAAGTGCAAAAATACAAAAAGCACAAAGTATTAACCATTAGATGGTCTAACTATAGATACAGTATACAATTAGGTGAACAATAAACAAACAAAGACCTCTCAAATTGAGTTGGGATCAGGTGTCAGGGAGGAAAATGCATCCCCGACCTTGAGTCCAAAGTCAAATCCAAATGAAATACGCGAGGAACGAATCCTCGTCTCAATCGGTACAGACCATTATTCAACAACAGGTAACTCAACATTCCATCTAGTGTAACCTAGTGATGGCAAACAATGTCATTTACCGATCGTAAAATTTGCAGAATATTGACATTAATCGCGATTAAGTAAGCAGTTGGTCTCTGTATTTGAAATGTTCGTATGTTGAACACGACACGCCACATCGGATCATTTGCGTAATTTTAAAGACAATATGCAGACGAAAATGTTTGTTGTATAGCTTGGTTTTTACTTTCCCGTCTGTGTTTATATTAAGTCAATTGTCAAAGAAGGAAGCGTGTCTTCTTGTTTCTGTGATGTCTTTAATTCTTTAATTTCTAGCTGGGATATTCGCATTCGAACATGTGAATTGTAATTATAAATTGACAAAACATCTTTGACATACCTTAATGTCAAACTAACAGCCACCCTTATCTTGTTTTTTAATTAACAGACTTCTGAATGAAATCTACTTCATATAAATAAGGAACAGATTGGCCAATAAAGGCGTATAATTGGTTCCTATAGGAATGTCAGGATTTGTTGAAAGAGTTTACTTGTATTCCATTACATATGTATTGTCCATTAGAGATTCAAGCATCTTTTTATATCCACTTAAGTACATTCATGTGTTGAATAAGAGCAGTGGTGGACGAAATAAGTATTATGGTTATCATAACTAGATATACATATATAAATTCTGGCACCACGCATACTGTAAAAAAAAAAGAGTTGTCGATGATGCTGAACAGTCTCTTTTTTTACTAATATTATGAATTTGAGAAAAAGGGCGTATCATTAAATGTTTATTCTCTAAGTTCCAGTTACATTTCAAAATATCCACATGTTTTACGGTTTATATAATAGTCTTGTTTGCAATGGCTCTGTTTCACTGGGTGAAATGTTGGGTTGCCTTTTCGTTGGCGGTTGTTGAGACGTCTGCACCAATTGTTACGAGGATTCGTTCCTCACGTATTTCATTTTGACTGTGGACTCACGACGGGTGTGACCGTTCGACAGGGGATGCTTACTCCTCCATGGCACCTGATCTCACCTCTTGGTTTTCAGAGGTCCGTGTTTGTATCTATGTCCTGGACATCCTTAAGATTTATAGTTTGGTATCTGAGATGTTTTATATTTCTAAAGTAATACTTTTTAAAGACAAGTACAAGTCAAGTTCATATCCCGGACAGGTCAGACTTAAGATCTAAGCTTAAGAGGAGCTTTAAGATGATGAAACTGATGATTATTAGTAAAACACCCGACAATCAAAGTGACGTCACGGTATCTTAGGTTAGAGTAAGGTTATGTCATGTCATACATCACCGTAGGCGTGGCGCGTAAATGGTCCCTTACTGTATTAATGGAAAAAAAACAAACAAAAAAGCAAAAAACAAAAACAAACAAAACAAACAAAAACAAAACAAAACAAAACATAAAAATCATCGCATAGGTCAGAATTCCTGTCATTTTACATACAGCTTGTGACATCTTCATAAAAGTGAGAAAAATGTTTTTAACAATGTAGCAAAATTTATCTAAAAAAACTATTAAAGAGAACATATATCTTCTTTGTGTTGTCTCTTTACATTTCATTCAATTTAAATGATCTATGAAAACCCTGAAGACGAATCATATGTCAAAGAAAATTGGAGTTTTATGTGGTGAAAAAAATAACATGCATCATGTTCTGTGGGATGTCCGATCAAAATCCATTCATTTGAAGTTGATGAATTAAGATCGCATTGCATCATTTTCATATTATGCCAACATATCATGTTTTTGACTTCCGGATTTCTGTCTATTTCTTTGGTTCAAATTTTATGACGCGTAAAAATAGTCTTATATCTCTTTTGACAGCCGCAGATTAAGAAACAAAGTTTATAAAAGTTTCCATTTTCGTCCATATTTATAAGACGAGAAATTATAAATCAAATATAAACTTTGAATTTTCACATTAAGCTGTTTGCTATCTCTCACTTGTGGTTTCTACTTCAAGTTTCTTTTCATGATGACAATGTTTCTTTTGTTAAGTGCTGGGCTCAATTCTACCAATTCATAGTGACGACAGCATTAGACTGATAAGATTCATAATTCCGGTGTTGCGTTTAAAACACATATTCTACACCTTTGTTTCTTTAATTCTCTTGATTTCCAGCTAGGTTTTATCCAGATATTAATTTTAGTTCAAATGTGCCTTATGAAAATGTCAAAGGAAAAAAACCCATCTTCTGTTGATTCTACATGTAATGTCAAAATGTCAGACAATGTCATTTTCTATCATTAAAAACAGGTTTAGCATGTTCATCCAACCTTTACTTTGACCCAATACTGTTACCTTTTATATAAGTGTTAATAAAAGTATAACACTTAGGTGTGTGGCAATGTCAACATACTGTCAGAAGAATGCATTTACAGTTTTAAGAATTTGGGAAGTATCATGGTTATATATGAACTTTCTCTGTTGCATGTTTTATGAATAGCTACAAATTTCTAATCACTATCATCTATGATTCTGTTAATTTATTGTCAATGGTATATCCTATAAATGGAAATGTCATGTGGTTTTGCTATTTCTGTGTGTATAATATTGTTATATGACTCAACTTAGTGAACAAAAACGTACAAGCAATTTATTTCCCTTTACAATAAAGAGACGTCATATTTTCTGTGGTTTGTATAAACATGTTCGGCACCTTGATCCATAGAAAGAATTGCTTCTGGGTTCTCCGTGACAACAACGTCCACACCAAAAAAAGTGCTCAAATGATAGTGATACTAGTTAGTAATAGTTATAAATTGTGGCAAAATTGTTTATCCATTCTTGATATTTCAAGCTTCCTTTTATCAAATGATGTGAAATATATTAGACAGGGAGAGAGGATATTCTGAGATTTACTTAAAACATACAAAGGTCCTATTTTGTATCAGCGTTAGTTTTTGTGGATAATTTGGTTGTAAATATTATAAACATACTACCAAAGTTGTAAATGGATCTGGTTGTACATGTAATCCAGATAGCGTCAGTCAAAATATTTCAGTAATATATAGGTCATACTGTAGGATTCATTCTTCTGAGAATCCTCATGTATCAATTATATGTAGGGAATACTGTAGACATACTGTAGGGTTAATTCTTCTGAGAATCCTCATGTATCAATTATATCTAAGACATACTGTAGACATACTGTAGGGTTAATTCTTCTGAGAATCCTCATGTATCAATTATATGTAGGGTATACTGTAGACATACTGTAGGGTTAATTCTTCTGAGAATCCTCATGTATCAATTATATCTAAGACATACTGTAGACATACTGTAGGGTTAATTCTTCTGAGAATCCTCATGTATCAATTATATGTAGGGTATACTGTAGACATACTGTAGGGTTAATTCTTCTGAGAATCCCCTTGTGTCAGTAATATTCAAACTGTCAAAATTGCTTGTTATTAGATTTTTCTGATTAATCAAAATATTAAGAATTGTGTTCGATAGAAATTTGTCCCGTCTTGAATTAACTACTAAAAGTGAAAAAGGGCGACATCAGGGGCGATGTTTCCTTTTATATAGTATTCAAGTGGATTCTCATATCACAACACACGTATAAACGTTACGATACAACTATATGCTCACGTGAATTAAGCAATATATCAACAATTGAGAATCGATTACTTTTACATATAATCATATTTCAGGTTCAGTGGGAATCCAATGGCGGAAAATGCGGAGTGTGTGGTGATCCCTATTGGGGACCTCTTAACCATGACGACAAAGGTGTCTACGCCAGTGGAAATATCGTAAGGTCATACGAACAAGGTACCTATGTAAATGTTACCGTTGAGGTACTCAGCAATCTTCTGGGATATTTTGAATTCCGTTTGTGTCCAAGAAATGGAACAGATACAAAGCTTACCCATGAATGCTTTCAGCAGAATTTGTTGTGGATAGAGGAATCGTGGGGAACACGTTATTATGTTGGCAGTCGTGGTGGCATTTATGATCTACACGTTAGGCTTCCCGAGAACATAATTTGTTCAACGTGTGTGTTTCAGTGGAAGTACAGCACAGGTAAGTGCCTGCCAGTCTGTCTCTGTCTCTGTGTCTCTGTGTGTGTGTGTCTCTCTCTCTCTCTCTCTCTCTCTCTCTCTCTCTCTCTCTCTCTCTCTCTCTCTCTCTCTCTCTCTCTCTGTGTCTCTGTCTCTCTCTGTCTGTCTCTGTCTCTCTCTGTCTCTCTCTCTTTCTCATATTCTATGATAATGTACTGATATGCATTTTGTATTTATTATAGGGTATAGAATGGGCGGTATCAATAGCTGTGAATGTATGGGTTGTGGGAGACAGGAGCAATTCTACAATTGTGCTGATATTGAAATTACAAAAAGAAAAGACAACTCCACGTTTTACCAGGAAACACGTACAAATGTACATACGCCTCTTTTTATGATTCCGGATAGTGCGAATAACCTATCTCAAGCCGATTTACAAAAGATAAAGGAACAAATAGTATCTTTTCCAGATCCAAAGGGATTTGATTTACCTTTCGTTCTTGTGTCCCATCCTCATTCGAAAGAACATCCTCATGTTCACCATCCTGGTAGTTCTCAATTACTTAACATTGACACTGCCTCGGCAGTACTATCAGCTGCTGAGGAAAAACAAAGTATGTTATCGCCATTTGAACAAATGTTTGATATTCCAACTGACCAAACAAGTTTGAGACCAATGCCCAAAATAATAGGTATACATGTTCCGTCCGCAGATCAAACTGCAGGACCTGCACTTTTTCCTTCTACTGGCAAAATATCACCAGGTGGTGTCAAAGTTCATCAACATATCACTGATTCAACACCGCATATACACCACACTGGAGACATATCGACAGCATCAACAACTAGAGATTCGGGTCCAGTGGACATCTCATCACCCCCAGTTGTAAAACCAGTTGTAATTCCACCACCACCTGTGCAGTTGGAACCAAAGCCAGGTCAACTTGTTACACCAAGTACCGCACAAGACAGTACACCGAAAAAAGTGACCCCGATTATTGGCGGTACATTAATTCACAAAGACAGTCCCAGAGTTGTATTGCAAAATGGCATTGGTGTTGTGTCTAGTGATTCTATCATTTTCCCCTTGTTTGGAGGTAATGTAAATGGACAGCAAATAAATTTGCCTCAGCTAGAAAATGGCAAAGCAGATCCAACAAAAACATGTAATGAAAAGTCACCAACATTCCAATGTAAAGGAAAAGGATTATATAAAGATACGAGAGGAATGGATGTATGGTGTTTAAATAATTGCCGATCCGGTAATTGTGTCCAGTTTATGTGTGACTGTGGCTGTCAAGAGCCAAAGAAGGTCAGACGATGTCATGCAATAGGAACATTTGAAACAATTCCTGGAATGGATGATTGGTGTGTACGTGTTTGTAGTGGGGCAAATTGTCCATCTAATATATGTAGTGTTAAAGACTGTGTTCGCTCTGATATCAGATAGCACTGTATGTTTGCACGTTATCCATTTAAATAACTTTCACTGAGTGTTAAGTTTATAATTACTTTATTTAAATGTTGTTTGATACATGTTTATTGTCGATCAATGTTATTTATAATATCATGAATATCATTATGAAAAATGTGTGAATATTGTTATAGCGATGCGTATTTTAAGCGAGCGCAGGTGATATTTTTCTTTTTAATTTATTCATAGTGTTTTAAAATCATGACTTTAATCTTATCTTTATTTTACTCATTCCTGAATAAAAATTCTCTGTATTTTTAAATTTTCCGTAAATTATTTATCAAGACATAAATATATTATCTTTGTGTCTATCTCGATATGACAACGCATAAATATGTCAATTCAAAAGGTGTCCCTCGCGTTAATGATTTTATCAACAGTAATATATGAGGTTAGCTGTGCTGCACTTTGTTTAATAAGACCAACAATGTCAGATTATTGCAGAAGAATTTGAACAGTCACGCTTCCTATCAGCCCAAAATTATAAATAAACCAAGTAAAACACAAAATAAAATACTATATTAGCTTAGAATTCACGCAACGAACAATGAACTTTTGGCGAGTAAACACAGAAACATCGAAATGGATTTATCATAACTGACGTATCATTATGTACTAGCTGTACTATGATATATAGTATTACAGCACTAAATTTTCAAGAGGCAAATGAGATTTTTTTTATTTATACTGATTTTCTTATTATAATTGATGGATATAAAATATTTATCAGTAAATTTCAATCTAAGACGGTGAATATTCATACGTCATAAATAAATCCGTGAATTCCATATGTAAGAGATGAATTCGTGAATATCAATACGTAAGAGATAAAATCGTGATTATTCATACGTAAGAGATAATTTCGTGAATATTCATACCTCAGAGATAAATACGTGAATATCCATACGTAAGAAATAAATGCGTGAATATTCATACGTAAGAGATAAATTCGTGAATTTCATACGTCAGAGATAAATTCGTGTTTATTCATATGTAAATGATAAATTCGTGATTATTCATATGTAAGAGATAAATCCGTGTGTATTCATACGTAAGAGGTAAATTCGTGTTATCCAAACGTTAGAGATAAATTCGACAATATCCATATGTCAGAGAAAAATTCGTAATATTATTCATACGTCAGAGATAAATTCGTGAATATCCATGCGTAAGAAATAAATGCGTGAATATCCATACGTAAGAGATAAAATCGTCATTATTCATACGTAAGAGATAAATTCGTGATTATTTATACCTCAGAGATAAATACGTGAATATCCATACGTAAGAAATAAATGCGTGAATATCCATACGTAAGAAATAAATGCGTGAATATTCATACGTAAGAGATAAATCCGTGAATTTCATACGTCAGAGATAAATTCGTGAATATTAATATGTAAATGATAAATTCGTGATTATTCATATGTAAGAGATAAATTCGTGTGTATTCATACGTAAGAGGTAAATTCGTGTTTATCCAAACGTAAGAGATAAATTCGACAATATCCATATGTCAGAGAAAAATTCGTAATATTATTCATACGTCAGAGATAAATTCGTGAATATCCATGCGTAAGAAATAAATGCGTGAATATCAATACGTAAGAGATAAAATCGTCATTATTCATACGTAAGAGATAAATTCGTGATTATTTATACCTCAGAGATAAATACGTGAATATCCATACGTAAGAAATAAATGCGTGAATATTCATACGTAAGAGATAAATTCGTGATTTTTATACGTCAGAGATAAATTCGTGAATATTAATATGTAAATGATAAATTCGTGATTATTCATATGTAAGAGATAAATTCGTGTGTATTCATACGTAAGAGGTAAATTCGTGTTTATCCAAACGTAAGAGATAAATTCGACAATATCCATATGTCAGAGAAAAATTCCTGATATTATTCATACATCAGAGATTCGTGAATATCCATGCGTAAGAAATAAATCCGTGAATATCAATACGTAAGAGATAAATGCGTGAATATTTATACCTCAGAGATAAATACGTGAATATCCATACGTAAGAAATAAATGCGTGTATATCCATACGTAAGAAATAAATGCGTGAATATTCATACGTAAGAGATAAATTCGTTAATGTCATACGTCAGAGATAAATTCGTGTTTATTCATATGTAAATGATAAATTTGTGATTATTCATATGTAAGAGATAAATTTGTGTGTATTCATACGTAAGAGGTAAATTCGTGTTTATCCAAACGTAAGAGATAAATTCGACAATATCCATATGTCAGAGAAAAATTCGTGATATTATTCATACGTCAGAGATAAATTCGTGATTATCCATGCGTAAGAAATAAATGCGTGATAGATAAACTCGTGTTATCCAAACGTGAGAGATAAATTCGTGAATATTCATACGTCATAGATAAATTCGTGAATATCCATGCGTAAGAGATAAATTCGTGAATATCCATAGGTCAGAGATGAATTCGTTAATATTCATACGTCAGAGATGAATTCGTGAATATTCATACATACAAGATAACATTACTGTAGTCGAAAATATAGAACTATCTGCAATTAATCATGTATTTTGTACTTTGGCAATGTTACTTCAGACAATGCAGTCTTAAAGAGAATATAATCCAAGAACATTTAATGTGATATGACCCTTGTATGGCGAGTTAAAATCACATTGATGAGTTGAGCCAGTTTTTCATATGAAAATGATATTTTCTCCAGCTAAAAATCAATTCAAGAAAAACAAGGTTAAATACGCTGGATAAAACATTTTTCACTTAGAAAATAGACAAATCGAAATACTATTTGAATTTATATATATATATATATATATATATATATATATATATATATATATATATATATATATATATATATATATATATATATATATATATATATATATAACGTTAACATCAGTTCATGAGATCGGTACCGAAAAATCAACGACAAATATCGAACAAGCACTTACACATTTTATTAGCTATAAGTTTTCCAAGTGTTGATACAAACACATACGTCATATATATGATAAACAACCTTTGTGTAAAATGATCCCAAATTTGCTCAAGCATCTTGGATAAATATACAAACATTGTAATTATGTCCCCCAAACGAAGGTGGGGTCATTATGTTTACTCCGTTTCTCCTTCTTCTTCTTCTTCTTCTTTTTCTTCTTCTTCTTCTTCTTCTTCTTCTTCTTCTTCTTCTTCTTTTTTTTTTTTTCTTCTTCTTCTTCTTCTTTGCTTTGCTCCAAAACCACTAAACCAAGCCTTACCAAACTTCACAGGGATATTAGTAAGGGAACCTGACCTTTCGTTTTCCGAGAAAAAGTCAAATGAACGAATGGTGGCTCCTGATTGGTTCAACACTTAGACGTAAATAAATTTAAAACCGCTTTACCGATCCTTATAAAACGTCAGTTGTCAGTTGTAGTGTAACTGAATGTCCATTTTCCGAATAAAAGTCTGATTTCTGATTTGTCAAGCTTTTAAACGTATATATCTTCAGAACCTCTTGACCAATCCTAACCAAAATTCACATTACAGAGGGTCAGCTGAGGTGTATCTGACTGTCCGTTTTCCGAAAAGAAGTCACATGACCGAATAGTGGTTCCTGATTGGTCCGACACATAACGTTAATATCTTTAGAACCATTTAAGTTATAGCCTTTAAACTTAATATGAACATTATTATTTGGGTGTGCAGATGTGCACAATGTATGTTGTAATGTCATAGAAAGATGGTGTCTATGGCAAACCGAGATTTCTGATTGGTCGAAATTTCAATATTATCTCATTTTGATAAAATTTGAAATTTACTTGTTTCATCGATTACGATTTCGGCCGTGTGGCTTTATTCCTCAAAACCTGTGAAGAACAATTGCAGACTGGTATGTAATAAATGCTGGTTGATATCAATACGACTTGTTCCACCATTTGGGGGACATCATGCCAAATGACCTTGTTAAAATTAGCCCTTGTTTGATATCACTTCTAAAATAAAACTACAAATTTGACGATATGAAAGCCAAAGTCATCAGTCATGAGTATGATTTATTTTCGCGTCGGGTGTATGTTGATATAAAGTGTCCAAGGATGAATCATACATACTTAATCCCGTTGTATAGTAAAGTCCATATAACTTGGTGCGGTGTACCCTATCTCGACCTGGAAGAGTTGAAATTTTAGGTTAAAAAGCAAAATTAAATTACATTGACTAGAGTAATCTTTCATCACATAACAGAGTATCCAGTTAGGAATAAAACGATTTTTTTCGTGCAGCTTGTCATAAACGAAAAGGGAGTAGAATCATTCGTATGATAATCAAAAGGTTACCCTGCCCAACCCCGTGACTCGGGAAATAACTTTACATGTTTTGTGTATTAAATTGAAACTGCTCAAAACTCATAAAATCTTTAAAGGATAATTTATCAATAAAATCAAAATTGTTTAAGATTTGAAGTATATATTTAAACAATGACATAGTGTCGTATAGTGATAACGTTTATTTTACAGATGCACGTGCGTTATGTGCGACATGCGGAAAAGACAAGGGCGTTGTGTAATAGACCCTAATACTTGGCATTTGACATTTTATCGAGTATGATATAACAGAACAATGTTTAACTCATTCACCTCTAGAGACACATTTGGACTGGTCTATTCCATTGATTTACAACAGAGTCCATTGTTTCTCAGGGGTTGATGAGTTAAAAACTTATGCATATCAAGTCAACACCTTTTGCCATAATGTCATCAAAGTTGTAGACAGGATAGGTTTGGCCAATCTAGTTAGTTTTCCTATGCTCATTGATAAAATAAAATATTTCAATGTCACAATTTACTCCAATATACTATTCGCCATGTCCTTGAAATAGAATTCCAAATACAACAATGGAGAAACACTGTTTACCTTGAAATCTTCACTTCTGGCCCTTTAGCCATTGTACGAGACATCTTATTTAAGGACGACAATAGTGAAAATTAGATTGCAGCGAAAATTGCCCGGTATACAGTATGTTGGCTGCTGGACAGACTGTCTATACAATATTAATTTCACACACAAACACACACAAAAAGTGAAGTCGAAATATCAATACTTGTTTCTTTGGTATCTGTGATTTTTAAATTAAAATGATTACCATATTAGGTGACTTTTAGTTTGAATCATGAATATACGAAATTGCTATTAAAACAATGTATTCCTTTGTCATGTACGCGAATAGAAAACAGTTTGTCCGATAGATATTCTGCCCAGATATTTGTGGTTTGATGAGTGAACTATAGATTCAGTCAAATTTTCTATCAGTAGTCTATTTAAGGAAACAGTTACAACGAGATAATCATATTCTAGAAGATCCAATCATTGTTTTTATTCTATATTTTTTAATTTCATTGACGTATATGTATAATTCATTTCAGGCTCTTTTAAAATCGTGACAATTACGACTGATAATTTAGACACTTGTCAACATTGGCGATGACTGCTCAGACGGGGGATTTGAAAAGCGGAAAAAGTACATGTCAAGTAGCATTCGTTTTGGCGCTAAATTAAGATCTAGAAATTAACTATTATTGGGTTGAGATAGTTTTTATAAATATACTTTGTATTAATTGTCCATTTACCAATCAAATCTGTGATATGCAAATTCTTAGGCATCACGCCATTATGTCATAACACAAATAACATATTAAAATTATTTATTTATCTTTATTTCGTGAACATAAATAATTTATGTCAGCTTGTTTATAAAACATAATGTTCATGTAATGCGACTACAAATTAATTCATAAATGACAAAACCCTATAAATATTGAGTCTGAAAATTATTTTTGCTAATATATTTTATGACGAACTGCTATGAAGTGGCATGCTAAGTGGGACATTGACCCTTTCCGGACCTCTGGTCTCATCTCGTTAGGGACTAGCAATTGTTCTTCGTGTTGAGACAGTTGTTACATCTAATTTGTCGTATTCTAATGGACGTATAGTTTCAAATATCTTTTGATACTTCTTTTTTTTACTTTGAATAATGTAAATATGACGATTTCGAAAAAGCTGTTTCAGTCACCACTATCAATATATATATATATATATATCTGTCTGTGTGTGTGCGTGTGTGTGTGTGTGTGTGTGTGTGTGTGTGTGTGTGTGTGTGTGTGTGTGTGTGTGAAGTAAATATAGGAGGGCTAAATTGTCTCTATGTCACTGAGCACCGACAGTTAGATTAACCTTACAACTTACCTTTTATACCTACATCAATTATCTATGTATCACGTTATTTACACCTTACGAGCTGTAATCTACCTTGTAACCATGTATGATAAGTAGAAAAATTCGGAACCAATAACAGTGGGACAAGAGAACCTAACAAAGAATATTTACATAGATTTCAAACGCCCTACATCATGATACAAAAATAACAGAAAAATAATAAACTATGTACAATAAAATTCATCAAAGCCGAAATCGTGTCCAGACAACCTGACACAGCTTTAGCAAGATGGAAGTCATGTAGTGAGACTAAAGAACTAGATAGGTTTATTGTATTTCGTGTTACTGCTTCATGTTAAATAAACATTGTCTAGTCTTCACTACAAACAACAGCATTTATCATTAATATCACACGAATGTTAGCATATCGTCATCAAACACTGTTTAGTATACTTACAGACACGAAACATAAATATACATAGGGTTCCCGATCTCCGTCCTTTAAATTATTTTCCATCGTTTTCCATGACTGTAAGCAATCGAAAGAATCATTTGAACTATATAAAAAAACAGGTACCAAAGCAATGCCGGTAACCGTTAGGTGGTCTCAGAAAGATCATATCAAATATAATCCTACAAGACTGTATAATTATCACTACATACTGACAGATGGACAGCATTGGTAGGAAAACTAATAAGTGCATTGAATTCAAACACATTCCAAACACCTACAGTGCTGCACAAATCTTTGTCTTACACATTCAACTACCTACATGATATACACATAGGAACAGGTAATGACTTCAACAGAAATGTGCTTCTTGTTTTGGATAAGGTTTATTTTAGTTGTTTCAGAGAGAGAGAGAGAGAGAGAGAGAGAGAGAGAGAGAGAGAGAGAGAGAGAGAGAGAGAGAGAGAGAGAGAGAGAGAGAGAGAGAGAGAGAGAGAGAGAGGTCCACTGGAATATCCAGAGGTTGGATAAGGTGTCATGGAGGAGTCACATCCGCCGTAAGACCACAGCTGAATTAAACTACAACTATTAAGGAAGGAACCCTCGCAACAATCACTATAGGTGACTCATCAACTACTACTGAACGGGTAACTCAACATTTCAGTTAGTGGAACATTGTAATTGCAAACTATTGCTGGCCATAGACTAAGTGCGATAAGAAAGAAGTTTGCCTCTGTGTATGAAATAATCATATATTGAACATGCCCTGGAATATCTGCTTTAATGGCAGGAAAAGGAGATATTATTACTTGAATATATGGAAATAAGACGTTTTTCCTATAATGATACTTCCCAGTTACAGGGATCACCTGAATGCATTACAAAATGATCGATTATTAATACTACTACAACCAAACTGTTACCCTGTATATCATGTATAACATATCTTGATTAAATACGTTTCTACAAATCCTTTATAAAGGGTATAGACAGTAAGTGTGTTAAACAACATTCGAAATTCAGAGCAATTGTCATTTATGAACTATTAGGGATAGTTTTACCGTGTTCAAAGTACATGCTAAAGAATGCCACATACTCCCTGTTTTAAAGTTTCCTATCCTATATATTCATTCTTTTAATTTGAGGTAATTCTTTTAATTTGAGGTAATTCTTTTAATTTGAGGCTTTTAATTTGAGGTAATTCTTTTAATTTGAATGCTGTGTCACGTCACACACAACAATTTTTCAGTCAAAAGGTAGCGACTAGTTTTAAGTGGTGGAGAGAGAGAAACCGGTTACAATGAACCTGCGAATAGACAACCAGTCTTCCGCAAGTAAACTGGCAAACTTTATCACAAAATCAGCTAAGGTCGCAGTGCGGCCTCGAACCCGCGCTGACCAGATATATATGTCGCGTATAGGATCTAAAGCGATCCGCTGGGTCACGTGAGGATTGATCGTAAGTGAGTAATTTTCGAACGATGAAAAGGCGACTTACATACTCTTGTAAGCGATTAAATGACAAAGAGATGTAAACATTTTTAAAATGATAAGCAACATTGAGCACACAAAATACGGTAGAAGCCTACAGAATTATATTTATAACCATGGGTGGGTTTGAATCACAAAAGTTATTCCGAATGAATTTTGAAGACTGACGGTTTTCTATTTTATAAAATAAATAACATTTCTTTGTCATTAATTTTTGTAAGTCGAATTTTTATTGATCGAATCACACATCTAAGAGAGGTCATCCGCACGTGACCCCATAGTGACCGATTGCGTTAGATCCTCTACGCGACACATCATTAAACGGGAGGAGTGAGAGATCGGTTTTTAATTATTAGATTGGAGCAATGTGAACCGCCACTTTCACAGGAGTGTTTAACATGATTACAACATGTTTCAACAAACTCAGGCTGTGCCTAGCGACCTTGACCCTTGGGTTTTTACCTATTTTTCAAAAGCTTATAAACTGGGCTCTATCTGTTGTAATATAAGACATAAAGCTTTCATATTTCATGTTTGCAATCTTTATGCTCAACACTTTTAGACGGTACGATGGCCTTCAACCGCTTGACCCAGATGTAACCTTTAACCTTACCTATAACTTTTAGAAATATAAGGAGTAGAGCTTTGATATTTCGCATGTGCAATGTGACAAGGTCATTTGACCTACTTATCACTCAGTTATAAATGCCTCAATTCAGATGAGTTTTATATCCCATTTGTATTTTGATTTAAATATGGAATCACGGTAAGGGCATCCGATTCCATCACTTCATTTCCAAGACTTTTGTTTGTCCAATTACATTTGTGTTTCTTCAAATGCACTCGTCAGCGTGGATTTGTATCCCGCGGGAACCCAAGCCGATTTTGTAAGAAAAATTGCCAGATGACTAACAGATGGGGGATAATCTTACCCCGGACAGATCTACAATGTATCCCGGTTTTCATATACATGTACCTGAAAAAACTCCTGAAGCACTGAAGAAATCATCTTCGTCAGCAGTCTCCGAGTGTTAATTATTTCGCAGTGAATCAAGCCTACTAACATACTTTAACATAGCATATCAAACCAGTAAGTATATTTTGGTCCACCTATGAGTTTCGCCATACCATCAAGAAATAATCATTGGCAGAGGTCAAGACTAGTAAATCGTATCAACACAACAGTATAATCGCAGAGTAAATGGAACGATATACAGTATGGCTTACAGTAAATGTTTTACCTCCGAAACATCGCCAAAACATTGATAGATTATCTCTCTCTCTCTCTCTCTCTCTCTCTCTCTCTCTCTCTCTCTCTCTCTCTCTCTCTCTCTCTCTCTCTCTCTCTCTCTCTCTCTATATATATATATATATATATATATATATATATATATATATCTATTATATATATATATATATATATATATATATATATATATATATATATCTATATATATATATATATATATATATATATATATATCAGAGGTGTTTACCCCTTTGTGACACTTTCAGTAATCATGATGATTTTTTTCAGTAATTTTGGCCATCTGTCAGTAATCTCAAATTTTGAACATATATTTCGACACAGACCTAATTTGTGCAAAAGGGGGACTCTGCTAGAGAAAGCTGCAACTAGCAAAGTAAAATGCATGCCGCTTTATTTAATCAAGTGTATGAATTGTGAAAAAATATAAGAAAAAAAATCAACATACACTCACTTGTCTGAATAGACCCCCTTTTTCCTTGAAAAAAACTATGTCCAACCCTAAAAAAAATTTCGGCAGCACTTCCCCTAGGAAATAGGCTTTTTTACCCCCATTCCCACGTTTCCAGACCAAAAGTTTGGGATTGAGAAAGAAATTGAGATGATGTGGGGGCAGATTCATTTATAAGAACATGAACCATACACCATCTCGACCTACAGATAGAATATATCTATACATGTATTATATAACATACCTGGGCTATTTTTGAATCTGGAAACATTATTTTAAATCCTTTGTTGAATGTGTCGGCTGCAGATATAGGTAAATTTAATTCTGCTATCAGTTCACATGTCAAAACTTCTGCCCTGGTCACAGCCCTCTTGTGAGACATTTCTAATTCTTGTGTATTGTTTTTCAAAAAAACAGACATGGACCTATTTGAATTCTGTAAACGCGACAGGTCCTTATGGGTTTTTGATTCAACGTGCCTCGAGCAGTCGTTTTTTCCCGGCATGTGCACATGAAAAATCCGATGCACAAATTGTGCACCTTACGTAGTAGTCCCCACGTTGAGATTTTGTAAGGAAACGCCACAGTTCGTGATAGCTAGTTTTAAATCTTTGCAAACACCTTTTTTCTTTTGGGTGGCGTCTCGACCAGAACACGTTCAACATCAGAAGCGTCTTCTGCTTTTCTTTTAGCAGACATCTTTCGGAGGACTCATGTAAAGGTAAGACCAGAGAGACTCCGAATAACGGAAATCATAATCAAACTGGTGTTTGAATACACCAAATAAATATGAATTATCCCAAGCGCTTCAATAACCTAGGGAAAAAATAATTTTTGGCACAATATCGGAAAAGCGTAATTTCGGAAAGTGAATCCGTAATGCGTATTTTAGGACTCAAATCCGGGATGGTAAACACCTCTCCGATATATATATATATATATATATATATATATATATATATATATATATATATATATATATCGTGTATGCCAGGCACACTATTAACTACAGTCATTGGTTTTGAAGCATTTTCATTACACTTATTTGGTTTGATTTTGTAGCAATTTTGGAACAATTTTTCAGTTATATGCGGCGGCCAGTTAACAGTTACAGTGTACCCGGGAAGAGACTACCAACCTTTCACAAGTAAACTGGCAAACTTTCTCACAAAAATCGCCTGCACTAACCATAAATGAGAGACTTTATAGATCAAAGTGCTCTAACCACTTGGAGGCCCTTCTAACCATTAAAAATACGTATCTGTCAATAAACCAGATTGCAGTTGAGAGAAATAAATAAAGCAGAGATTTTGCTGAGTAACGTTAAAAATAAAACCACCAATGACTGCGTATCTAAGCGAAATAATAATTGTGTAGAAACGTTAAATGTCAACAAACCGCATTTTTACTTGATTATCAACAAAACAAATAGCCAAGTCCGGTCCAAATTAAAGGAAAAATAAATTCCATTAAAACAGGAAGACTCAGCCAAAACTAGACAAAAATTGCTTCGTCAGATGAATTAATATTAAGAACAGAAGAGACATTTATTTTGTGGTTTTTATTCTTTCTCTAATTGCATAGATGTGTCAAAATAAAATACTTCACATGTTTTACAATGCTTACAAAACAATAAATCTCGAGAAGCTCTTAGGCACATCAGTCACACAACGACACAGATTCTACAATGCTTACACACGGTAAATTCCGAGAAGCTCTGAAGCTCACAAACTACACATGAGAAAAGAGTATATAAGCTCTGATAACTAGGTTGCATGTACGCCTGTATTATACACATAGTTACACATAACCTTCACAGCTGTGGCCAGCTAAATGTGGCTAAATATCCGTGTGGGAATAAAGTTGAATGGATAGATTTGACCACAAAACAAGAATTATATGGCGTTAAATGGTTGGCCAAAAATATGAATAAATCTTTATGAAATATTTTTAATGTAACTGCTATGCTGAAATGCCGATTTTCCAACTTTCATCAAAGAAAGCTTTGTTTTTTGTAATAGCATAACCCTGTTATATCAAAATATACTCTTACAAAAATATTCTACAATATAATTTTGTGTAACTGTAGAAAGCCAACAAAGGAAAGGTACAAATATAAATATAAAACATAATTTATCAACAACAAGCAATGTTCAGTGTTTAACTTTTGTTATCAAAGCTGATGATTTTTCTGAAAATTGTTAACGAAGCAGAAAGCTTTGACAAAAACATTTGTAAAAACTTGTTCAGATAACAAATTTGAATATGAGATTTCCCCATCATTTGTAAAGCTGAGTAAAATACAAAATCGTCATCCAATGACTTTAACACAATCATATATTTACATAATAACCCATGGAATTCATACTATAAAATAACTTTCAAGTTTGTGTCTTGAATTATTGTTAAAATAGCATACAAGATTAAGTTACATCTTGACAAAGTTCTTAAGTAACATTTAAAATATCTGATGAATAAATATGAAATAATCCATGTACTTTATTTAGCGACAAAGCCATGGTATATATGTAATATCTTGCCATAAAATATCATTGAAAACACGTTGGCAAAACATGAAGTCACTGAAGTACATATAACACTTAATAATACTGTAGAGCATTACTAAAGTTTGTATAAAGAGCACTTGCAACACACCCCAGTAACTCAAAGATTCTTTACAATTCAAATATATCTACTTAAGTACATCTTCTCAGAATATATCAGTGTCTGATATAACTTGTATATTCATCAACCACAGCAATCAGGTCACTTCTGTACATTCAACTGTACGACAACAAACAGCTATCAAGCGTATTAAACATTTACAAATATATTTCATACATGTATTTATTTTATAAACATAATGTAAACCATTTACAAATACATTTTATACATGTATTAAATTTTATCAGCGTTATGTAAACTGTTTACATATATATTGTATACATGTACTAGTATTTACTTTTATCAGCATTATGTAAACCGTTCACAAATACATTTTACACATATATTTAATTTTTCGGGATATGAAAATACAAGTATTAACAGTAGATTTTTTTCAGAGTATAAAACGTTTACGAATACATTTTATGTGTATCTAATTTTATCAGCGTATGTTAATCATTGACAAGTGCTAGGACATATTATACAAGTATTAAGTGTAACATAGAAGTTTTGTCGCATTTCTCTTTCTTTCCCTTTATACTTTACAACATTAATTATAGTCACATCCCGGGAAAGTTATTGTAATATTTGATATGTTCTTCCATAATCCATTCCTATTACAAAGAAAAGAAAAAAAATCCGAAGTTGTTCACGAAATTAAATGGGAAGCTGAAATTTCATTTGGTTAGCTAGATATGGTATAGCATCAAAAGATGTGACTTTCCACAGATTATTGATTGGCTGACAATCGAAAGAGTAGTAAGGATTTCCTTATATGGAATGACACATCCATAGACTTAACCGTCAGTTAATCAGTGCAGTGAGCGTATCAGATTTTCTTCCTGAACATAATTGATCAGGACCCAATTGCACAACACTTTGTTAAATTTAATCTACAGTTAGCCCATTGGTTTAACATTGGTTAACTTCACTTTAAATTTAACAAACCTATAGTGCAACTGGGTCCAGGACGATATCTACATGAAAGATTAAAGAAAATAACAGATCAGCAGTGATGTGAAATAGATAGTTACATAGTTAAAGTATATGCAAATAAACATTAATTGCATACAGAAAAGTTTATTTATGAATATTTCTCCCCGGAATGTGGCTTTCAGTGGTTACTTTGTAATGTCAAATCAAGTTAATAAACTGTTTTAACTGAACAATAGCTTGATCACTACACACATGAAAATGTTACAGTCACAGTTGGTTTACATAGGATTCGACTCTGGACACGTGGCCAAGATGAGTTTTTTGGGGGGTGCCTAATTTAACAGTGTTATACTTGGTATGTTCCAAAAATAACCCATGTTTTATTTTATAATAAATGGTCTATCTGAGTCAGGAGATGAGAAGTGGTTTATCATCTTTATCAAAGGTGTGAAAAAGGCACAGAGTGAAGGCATTGTATATCTAGAAGACAATTTTCAGGAAATTTATTCAATAACAAGTCACTTTTCAAACATTTTATTGCTCATATGCCAAAAAATGAATACAGATCTTCTCTCTTCTCCCAGTTATCAAAATGTTTCTCTTCTTGTGGACTTTGAAATCAACGAAATATATATGTTCTCAATTTAAGTGAACCTTTGAAATGAAATAAAAAATGCAGTCGATGGAATATACAATGAATTACTGATATATGATATCTAGCACCTGTCTATATGCAGAAATATTTTGAATTAAAAAGATAAATACTGGATTTCATAACACGAGACAAGCCTAAAGTAAGCGATGGCTATATTGATAGGGACATAATAATAATAATACGGACAATAATTGTACATCATTTAAATCACATCAAATTTACCCTTTGGACCAGCAAAATTAATATTCAAGATAAAGTCAATTTCATGAATTATATACAAGTTAAAAATTGTTACATAAAACATACATATATAGACCACCTTCACATTTGTACATATATAAATATACAAGTCACACACACTCATCCATACACGCACACCCATATTTCCATACAAAAAATATTCCATCTAACTTTGTTGGCATTCTTTAACAAATAAATTCAAACTTTGATTACATCTAAGTATAGCAAATTAGAAGAACTCACTCTTTGGATCATCCCTTCTCTTGTAATGCTTTTCTTTATATATATATATATATATATATATATATATATATATATATATATATATATATATATATATATTCTACATATATATATATATCATGCCATCACATATATTCACAGCGAGTTTCTTATGAGGATTCCTTGTTCAAATACAGTAAAATGAATGACAAAGGCAGAACTAGGAGTCCTTCCTGTAAGTAGAACCTAAACTACATTCTGTTTCGCTACACCATTAAATATATAAATGTGTGTACAAGCAATCTACACAAACACTCTCTTATATACCACAGGAAGCAGAATACTTTCTTACATTTTCTCATGTACCAAAGACAGAAGAAGAGTATATATGGTTTACTTTAAGACAGTATGAATTGTAACCTATATTTACTGCTCAGAATTACAACCTCCATACAATATAAATCCATAATTAACTATAAGGTAGACAATTTTTCTTACTGCATCCTTTCATAATGACCTAATAAATATCCAAATCATTGCTGATGAGCATTGGATGTTCCCAGTTCAAACCCCCAAATGACCTGGCAATTTATGACAGTGCAGTCATTTTGGCTGACAGTAAAGAATAAGATTCCAGGTCTTGGAAGGTATGGCACAGTCACTTAAGTGGTAGAGGTCCAATGCAAAGATAAAAATATATATGGCACATAACCTATACTGGTAACGATTCCATGGAAATGTACATGGGGCCCTGCCAAATTTGGTTGAAATCTTCCTGTCTTGAAAAGCAGGTTAAACTATAGAAGTATTTCTCAGAGAGAGACTGACATAGATTACTAGAAAAAGTTCCCTCTCAAATATAATAAAACGATTACATATCACAATCATACAATAATGTTAATGAAAATAGTCAATATATATTTAGAAAATATAATTTTATAACACAAAAAAGCACCTGATCTAACAGCTCGTTTCCGGTCTTACATTCATCAAATACAACTTTAAACAAACACAATCAACGACACATCCTGAAAGCTTATAGACCAGTTTATAGTATTTAACAACAAAGTTACGGACCTGTTTAGACTGGTCTATACAAATGGCATAACACAGTCTAACGAATATCTTACGGTTAACGATTAACAACGCACAAAATGCTATATTTATCACACATTCATAATGCACTTTTTAATAAAGGAATTAACACAAGCCAAGCAATACTTTTCTACAAAGTTTGAACAAAGATAGATTTTATTGTTTCCATGGAAACCTGATGAAATTTCCTATGCAAGTTTTGTCTCTATTACAATAAGAGAAGACACTGCATGAGCACATGATTTAAGTAGTTTTAAATATGCTGTGATTAAGAATATTCTACAAGTTTAATGCTTTGATTTAAAATATTCTGTGATTTGTCAATTATCAAGATTTAATGTAGAATATTCTATGACTTGTACGTAATGACAATGCTACGCTTCACTGATTTGTCAACAACAACAATGAGATGATTCAGAACATTCAGAGATTTGTCAAACATATACTGATTGTCTTTAACTCTTTGGTACTGGTGATATGGGAGCACTGTTACTCTGTAATTTTGTCATGATGTCACTTAGCAATATACAAACTTCACTAAACAGTGGTCTCTCCTTGGGACTGTCACATGTACATTTCCTCATCACATCAATGATGTCATTTTGAAACTGATCTGTGACTGTTAATTTTAAATCAGCAACTTTAAGTCTTTTTAACACTTCTTCATCTGACATGGATGAGTATGGCAATTCGCCTAATTGAAAAATTTCCCACATGACCACTCCAAATGACCACACATCACTTTTTGTAGAGTATTCATCTTCTAAAACTGTTTCAGGGGACATCCATCTTAATGGAATAAATGTTTGAGCATGTTGGTAGTACTCGCCTGCATAAATGTCTCTGCACAATGATAAACTTGATATTTTAAGCTCTAGTCGTGATGTAAGGAGAATATTTCTTGCTGCTAGATCTTTATGAATAAATCTGTGATTTGAAAGATGTTCCATGGCAGATGCCACCTGATTGCACATATTCAATTTCTGAGCTAAAGTTAATGGAGGCACACGTGTAGGAAATGGTCGGCCATTTATGTGACCTCTGGTGGCCAAGAGAAACTGCTTTAGGTCACCCTGAAAATGCAAAATAAAATCTTATGACAAATCTAAATTTTTAATGAAATTTCATAAAATATTGAAAGAGGATATATTCATGAATATTGACAGTTATAATAACATTTGTTGGACATATTATATGCAGTTAATTAATGCCTAGCTACTATAGTTGATACATAATACAATAGTTTCTGGGGGCCTTCAACTGCTCACCTGTAGAGTTTGGTTAATCATGCAACTGTACAATTGACATTTTCTGTTTCATTAGTTGTTTGTGACCTTTGACTCTATGACCTTCCGTCACAATTATTCTTAGATAATTTCTTACAATTTCTCAATTCATTTTTGTATACATAAAGTCAATCAGTTTTGAGTTAGCAAGCCATTCGTATAAAACCATGTCATATATCATTTGATATGCATGCTAAAGGCTCAATAATTAACAGATTTTAATTAAATTTCATTCCCAAACATGGTGGACATTGACTTCATAATAATTTATACCAAACTTGATATACATTTGGACCCGGTTGCACAATACATTGTTAAATTTAACCTACAGTTAGCCCATTGATTTTAAACTGGTTAAATTCATGGTAAATTTAACAACCTGGTATGCAACTGGGTTCTGATCATTTGTTCAGGAAGAAGATTTTTAAAAGTGGCACCAAGTTTTGACACTTTTTACCTTTTTGGAGACACTGGTTACTAGCCCTTCTCAAACTCAAATATGAAGCGACATTACATGGAGATCTTTTTTACACAGTTAGATTAAAATTGGCCAATTGGTTCTTGATATGAGGTAAAATAAGTTTGAGTTGACAAAAAACCAGATATTTTCAGTTTCTTAAGGTGTCTGTGATCTTGACCTTTGGCCTTACGACCTTGATCCTTAGATAATTCCTCACAATTCTTTCATATATCTGTATACAAAAGGTCAAACAACTTTAAGATAATGAGAAATTTATACAAAACCATACTCTATATCATTTGTAGCACCTGCTAAAGGCTGATTTATGTTCATTGGTTCATGAGAATATTGTCAAAGATGAACCACGTTTTGACAATTTTAGGTCCCTTTAGGATCCCCTATGGGCACAGGCCTCTTTTTGTTTGCAATCTCAATGAAGCCCTTTCATAAAAGCTAGCTCATTGCCAACTTTGGTTGAAATCTGTCCAGCGGTTCTTGAGAAGAAGTTATCAAAACAGAAAAGATAAGTAATTATATCGCTAATCTGGAAAACATACTCAGTGGTCTGAGATTATTGTGAATACACTTTCATCTGAAAACCACACTGATTGGTCCAAAACATGACTATACTATCATCTTAAGAGCATATTAACGAGTTCGAAAACATGAATATGCTGTCATCTAAAGACCATATTAAGTGGTCTGAAAACATGAATATGCTTTTATCTGAAGACCATATTGAGTTATCTGAAGACACAAATATGCTGTCATCTGAAGACCATATTGAGAGGTCTGAAAACATGAATATCCTGTCATTAGAAGACCATATTGAGTTGTCTGAAGACACAAATATGCTGTCATCTGAAGACCATATTGAGAGGTCTGAAAACATGAATATGCTTTTATTAGAAGACCATATTGAGTTGTCTGAAAACACAAATATGCTGTCATCTGAAGACCATATTGAGAGGTCTGAAAACATGAATATCCTGTCATTAGAAGACCATATTGAGTTGTCTGAAGACACAAATATGCTGTCATCTGAAGACCCTATTTAGAGGTCTGAAAACATGAATATCCTACAATTAGAAGACCATATTGAGAGGTCTGAAAACATGAATATCCTACCATTAGAAAACCATATTGAGAGGTCTGAAAACATGAATATCCTACCATTAGAAGACCATATTGAGTTGTCTGAAAACACAAATATGCTGTCATCTGACAAATATATCAAGTGGTCTGAAAACATGAATATGCTATCATATGAAGACCATATTTATTGGTCTGAAAACATGAATATGCTGTCATCTGAAGACCATACATGGATCCAGAGCCCCAAACATTATCAGCATGTTGTTTATCTATAAACAATAATTTATTTTAATTAGGCCTACCCAATCACAGTATTCTGAAATCATAAATTGTGGCTCAGTCTCACGACATACACCCAGTAGTTTGATAATAAAAGGATGATCCAGTTTGGAATACATCTCCATTTCCTGTCGAAACTCAAAGAACAAATGCTCATCCTTGGTTAGCAATGACTTCACAACAACTAGTGTCTCTGGTTCAACATCACGTATTCCACGAGCTTTAGCTAAAAACACATCCCCGAAAACACCGGTACCTGAGAAATAAACAAAAAGGAAATAAACACATCCCCAAAACACCTGTGCAAGAGAAATGAACAAAATATGACATAAACATTAACTATTACAGATATATTGTATTGTTTAAATTGAAACTGCATAATGTAAGATGATATAGACAGAAGGGGTCTTACTGCAGATGTTACATTATATAGACAGAAGGGGTCTTACTGAAGATGTTACATCGTAAATTTTCCACATTTAAATAGAAATATCCCTCAGTCACCCACATATGGAGTTTATATTTCACAAATGATCCGATATGTCAGGGCGTGTACAACTTATGAAGATTTCATATACAGAGGTAAACTACTCATTGACAAATTATTGACACAGGGATATCGAAAACCATGTTTAATGTCAACGTTCCACAAATTTTACTGTCCGTATAATAGTCTTGTTTGTGATTACTCTGTTTCACTAAGTGAAATGTTGAGTTGCCTTTTCATTGGCGTTGTTGAGACATCTGTACCAATTGTGACGAGGAATCACTCATCATGTTTTTCATTGGATTTGACTGTGGACTC
Organism: Atrina japonica; assembly: GCA_030159075.1. NCBI lineage: Eukaryota > Metazoa > Mollusca > Bivalvia > Pterioida > Pinnidae > Atrina > Atrina japonica. Next base: position 242,982 of record BROG01000024.1, read on the forward strand.
ACAGCGGGTGTGACCAGTCCAGGGGATGCTTACTCATCCATGTCACCTAATCCCACCTCTTGATTTCCAGAGGTCTGTGTTTGTCCATTTTTACCAGATTTGTATCTATGTCCTGGACATTCTATTGATTTATACTTTGGTATCCAAGATTTTTTATATTATATAGACAGAAGGAGTCTTACTCTAGATGTTACATTATATAGACAGATGGGATCTTACTCTAGATGTTACATTATATAGACAGATGGGATCTTACTCTAGATGTTACATTATATAGACAGGTGGGATCTTACTCTAGATATAATATTATACAAACTGATGAAGCCATACCCTAAATGTCAAACAGTACAGCATTCTGAAATACTGCACTAACTCTATAGCTTTTACACAAAAAACTGTTTCTTGTCTATGTAAGTGCATGTACATTTGGAGTTGTAAAATCAAGGCCCACATATTATATTAACCTTTGACCTATTTACATAAAGCATGAACTTATATGTGACACTGCACTTAAATTCTTTGTATTTGATTTAATGCATTCAGTGTAACACTATGAATATGTAACAGTGCACTTGAATACTGTCTGTAAATCTAAACTTAAACTGTCTTCAGTTTAATGTATGCAATCTTACCCTAACAAATATTTAATACTTTAGGGAATTTAATTTCTATAGCATATTTTTTTAAAAAAAAATAGGATTAAAGTCTATTCCAATTATGCATATCTTGAATATATTTTCTATGTAATGCATGCATTTTAATACTTTTATTTAAAAAATCAATAACAAAAATTCTGAGAATTTGAAATACTTCACTTGTATGTAGACTTTCTGATTTAATGCTGGAATCTGCTTTTTCTTCACTCAAACACTTACAAATTAAACAAGATGTGTTTGTGAAACACAATTGCTTCCAGTCCAAAAAAAATTCTATGCTGGCAAAATATTGCAATGTCCTAGACTTTGACTCCACCCCCCAGAGGCATGTGATGTCAGTGAAGTGTGAGCAACCCTTAGATGAACTTACAGTCCAAGTTTGGTTACTGTATCACAACCCAAACTTGAAATATTACACTAAATAAGCAAACGGGGCAGAATTATGGATGGACAAACAGACAGGCAAACAAACAGACAGATGCACGATCCACACACTAGATGCCCACAGAGGAGCTTTCGGGGGGCATAAAAAGATAAGAATGAGGTCACAATTACCACATTTACAGCTACATATATATGAGCGAGTCTGGATTCCAATATCAAATGTGGCTACTGGTGGTACACTTATGACTCTACAATTACCACATTTACAGCTACATATATATGAGCGAGTCTGGATTCCAATATCAAATGTGGCTACTGGTGGTACACTTATGACTCTACAATTACCACATTTACAGCTACATATATATGAGCGAGTCTGGATTCCAATATCAAATGTGGCTACTGGTGGTACACTTATGACTCTACAATTACCACATTTACAGCTACATATATATGAGCGAGTCTGGATTCCAATATCAAATGTGGCTACTGGTGGTACACTTATGACTCTACAATTACCACATTTACAGCTACATATATATGAGCGAGTCTGGATTCCAATATCAAATGTGGCTACTGGTGGTACACTTATGACTCTACAATTACCACATTTACAGCTACATATATATGAGCGAGTCTGGATTCCAATATCAAATGTGGCTACTGGTGGTACACTTATGACTCTACAATTACCACATTTACAGCTACATATATATGAGCGAGTCTGGATTCCAATATCAAATGTGGCTACTGGTGGTACAAGTTATGACTCTACAATTACCACATTTACAGCTACATATATATGAGCGAGTCTGGATTCCAATATCAAATGTGGCTACTGGTGGTACACTTATGACTCTACAATTACCACATTTACAGCTACATATATATGAGCGAGTCTGGATTCCAATATCAAATGTGGCTACTGGTGGTACACTTATGACTCTACAATTACCACATTTACAGCTACATATATATGAGCGAGTCTGGATTCCAATATCAAATGTGGCTACTGGTGGTACAAGTTATGACTCTACAATTACCACATTTACAGCTACATATATATGAGCGAGTCTGGATTCCAATATCAAATGTGGCTACTGGTGGTACACTTATGACTCTACAATTACCACATTTACAGCTACATATATATGAGCGAGTCTGGATTCCAATATCAAATGTGGCTACTGGTGGTACACTTATGACTCTACAATTACCACATTTACAGCTACATATATATGAGCGAGTCTGGATTCCAATATCAAATGTGGCTACTGGTGGTACACTTATGACTCTACAATTACCACATTTACAGCTACATATATATGAGCGAGTCTGGATTCCAATATCAAATGTGGCTACTGGTGGTACAAGTTATGACTCTACAATTACCACATTTACAGCTACATATATATGAGCGAGTCTGGATTCCAATATCAAATGTGGCTACTGGTGGTACAAGTTATGACTCTTACTCTTTTATCAAATCAGTAAATAACAAAAATTTTTCACAGACCTTTAACAACAACTGCGTTCCCACTCATTTCACCTGCACATGAAAACTTCTGGGTGGCATCAAGGAGTTTTGTACCAAAAACAAATTATACCCAATGAAGGACAAATCATACACGGGGTATGGTTTGTATGTCTTTCAATGGGTAGGATCTGTCTTGGGTATGAAAATTTTTGGGCACGAAACTCCTTGATGACATCCAAAACTGTTTGTGCACAGGTGAAATTTGTAGGAACACAGTTATCATGAAAAGGTCTATTCTTTGCAAACAAAACACATCTGTCAATATATAATTAAGATCAAATGAAATATTATAGTGTGGGATGAATGATCTTATAGGGTCAATTTGTGCCAGTATACAATTATTTCATGGAATTTTGGACAATGGTCAAAAGATTGTCCCATGGCATCAGTGAAGTCAAGGGTAATCTTTTACCAGAAGTTGCTAGGCTGTTGGTTACAGTTTCCTGCATCTTCCCTGATGACAAGGGAAAATGTGTTGACTGTCCTGAATACCCATGAAATATGTTTTCCTTGCCCAATAATTAAAAATATACAACCTATAAATGAAACAATGCTGGAATATTTGAATCAAGAAAGTTTAATAGGCAAATTGAATTGAATCATGGGTTAATCGTTGATGTCAGAGTTGGAAAACAATTCATTGGATTAGGTTGAAATGGTTAGCTTCTACCCAGTTGTCAACAAATATCTGCCAAAAACTTGGAAACAGTCCCATTTTCATATAAGCCATTAAGTTATAATCTGGTATATGTCAAATAAATAATCAACATTTCAAAGGAATAAAATTTCCAATGTCAACCATACCAAGCATTCCAAGTGTTCCTAGATTATGTCTTGGGTACTGTAAACGATCTAGACTTCCTCTTCTACTTCGGGAGTGAGACTGTGATTGAGAGGAATGTGATGGCTGAGAGCTCATACCAGAAACATGTGACCTGTTGTCACTATCACTGCGAAACTGTGTTCTAGATTCGCTATCACGATCCTTTGCTAAAAGTTCATGTTGTTCCTGAGAAAGATTTCCATTTTCTGACTTCACTAAAAAGACAATTAAATATTTCAATTATTACCACAAAATGTTGAAGTTGGATTGTTCTCTCAAAATCAAGTCATATATCTTTGTTTCAATGGTGTTTAGCATCACAATCAACAATTTTTCAGTTACATGGTGACTGCTAGTTTTTAATGTTAGTGGAGAGAACAATGTAGGCAACCTGCTATCCACAATTAAACTGGCAAACTTTCTCAAAAATCAGCTTAGGTTCCAAAATGGTTCATACATGGGCTGAATAGAGGTGAGAATGTTCTTAAATTAGAGTGTGATGGTCTAACCACCCAGCTGAGGTGGTCCAAAAATAAATTAAAATAAACCAAAGGCACCAAGCCAGTATTGTAACGAAGAATTCACTTAGGATTAGTTAACCTTTATATTTTTAGCTTGCCAGAATGTATGAAATGATGAAATTAGGCATAATTGTAGATAGGTGACACATTTCTCTCATACCTACATGTACAGCTCACACAATATACAAGTCATCAAGACTGATCAGCGTATGTTACATGTACATGTCATATATATATTACCTATCAAGTATGTATAGGAATACCTATTTGTGTTTCATCTTCAACTGCAATCTCAAACATCTAGGTCTGTTATTAGACCAGGGGCCTGTTTGACTTAAGGTTGTAAGTACTAGACTTGGTCTTAAGACCACACTTAGTTATGACTTACAACTCTTTTACAAAGAATTCGGCTAGGACTTGTGAATTACGACCAATCAAGTCCTGTTTGAATCCTAGCAAAAGGCGATGTGTAGACCCAAGTTATTGTTTTATAGGTAATAATTTATCTTTGTAAATGTAGCAGGTATAAGTATATCAAGATCTTATTTTCAAAAATGTGTAAATATGCTTGAAGACTTGACTTAAGGTAGGTAAAATGGTCCCAAGTTTAATTTTAAGGTCAGTTAACTTACGACTTGCAAACTTTTTAATAAAACTGGTCCAAGGATCACGGAACAGGACCCATTTTTATTTGGGTAATCTTTTACAGCTGTTTACTTTCAACATCACAAATGCTATTCCAAATCCAAAGAGGTCGTGTCAGTCAGGTTCATAATTTAAAGTTAGTTCAATCAAACAATAAAGTGCTATTGTACTTTCTGTGTACATACAATTGACTATGAACTCAATGATGGAATGAATCATATTTGATTTAACTCATCAAAGTAAACTTATTATATGTATATTTCATATATGATTAAAATCTTTTTATTTGGGAAATAAAAAGTGAAATATCAAATCCTAAATCGATTGCTGCTTAAGACTTCACTATTTCATTGTTTTATCTATATGTTATTATCTTGTGGCTAACAAGCAAAGGGGAAGAACTCTCACTAAAAGTAAAATCATGTGTTCAAATTTTGTTGCCATTTGCAGGGTCAAGGATGTCAAAAATGTTAAAATTGCTAAAATCTGCAAAAATATGAAAAAAGATTTGTTAGACTATTGACATTTATATCAACAATGAGTACTTACCTAAAGCTTTTCTGTTTCTTTTCTGTAGAAGAAGCCTATAGCTACAGTAAGCAGTAAGTGCTATAACCAGCGCTAGATAAGCACCTGCGCTACATACAGCAATAATTATAGTTTTCATCATATCAAAGCCGCCTTCCTCTTTATTGTGTTTATCACCTATAAAATCAGACGAACCTGCGGGGAAAAAAAAAGTCATTATAGTACTTGCTGTCATTATTATTAAGGTCCAAAACATTTTATTAAATATTTATACAACTTTAATATCTGCACTCATTGTTTTTTAACTTCTAATATTTAATCAGAAATAATAAAAAAAATAAATTAAACATGGCTTTTCTTGTCATTACCTTATTATACTATGAGAAATTAGGCCGTATAAAGACAAATCACTCAGTAGATATTATTTTAACTTCGATATATACAGAAACTTATGTGTTGTAACTACAAATCAATCAGACAGTTAATATTTTCACATTCAATGTACATAAAACCCAGACCAGTTAAATACGTGTATGTCAATTTCAATTTAACTCATCAATCCCTGTGGTCACATTTAGACCCACCCAGATTTTTCAGAATTAGTTCATACTGCATGTAAAATTATTATTCAATTTTTATTCTGAATCATACACCCCTGAATTCTGTGAACTTTCTTTTTAATGGACAGGTCTAAATGTGACTTCAGGGGTGGATGCATTAAGACAAAAATTTACCTCTTTTTCAACTATCAGTGTTCTGAGGTTGTATTTTCTCAGAGTTGAAGACAATACAGGAAACACTGACAGAGGTATGTATTTACAGAAAGATAACTGTAGTGTTTTAGAGACAATGTATAAAAAGAAAACTTTCATATTATCAAACAATTTCTATAAAATCAAAGATATTATTACTTTTTCTTGATAAATAAAATACATTAATACTTTTTGTTAATAAATTCATAAGTGGAATTCCAAACAATTTATTTCATGATATAAAAAAAACCAGTGTATGTTAACAGGGACTTGAATATGAAAACTACCTCTTTATCTGATCTAGGTAGGTGTAATTTTCACATTAGGTAAACTTTTGCAATTATGCACTCAATAATCCATGTAAAATTTCTCTATAATATTCAGAAGTGACAATAGAAATACATATTAACTAAAAGCCCTTTTAATTCAAGAACAAAAGAATTCACCTCACTGTCACAAATAAATCAAGGTCTAGTCAATTCATACAAGAAATTTTCACAATGCTTGGCATACCAAATTCCATACAGTTTCATTTTCATCAAAAAAAGCCAAAGCCATGCACGAAAAATGAATAGCTGATAAAAACAGTCAACCATAGCTTTATGTACACTTAATATTGAAAGTATGAACGATAGAAAATACTGTACTAAAATGAAGGTAACGATTGACAAATACACTTTGATAAGTCGACAACATGAACACGTACAACATCAATATGTTTATACAACTAAACCAAGGTCTGAAATCCATAAAAAAAAGCCATGTGGTTCTATTGGTGTTGAGTTCAAAAGTGAATTACTATGACCAAATATTGTTTGAATTTGCAGTTTCTGTCAAAAAATCACAAATCCATATGACCTGTGTTGTTCCTGCCTGTGGTCAGGTTTTATTTCTTAAGAGTGTACCAGTCTATAACTTGACCCTTGGGCAGTCATCATCTTTATGTAATATTTTATCTATACTTCTGCACCTTCCAATAACATGTATATAAAACAAACGTGTAAGTCAACTAAGTCTCTAACATGACTATCACTGTACAATGTACTTTTAGAAACACAAAGAGAATAAACATTATGGTACAAATGTGGACATTCTATCAAAAACATCAAAATATACTGTGAAATTCTCCAGATGATAAACATATAATTCACTGACATAAAATACATTTCCTCTTCAAATATAACCACTTATCTGAAGCCTCATACAGACACCTTAATAAAAAGGTATGAGATCAACTTGACATCACAAAAAAATCACACATTGCCACATTTATCTCTATTGCTTCTGCCCTATAGAAGTTGTAAAACAAGCATTACTCTTGAGAGATCTGGTTAATCCGTCTTAATACATTAAGCTATGATTGACCCTAACAAATATTAGGATGATTTTACAGACTGCTGATGAAGCATGATTTTACAAACTGTTGATGAAACAATCATGGATTACAAGATTTACATGTAATTGTATTACTATGCCAAGCATGCAAAAGTTTCCAATGAGCATGATTAGACCTAGCAGTGAATTTCTTCTACTCATTTATCCATGTTGTAACATTTAGTATGTCTCTATCAAACCCCTAATGTCACACTTAGACCTGATGTCACATTTTGATTGGTCTATATCAAACCCCTCATGTCACATTTTGATTGGTCTATATCAAACCCCTGGTATTACATTTAGACTGGTCTATATCAAACCCCTGGTATTACATTTACACTGGTCTATATCAAACCTCTCGTGTCACATTTTGATTGGTCTATATCAAACCCCTGGTATTACATTTAGACTGGTCTATATCAAACCCCTGGTATTACTTTTAGACTGGTCTATATCAAACCCCTGGTATTACATTTAGACTGGTCTATATCAAACCCCTGGTATTACATTTAGACTGGTCTATATCAAACCCCTGGTATTACATTTAGACTGGTCTATATCAAACCCCTGGTATTACATTTAGACTGGTATCTGAGATTTTTATATTTGTATAAGTATCCTGGACATCTTGAAGACTTAGACTTTGGTATCTGAGATTTTTATATTTGTATAAGTATCCTGGACATCTTGAAGACTTAGACTTTGGTATCTGAGATTTTTATATTTGTATAAGTATCCTGGACATCCTTCAAGATTTATACACTGGTATCTGATATGTTTATGTTTCTATATATATCCTGGACATCCTTAAGATTTTATATATATAAAACCTTTTCAGTACTAAGTACTACTGACCTGAAATGATCTAGCAACAACTATATGCATAACAACTTCACCAATGATTTTAATCATAAATGTTTGAATCTGTTATTACTACACTATTAATTGTCAGTAGAATGTTCAGCATTTAGATATTTAGTATATCAGGTTCACTGCAGGCATTAGCTACTATATAGAATTCCTTAACAATGTGACATTAATGCCAAAGATCTGTCCTGAGTTCACTATGTACAAATACTCATCAGTTTTCCATACAAAATATTGTCATATTGAAGTCACAGGCAAAAATTAAAACACACAAAATTAGCAAAAATAAAGTTTATTTTGTTTTCTATGTAGTATATAATTACAAAAGTGAGACTGATGTCACAATGAAATACGGCATACAAAAATTGCATGCTTAAATATGCATATCACTTTAAAGTTCAACTTATCCTGTTGACTGTTGGAAAGTTTGGAATGACAAGAGAAATCTTGTACACATGTATGAAATGGCACAAGAGAAAACTGTGTAAAGTAAATAACACATTGGCCTTCCAACAGCTGATCCGGGGTATCCACTGTGGTAGTAATAAGTTGCTGGAAAAAGTCACATGTATACAAAGAGTTTGAGAGACCTTGATTGACATAGGTATAAATTACTAATGTCTTCAATATGTTGTAGTGAAAGAGAGATATAGACAACTTCATTGTAGAAAATGCTACAAAGTAATTATGAAAAGTAACAAGTGGGCCCATATCATGAAAGGTTTCATTAGTCTTAGACTTGGTCTTAGTATAACAGAGACAAACACTGCATCTGACGGGAGTTGGTTCTTGGACCCCTGGTTTATGAATCTGGTGTTTTACCCATTGAGCAATAGGGAAAACTCCACTAGCTCAAGCTAGTATGATCATCATATAACTAACACTGCCACACTACCCCCCTTGTCCATTGAGGTCTCTGAGAGGTTGCTATTACTGTGGGTCGATGTTCGGGGATAATCACTTTACCATGTAGAACTCAAGTACCAACATGGGCACCAAATGTAACTGAGACAAATTATTACCTCTGAGCAGTCTTGAGCCTGGAACTACTGATTTATGTGTCTGGTGCTTTACAGAACTACTGATTTGTGTGTCTGGTGCTTTACAGAACTACTGATTTATGTGTCTGGTGCTTTACAGAACTACTGATTTATGTGTCTGGTGCTTTACAGAACTACTGATTTATGTGTCTGGTGCTTTACAGAACTACTGATTTATGTGTCTGTTGCTTTACAGATCTACTGATTTATGTGTCTGGTGCTTTACAAAACTACTGATTTATGTGTCTGGTGCTTTACAGAACTACTGATTTATGTGTCTGGTGCTTTACAGATCCAACAAAATCCCATTAGTTTAAGCTGGCAGGAACACCATATAACTAACAGTGCCACAATAGCACCTGGCTTACGACTTGTGACCATTTATCAAATTCCATTTGGGTGTATGTCAATATCTGACACAAGGGAACTGTGTTTATACAGTTATACAACACTATCCCTGTTGTGTGATATCAAACACACTGATGACTATGACAGAAAAGTCTGGATGACTGAAGAGTTCACTTAAATATATCAGTAAATTAATGTGTATGTGTTATATATTTGTTACAAAGTAGTGTAAACCACAATATGACAGATCAACTCATCACCCCTGTGGTCATATTCAGACTCACCCAAACCAATCAATAATATGAGTGAACAAGGTCACATTGCATATAAAAGTCCAAATGTGACTTCAGGGACTGATGGGTAAACTGGCATCTATATAAACAAAGTAATTGATATTTCTTGTAGACTTGATATTTCTCACTGTCCCTACACCACTGGATATCATAATGAATCACTGCTTAATTATACCTTGAGAAAACCAGCTGTACATCTATACAATCATCAAAAACTCTGATTTAATATCTCGTAAGTAGAGTCCAAAAGTTTTGACATGAGCTATATAGACATACAGTGGATTATGTCCCTTTGTTATATTATACTTTGAAGATGAATATTGTTAAACATATAGGAGTTATCTTTCTTTATTCACACATTTCCAATACTTACTAGCTACATTCAAATATGCTTCCAGTCTTCTTTTTCCAGCAATATTCTCTGCTGTACATCCATATTTACCCTTATCTTCCATGTAAACTTTTGATATAAACAAAGTCCCATTGGGTAGAATCTGTAATAATTCATAATGAGTTAGTTTACAGGGATATATATCATCAACATGTGGGTCCAGTAAAAGGACCCATTCCCAATGCAAAATCAGCTATATTTTTCCCAATTTTAAGCAAAACTTTCCCAGTTATGTTCATCATGTACCTAACTTTTTATATATAGACAAAAAATCTGCGGAATTAATACCTTCATGTCTTCAGATAAAATCCTTGTTGTCAGTTTTATAAAGAGATAAATGAATCACAAGTTTTGTATCTTTATTTCTTATTTCAATAGTAAAATTATCATAATTAATACTAATTTTTACCAACTTTAGCCCATTGCAACGTAAAATTCCCAATTGAAAGGGTACAGGAATCTTTCCAAAAAGGTCTATTAGACACTGGCTTAATAGTTGAACAAATAGGTCTTTTCACAATAACCATGAGCCTACTAATTTCACATGTTCACAAAAAATTTGGACAGCATCAAACGTTTCGTACCCAATGAAAGCCAAATCATACTCAGGGCACGAATTGTCTTTAAATAGCATTTTGTTTTGGGTTTGAAACATTTTGGGCACGAAACTCCTTGATGCTATTCGGAACTGTTTGTGTACAGATAAAATTAGGAGGACTGCAATTATTGTAAACAGGTTTATAGTTAGTTAGTTTTCTAGTAAAAATTAACAAACAGTTAATTTCTGTAATAACATGTTTAACAAAAGCCAAAACGTAAATGTAAACATATTAACAATAGACAGTGACTCTCAAGAATAAATCTTGAATGTTTGCATATAAACATCCTTATTTCTATGGCAGGTGTAAGGACAATATAATGTGTTATGTGATCCCAGAATTTATATAAAACTCACTTCTTTCACTTCCTAGACTGATATAAAAAACCAAAAATGAGATATACACAGGCATAAAATGATTAAATCTCTAAATATTTTGTGAAAATAGCTCGAGAAACCCAGTTTCTTAATTTTACATTTGCAAATAATTAATTCGACCCAACTATTTGTATATGTATACAACACTGGTCTTGACGTTATTTTTACAAAATATATAGGAATAAGTACATCACAGAAATCATAATTACATACCTTGATCCGATTGTGATGAAAATCAATTTCCCTCATATTATTCTTGTCCCATGTGATGTTAGGCCGTGGATCACCAGTGGCAACACAATGTAACATTACAGGCTGATTTTCATATATGGTCATATTCTTAGGTAAGACTTGAAATCTGGGTCGCTCTACAGCATAAAGAAAACATAAAGAACTGAACAACATAAAAAAACACCAAAAACAGTTGTCTTTTCCTGAAACACAGGTGCTGACACCTACAACTGATAACTGCATAAGAACAACAATAAATCATTATATATGTAATTGGTGAGGAAAAACTGAACAGCCAGACTCAGATTTGAACCAAGGTCCCCTCCCCATCACATTCTTCCTCCCTTATGTTTAAGATTTCATATTTAATGAAATATCACATGATGCTGTAAGTTGTTTAAATGAGTTCTCACATAACACTCATAACCCCACTATTAGTTGTTTAGGCGAGTTCTCACATGACGCTCATAACCCCACTATTAGTTGTTTAGGCGAGTTCTCACATGACGCTCATAACCCCACTATTAGTTGTTTAGGCGAGTTCTCACATGACGCTCATAACCCCACTATTAGTTGTTTAGGCGAGTTCTCACATGACGCTCATAACCCCACTATTAGTTGTTTAGGCGAGTCTCACATGACGCTCATAACCCCACTATTAGTTGTTTAGGCGAGTTCTCACATGACGCTCATAACCCCACTATTAGTTGTTTAGGCGAGTTCTCACATGACGCTCATAACCCCCACTATTAGTTGTTTAGGCGAGTTCTCACATGACGCTCATAACCCCACTATTAGTTGTTTAGGCGAGTTCTCACATGACGCTCATAACCCCACTATTAGTTGTTTAGGCGAGTTCTCACATGACGCTCATAACCCCACTATTAGTTGTTTAGGCGAGTTCTCACATGACGCTCATAACCCCACTATTAGTTGTTTAGGCGAGTTCTCACATGACGCTCATAACCCCACTATTAGTTGTTTAGGCGAGTTCTCACATGACGCTCATAACCCCACTATTAGTTGTTCAGGTCGAGTTCTCACATGACGCTCATAACCCCACTATTAGTTGTTTAGGCGAGTTCTCACATGATGCTCATAACCCCACTATTAGTTGTTTAGGCGAGTTCTCACATGATGCTCATAACCCCACTAATAGTTGTTTAGTTGGAGTCCAGTTGTAACAGGTAAGAGTGCAGACTGGGATTCAAACCCAGACTTACAGCAATCAGTGCAGCTGGTCTCTGTTACACATACAACCATAATTCACTGTAAACATATAAAACAAAGCTTTAAAATAAAATAAAACTCAGGTATAAGACTTAAACAAAATTGTATTTATTAATTTTACTGAGTAATCTTACCGACAACATCAATAAAAATTGTGGCATTAAGAGATCCTTGCTTGTAGTTATATGCCATACATGTGTAAAGTCCTTCATCAGAGCGCTGGACACTAAAAAAGTTCAAGGTTCCACTAACTACGGTGAAATGTGGAGCAGCAGTACTGGATTGGTCATTTTTAATCCACTTGATTCGGACATGGCCATCTCCCTCGGCCTTGCAGGTGATGGATGCATCATGATTCAGTTCAATGTGTGTATTTTTAGGGTATGGATAAAACTTCAGTTTCTCTGAGAAATACAATTAATATAAAATTAAGATTCAAAAGCAATCAAAGTACTAGGTAGAGTAATTTACATAATTAGCTTTGTAACTTAAATCAGTAATTAATAGTTAACTCTGACTTGTAAATGTCTGTACATATTGACCAAACTGCATGGGGATTTAATTTTACAGGTTGTAATTTTCACATTTTTGCTCTCTCCTGACTCATTTTTTTGTTAAATTTGCAGATCAGAATTAACTTAAAATAAATTCAGGTTCTGTACAGGTAACCCATAATATATTACATACATATATACATACATTTGTATGTATGTATGTATGTGTGTGTGTGTATGTGTAAATATATCTATATCTATATATATATATGATCTGTCACGAGTTTCCATTCATATCACATTTGTGATAAGAGTTTTTTAAATTAAATTCATAACTAGTATCATAATAGTGATATGAAAGGAAACTCGTGACAGATTCTTTTTATCATATGATTAAACATGCAATATAAACAGCATTTTCTGATGACTGGGGATGATAATCCATATTCTCCTTTCTGTCAAGTTGACCAAATTGTTCCAAATATGTGAAAAAAAATTACACAGAAATAAGCGCACAAAATTTATTGTAAATATTGCTTACACATGTAGCCTACATTTTAAATTATCATTTACATCTAAGCATAGTTTATCAGATGCTGAAATTAGCAATATTGCCCACTTGAATTTGACAAAATTTTAAAATCATCTACACATGATTTATTCTATTGTCTCCATTCAAGTTACGTCACAAACACCAAGTGATGTCATGGACAACCTTCAGATGACTGAAATGACGTCATTGCCAACCTTCAGATGAATGAAGTCTGCGTATGTAGTGAATGAAAGTAGTTCGGTTTGCTGCACATTAGCAAATCAATCTTTATTATACGTGTTACATATAAAATATTTATGTAATCTGTTATGAAGCTGCATAACACACAGATCATAAGATATATACATAAGACTTATTCACTGTTTCATTAATTCACAGGTTTATCAGCAAGGTAAATAAAACGAATATTAACACCATCCAGAAATTCCCCCATTACAATATTAATTTTGTAATTTTCCTAAGTAAATAGACTTATAATTTGATTGGTCATTGACATATAAAGATTGTATCAGGTGTGTGGATTCTACTACAGACAGAGTTAAGCTTTTCCCTGGTTATTAACATACATTAGATTCATCTCTTGAGGATTTTGTTGAGAAAATGTCTAAATGACAAATGGTCATATACACAATTAGTAACCCGATAGACTGATCAATGTAAACTCACATTAGTTTTATCTTTTACAACAATAAACCAATAGTTATCTTGATTTTTTCCAAAAAGAAATCTCACACAAGATCTAGAGGATATTACTGCTGTATAAATACATCAAGACATACTGATTTAAAACATAAATAAAAATAAGCAAATATTATTTGATTACATTTGCCAACAGAAGGTTTAAAATTGTTCTTCAGTTTAAAGATTATCATTGGTCAAACAGGGAATAAATTCATAGTGTAACAGTTTATATACAAACTTGCTAAAGACTAAATCTGAACAGATAACAGAAGTAGATTTATGTATTGATCTAGGGGAGATAATTCAACTTCTAAAGTATTTTTCATATCTAGTGAATTATACTACCAATTTGATTTTAGAAAACGTACTTTTGACTCTCAAGTAAGCGGGCGGTGAGGTTACCAGTGCTTGTCCAGTAGTATTGGCAACACAAGAGTAAGTGCCAGAATCAGACATTTCAACATTTCTAACTTCTAATGTACCACGTGCTAAGTCCATGTTGTGACGACTTGATCCCTGAAATAACAGAATTGTGATAAGGTTACCACATGTATAGATATTTTATGATATTATGAAAACAATGAATATCAGTACGAAAATGCATGTATGTACGGATATAAAACATTTAATTCTTAATTTCAGATAATTAATGGAGAAATCAGAAGAATATTTCAGTTTGCCTCACTGAATTTGATATTCTGTATAAAGGATTACAGAATCTAGACTTCATTTAGTTGTACAAAAAGGTAAATAATTAAGCTTTGATTAACTTCTGTATGTACTTCTGTTACCAGTAAACAAAACTGATATTCAGATTTGGTTAGAAACATTGCAACCTTCTTCCAGTCCTCTGCATTCTTTAGAGTAAGTCATTTCAATTCTGCTCTGTCAGTAAAAACAGCAAAACATCAACCTGCTTAATTTGGTGACAGCTCAATTAATAGGGTATTTACTAATACCTGACAAAGATAAAGGTTTCCTGGATTTTCCAACAAATTTAGATGAGTCAGAACATTATATCTTAATGACCCTGGGGAGATATATTACTAATAAACTAACAAAATAGCATCAATAAATAAGCTTATATCATTTAAACCAAAGAATTCTAATCATCAACTTGCATGGTAATCAATGCCCATAATTTTGAACAAATTAAAAATATGTAGTGTTTTCTGAGTCAGTGTCTCTGGCCAACATTTGAATTCTCTGGAACTGATGTAAGTTATTATCTCACATCTCCAGCCATGTTTCTATCAATGCGTATATTTCACAGATAAATACATAACTAGAACTAATTGAGCATCAATGTCGAATGTAGAAAATTAATGGCTGCTGTAAAAGTATATAAAAATATTCACTGGCATAATTACTATTTAATCAATCATTATGTAAAATTTTCTTCAGCGGAGAGTTAGAGATTTTTTACGCTTTTTAGAAATAAATCAAATACATGCCATAATCATCTTAACAGCCCTAATGAGTAATCGTGTGTCATTGCAGTTGCCAGGTGGTCTTAAAAATTATTTCCAATAACAAATGGTTTTAAAATTGTGATAAGTTACACATTTTGTCATTTTTCTTCTTCATTCATTTCTTATCTTTTTCCATACCTCACACATTTATTCTTGCCTAGGTTTATGAATTATATTTGTTTGTTACATTTATATATATATATATATCCAAGTTTATAAAAAATATGACATAGTTTATTTTTTTTTTTCACATCCAGTTTTTTTTTTTTACATTTATTCAAGTTTTCTATTACATGCATCCCTATTTTCTTTCACATTTTGTTCTATTTAACATTCACCCAGTTCAACTCAACATGTCTATAAAAAGCAGAGGGTTGAGAAAAATAATATATCCAAAATCTGCCAAATTCTGCATTGGATAAAAAAATGATATGTGCACTTGAATATTCGGTATATTTTTGAATGACTTTGTATTGATTTGATAAAAAATAAAGTCATTTTGAGAAGTCATCTTAATTGATATAACTGCAAGAACTGAGTTCCAAGTCCGATCCGAGTTCACTTTGATTGTAAGTAGAAAAACAGTTTCAGTCCACACAAATAGAATTGTTTTATAAACGTTCATCACAGTTGTTTGCCAATCAAAATGGCAGCATCAGAAGAAAAATACAACTTTATTTTGTGTTTTAACAAAGTCTTGTTGTCAAATAGTAAAGACAAACCTTTAACTGTTCACATTTAAACAGGTTATTATCAGATCAGTAGTCGATACATTCTGTTTTGCATTCAATAAAGTTTCAATGGGTATATTTTATATCTGGGCTTAAGTTCAATATTTTCTTACATTTTCTGTCCTATTCCTTTTGATGAAATTTATTCAATTGATTAGTCAAACACAAATCTAGGCTTCTGTAACTGACTTTATTTTTCTTACATACATAAAAATTCTGTATCTTCCCAGAACTTTTCAAATCATCATTACATTTTGCATCTTCCCACATCTCCAATAAAACCGATTAACATGCAATTATGATTTGGGAACAAATCTAAATCTGTTTTTGTTTTGGAAAAAAAACCAGGAACAAACCATAGCATGTTTGTATTAAACATTATCTGGTTCAATGCCAAAACAATAGACCTCTACATTCCCTTTACATGTATTATCTTACTTTCTCTTTATGTTAATTTTACTTTAACTTAAAAAAAACATATCTATCTTACTTTCACTTTATGTTAATCTTACTTACACTATACATATCTATCTTACTTTCACTTTATGTTAATCTTACTTTCCTTTTACAAAATCCTATTACTTTCACTTCATGTCTATCTTACTTTCACTTTATATTTGTTTTATTTTCACCTTATATTTATCTTACTTTCACTTTGTATTTGTTTTACTTTCACTTTATATTTATCTTACTTTCACTTTATATTTGTTTTACTTTCTCTATACATTTATCTTACTTTCACTTTTTGTTTATTTACTTTCACTTTACAATGGTTTATCACACTGTACCATTTTAACATATTCATCATCTTTTTTCCAGATAACCGTAGTGACTGGGTAGGGAGTTCCAGTTACTTGACAACTGAAGGACACTTTGCCATCTTCTTCAACTTCTTTCTCTACTGGTGGGCGCCTTATACTTGGTGGCACTGAAAAGGTACAGAAAATGAAAGTATTGAAGTGATTTGTTATTTTAAATTCTTCAAATAACATAGGCCAGATCAAATAAAAATAAATCAAATTACAGCAAAACCGAAAACTTCTTTTCCAATATCTAAATAATTATATTCTAGATAGTCACTGTAAAAATTTCAAAATAAAATGTGGTATTTACTAAACAATATAAAATTAAAAGCATACATACTGTATACAATTAGTTTATATCAAAAGAAATCAGTCAATTTAAAGGCATATCACCATTCAGTGTATTGAAATTTGGTGGTTTGGTTTTAAAAGTAGCAAAACTGAAAATTTATATAAGTAATAAAAAGTTATATGAGTTTTTGAAATCTGGGTCAGTGCATAAAGAACTGGTATAAATGTAAAAAAAAGAAAAAATGAAATAATGCCTCTCTGTTAAAAAATATCAATATCATGTATATGATTTATGAGGGTATTTAGTCAGTTCATTATGCACTGACCCAGATTTCAAAAACTCATATAACTTTTTATTACTTATATAAATTTTCAGTGGTGAAAAAATTACTTTTTTGAGCGACAATATTCATTTAAGGTACATGTAAGTAATAAGTATAGTACCAGTGAGACCATGGAGAACATTGGTTTTATCACACATTCAATACATTTGTATTTCCAGCATTATTTATGATAAATACCGACAACACAGTCAGTACAAAATCAAAAGGAAAAAATGGTGGAGAGAAAACATGGGGTGGTTTTGGCATATCAGAAAAATCTTGACAACACTCTTAATGTAGATAGCTGCGAGATGTAGGTCTTAAAAGATTATGTAAATACTTCAGATTTTTTATCTCCAAGCATCAGGGGATATCTTGTCTTTCAAATAAGTTGAAACAGCATTTTTACAGATAGATATCATATGCTTCATGAAATCAAAACAGAATTATATCTGTTTGATAAATGACATCCTTTCTCATTGCATCCTTGTTCGTCTCTCTTCTCTTCTCTATCTTCTGACTGTCTGTCTGTCTGTCTGTGTCCAACATTCTATCACACATACATTATCAGCAACATACAATGTTATACTGCCATATTTCAACACTTGGCCATGTTGTTAGTTTTTAACTACATAAAGAATCAATGAAGCAGTACCTGCTTTACAGGAAAAGTGTTACGATTCTCACAGATAATGGTTATGAATGAGTTCTATTTTATTGTACTCGGTAAAGCATTTCCTCTAGTGATTGATAGGAAGAACTATCAATGTTTATTTTACAATTACTAATATTTGCCACTCTTCCAGGAATCTATGACTGGTCCTGATGTTTGCTGATAACATACTTTTACGACTTGAGTAAAATGTTATTGAACAATAAATGCAATATCAGTATCCTAATGACAACACTCACTTTCTATGGCACATTTCTCTTCAATGATTTCCATAAATTTCAGAATGGTTTAAGTGAGATATGCTTTATTACAGTTTATATTAAATATGTCTGAGTAAAGGCAACATATTATAACAAAGCTTACTTCAGGCCCTGTACAACTATTGTATACTGTATATCCGCACAATTTTATATAGAATATGTCTGATTAAAGGCCAAATATTACAAAAAGCTTACTTCAGGCCCTGTACATGTACTGTATATCTACACAATTTTATATAGAATATGTCTGATTAAAGGCCAAATATTATAAAAAGCTTACTTCAGGCCCTGTACATCTATTGTGTACTGTATATCTACACAATTTTATATAGAATATGTCTGATTAAAGGCCAAATATTATAAAAAGCTTACTTCAGGCTCTGTACATCTATTGTGTACTGTATATCTACAAATTTTTGCCCTAGTTATTTTTGCCCTTTTATATCAGAATACATATTTCCCTGTCTTAAATTTCGCCCTAAATCACCATAGTCTTATGAATGGTATGTCTCTACTTGCTTCCATTATTTACCTTGAAAAAATTCACCCTTTCATGTAAGGATAAAGAATTTGCAGGTCTACAGAATTATTTCTATACTTTTATAATCATTTTAGGATCATACAATTATAGTAATTATTGTATGTAAATTCTGTACATAGTTTTATTTTCATTTGAGGATTTCACAATTTTTGTAATACTAGAGATGTCTGATTATTTTTATTTTCTCTGTTGTACATCATTTTAACCATCTCTGTAAATCTTTAATGATATACTTGTAAATCCACAATTTGTACATAAGGGTTCAACAAAATTCAATAACGCTGAACAAGATTTTTGTTTGATAACTAATAAGTTATTTATCTCTATTTCTTTTTCTGTCCATTAATCTATTTGCTGTGGTTAGCTTGCAATTTTTATATTATTGTTCAGGATTATTTAATTTTGTTTCCTGGATGTGTATAAACTAGAATCAATGCCTGTGAATGATTGAATAGCTGGTCAAATGTTATGATAAGCCCTGTCAATTTAAGATATTGTTTCTGGTGCCAATTTTAGGCATATTAATGTTAAATTGCTACATGGCAAAACTGGGATGATAAATTGAATGGGTGTATATGAAACAAATTATAACCATTGTATGACCTAACATCCTGTATCTGTCAAACACACAGACTATAATAGAGGTAAGTCTAAGAGTCTAGATCAGAAATAACATTATGATTATAAACATTGGCTCCATCTATTCTAGATCACAAGTTTTGATTTGGAGGAATAATAGAACTGTACTTCCTTTTGAAAGTAATTCAGAAGCAATAAACATTTTTTGTTCAAGAAACAAGATAGCTCAGTTCAAGAAATAATAAGTTTGACTAAATGTAGTTTGTAGGAGAACTAAATGGCCACAGACAAACCAAAGTCACACGCACATACACTTTTGGATGACTGTTTCTAGCTCTTTTTTGAAATATATTACCCTCCGTATGTGTTATATCAAATTGGACATCCTGTGAAGAATCTATCAAGAATCTATCAAGTATATATATCTGAAACCAATGCCGAGAGACAAAAAAGGTTAAAGTGGTAAATGATTTTTAACTTTGATAATCCTAGCATTGTACTACAGATGCACTGACAAGCATTACTTAAAAGCTAAACGTCAAACCTATCTCCTATGATGGAGTAATAGTGCTAACCTCCATCATGTATTGGAGTACTGCTAATTGCCAATGTAAAATGGTGACTGCTAATTGCCAGGGTATACCATGGTATAATGGAGTACTGTTAATTGCCAAGGTATAATGGAGCACAGGTAATTTCTAAGGTATAATGGAGTACTGGTAATTGCCAAGGTATAATGGAGTACTGCTTATTCCCAAGGTATAATGGAGTACTGCTAATTGCCATCCTATAATTAAGTACTGCTGATTGCCCCACTGTAATGAAGCACTGATAATTGCCAACCAATAATATAGTACAATTAATTGCCACCCTATAATGAAATATAACTAATTGTAATAATATAATGAAGTGCTGCTAATTGCCAAACAATAATATACTACATGTAATTGTAACACTGTAATGAAGTGCTGCTAATTATTACCCTGATATACTGATATACATATGTATGATAAAATCATCATGATATACAAGTGTGTGTATATATATATATATATATATATATATATATATATATATATATATATATATATATATATATATATATATATATATATATATATATATATGTACATACATGTGTATTGTAATCACTTGATCCCTATGTTAGTTTGTACTTCATTATACTGTGTCAATTAGTTGTACTTCACTATAGGTTGGCAATTAGTTGAACTTCATTGCAGGGTTGCAATTAGATTTACTTCATTATAGGTTGGCATTAAGATGTACATCCTTAAAGGTTGGCAATTAATTGTACTTAATTATAGGGTAATAATATAACATCAAAGATTAGCTTTATAGTTCTCTTAAGCAATCTTACTTTCTGATCTATTTGGTATTTGGTCAGTTTATGAAGATGTTTTATTTTAAATCAATGAATTGAAGTCGATGGCATTTTGGGGACACCTGTCAAATCAACTCATTTAATACAATGAAAATAAAATTATCTACAGCTATAAAATAAAATTATCTACATCTATAAAATAAAATTATCTACATCTATAAAATTAAATTACCTTTATATATGATAAAACATTACATAAGATAGAAATTACATAAAACCTGTAAATTAGCACCTATGACAGGTTATATTGCTTCACCTTTCATAATCTAAACATCAAAAATAGATTTTTATGTGCAAGTATCCTAATGATTTTGACAGAGCACTGCTGGAGATACCAGAATCAGAGAATCAATTCACAACCAAAGAACCAATTCACAACTGGAGAATAAATTCAAAACTGGAGAACCAATTCAAAACTGGAGAACCAATTCACAACTGGAGAATCAATTTACAACTGTACAATCAATCCATAAACTAGGATAGAATTACAAATCACACCTAAAACCAGTCTGAGAATAAGTCATCTGTCATTATTTTGAAGAGTTTTCAATGTTCAAAGTGGCAGGTCAGATTCAGGTGAGTGAGTGTTTATGGACTACGGCTCTTGGTCTTGACAGCTTGTTTCTTTATCAAACATAATCATACAAGACCTGTATCATTATCACTACATGCTGACAGATGGACAGCAATGGTACGAACTAATGAGAATGCATTCAAACACATTCCACACACCTGTAGTGCTGCACAAATCTTTGTCTTACACATTCAACCACCTACATGATCTACACATGGGAACAAAAACAGGTAATGACTTAAACAGAAATGTGCTACAGATCTTGGATAAAGTTATTTTAGTACTGAAATTCTCCTAAAATAATGTACAGGCACACATACATATATATGTATACTGTCACGCACACTTGTATGGAGGGAGGGAGGGAAAGAGAGAGAGGGAGAGAGAGATGGATGGACAGACAGATAGACAGAGATAGATAAAAAGACAGATAGTAAGACCTTGTTTTGCCAACATATTGTCAAAACTGAAAGGAGCCACTGTACAAGAACAGCATATGAATGCAGACACTAAGTCAACTAATACTGACAAAGTAAAGAGTCTTAACGAGTAGATACAGAACCAAAAATAAAAAAAGAAATTGACACAATACAAAAAGAGTTGATAGAGACCTAAAACAGAAATAAATTGACATAATACAAAAAGTGTTGATAAGAGACCAAAAACAGAAAGAAATTGACAAAAAAAAAGAGTTGATAGAGACCCAAAATAGAAATAAATTGACACAATACAAAAAGTGTTGATAAGAGACCCAAAACAGAAAGAAATTGACAAAAAAAAGACTTGATAGAGACCCAAAACAGAAAGAAACTATAAACAAAAAGAGTTTATAGAGACCAAAAACAGAAAGAAACTGACACAATACAAAAAGAGTTGATAGAGACCCAAAACAGAAAGAAATTGACATGATACAAAAAGATTTAATAGATACCAAAAACAGAAAAGGATTGACATGACACAAAAAGAGTTGATAGAGGCCAAAAACAGAGTGATTGACATAATACAAAAACATATGTTATGTCAGAGATCAATACACAATTTATTTTTTTATATTATTACATTTTAAAGTGTTAAACTTACCAGAAACAATTATCCAAACATTCTGTCGTTTCTCCCCTGCCACATTTTTAAGAATTATGGTATAATTTCCAGAATCCACTTCCTGGGGACTATCAAATACTAGGTTATTTCCTTCTACATGTATATTTCCACTCTGTCCAATAACCAAATCACTGCGATCAAGCCAGCTGAAATGACAAACAAAATCATGTTAAATCTTATGTAAAACTTGAAATAGAGAAAAATTATGAAAAATAACATATCTTATAACAAAGTAAGTGCTGTTTTGCAAATGATTGTCTTCATTTACTTTTGTGACAATACCTGCAAGATATTGTTCGCATCTTTCCATGCACAACATCAATTCTACTTCAAAGATAGAATTCTGTTTCCCCTCCATGATGCTAAAATAGATTTTCTATAAAAAAAAAAAACAAACCAAAGCAAATGATACAATTTCCAGAATAAATCATAATACATATTTTGCTTCCCAGCATAACAACAAAGTCAAATGATAATGAATTTCAACAAATACTTTTATTTTCAAATAGTTTGTGTATTTTTAGATTTCCTAATTTCAATAAAATTTCCAATTCAAAAGGTCCAGGTCACATTTCCAAAAGAGTATGGAAAATTCCTTTGTGTGTGTGTGTGTGTGTGTGTGTGTGTGTGTGTGTGTGTGTGTTTGTACATATATATATATATATATACACACACACACACATACACACACATATATACACACTTGTACACTTGTATATCATGATGATTTTATCATACTTATGTATATCAGTACATACATGTGTATTGTAATATTGGCAATAACTTTTATTATCTTAATACCAGTCACCTTGAGACCATTGTACCAAGACTTTAGAGTATGTTATGTCACTGCCTTTTGATATGTCCAGTACATGCTGATATGAAACAAATTTGACACTGTAAATCCATAATTTTTCTTCATTTTCGTATACACAAGTTCTAAATTTATTTGTGTGATGATATTTTTGTGATTTCGGATGTTCATTTTGTCATATCATTATCATACTTCATTACGCAATCATTTAATTTTTCACGAGCAAGAGCTCTGTCGAAATTACATGTAAATGAAATTCTCACCAATAAAACCAGATTTACAGTACAAAATCTTAAGTTTTCATTATCACTTTGACCACAGACTTTTGATAATTATAGGATATAAAACAGGAGACAGTTCTAACTTAAGAATACAGAATTTCTGATTTTTGTGGAATGAAGAGATTATGTTTTGTGTACGTCTCGGAGAAATGCCAATACACCATGTTTCTCTGGTTAGTAGTGTATCCAATGTTGACAGATTGGTGTAAATGAATTGATCTGGTGATTTTTTGAAGCTTGGAATATTTGACAGGTAACAAGGCATCGGCTCCTAAATGAACGAACACTTGTCCTCATTTTAATCAGTCTAGCATCTCCGAGATGTACTTAAGTCGAGTGATAAATGAACATCAATATGAGGCGTTGAAAAACACTCCACAGAAATCAATGACTACAGCAGTCTTGTTACAGACAGAATATGTAAATGGCATATATGTGTCAGTGTGTACAGGTACTGTAGACAGAAATTTGATAGTTCTGAACAGCCAATTTTAGAATGAGTAATTCTAAACTCTTCACTGTTGATATATTTTATAAACAGAAAAGCCAAATGTTGAGTTTATATGTATACCAGAAACAATATTTGACCAATGAATGAAGTATATGAATTTTAATAAATTTTATCTAGATGCAGAAAATTAACCATCTAAATTTAAATTCTAATATCCCCATTTTCTTTTATGTTTTTAACAATATATGTAGTGGCTGATAACATTGGCTGCAAAATGTTGTAATATCATTTTAAGATAAATGTGTAGAAATAGTTAGTAAGTAGTCCAGAAATCTTCACAAGTGTTAAACGAAGTGTGAAATAGTAAGAAAGGTAGTCCAGAAATCCTCACAAGTGTGAAATAGTTAGAAAGGTAGTCTTGAAATCCTCACAAGTGTGAAATAGTTAGAAAGGTAGTCTTAAAATCCTCACAAGTGTAACAAAGTGTGAAATAGTAAGAAAGGTAGTCCAGAAATCCTCACAAGTGTGAAATAGTTAGAAAGGTAGTCCAGAAATCCTCACAAGTGTGAAATAGTTAGAAAGGTAGTCCAGAAATCCTCACAAGTGTAACAAAGTGTGAAATAGTAAGAAAGGTAGTCCAGAAATCCTCACAAGTGTAACAATGTGAGAACTAGTCAGAAAGGTAGTCCAGAAATCCTCACAAGTGTAACAATATGTGAAATAGTTAGAAAGGTAGTCCAGAAATCCTCACATGTGTAACAATATGTGAAATAGTTAGAAAGGTAGTCCTGAAATCCTCACAAGTGTAACAAAGTGAGAACTAGTCAGAAAGGTAGTCCAGAAATCCTCACAAGTGTAACAATATGTGAAATAGTTAGAAAGGTAGTCCAGAAATCCTCACAAGTGTAACAATATGTGAAATAGTTAGAAAGGTAGTCCTGAAATCCTCACAAGTGTAGCAAAGTGAGAACTAGTCAGAAAGGTAGTCCAGAAATCCTCACAAGTGTAACAATATGTGAAATAGTTAGAAAGGTAGTCCTGAAATCCTCACAAGTGTAGCAAAGTAAATAGTATGAAAGATAGTGCAGAAGTGTAACATTGCTCTCTTTGTCACTTTTGTATCCTACAGTGTACATCAGTATTATTTAGTGATTCTAGAATTATATTTACTCACTACAGAATGTCAATGCTACGTATGTATTGAATAAATGATTGAAATTTTTTTTTTTTCCTTTGAAAATGTGTGCTTAAAGGTAGTGAACAAATGTGCATAATTTTTTTAAACCATATTTTTTAGCAGTATGATAACACTTCACCAAAAGTTTTCTGATATTGAAAGAAGCAATTCAAAAAAAGTGAAACAGTAATTTTCTCTTATATCGCACCATTTGAATTTTGCCACACTCAATAATTTTTCATTTATATTGTATCAGCCATTTTTTAATGGTGGGGGAGAGAACCTGGATACAATGTACCCAGAATGAGACCACCGGCCTTCTGTAAATAAACTGGCAAACTTCCTAACAAAATCAGCTTAGGTTCCAGCAGAGTTCAAACCTGAACTGACTAGAAGTAAGTGACTTCATGGTTCAAAACACAATACTTTAACCACTCAACCACAGAAGTCATATATATATATATATATATATATATATATATATATATATATATATATATATATATATACACACACTCTCTCTCAACACACACTTTCAAAACATGCACACGCTCAACACACAAACACACACACAAAATAGTACAGTTGTACTTGTTTACAAATTATTAACATGATAACATACTGTATGTTTGTTTGTAAGAATAAAGATATGTAATAATTTTTAACAACAAAATTTCTTTTTACCACATACTACTTAAGAAATCATATTTGACAGCTAAAGAATTTCACATTTTTCAATTGTAATATGAAAAAGAATATAACTCCTGTACCCAAAAAGCTTATATCAGCAGATAACATTCTTGTCTGAAAACTGATAAAACACTCTCAGGTTTTTATTTTTCGGCATTTCAGTGACATAACTCGGAAAGGGATTTATTATAAAATCTTGGATAAAATTCTGCAAGCAGTGCATCGTGCCTAGAAAGAATTAGAAAAATTTCACTACAGTTTAATGAACAGTTACTTTTTTATGAAAAAAGAAATTATTCATGATAAAAATCATCTGATAATCAGACAATGATAGGATTACTTTAAAAGAAAGCTTCTTGCCAATATTACATTGCAGTAATTTTAAACAATTTTGGCACAAAAACACACATACAAAATCATTATTACAGTTTCAGAAAAAAAGCAGAGTTTCTGAAACTTAAAAGATATAACAAAAATGATATAATATGCAACAAAAACAATAGGCTCTTTTACTCAGCTGTCAGACCCCCATACATATCACAGCATTTATATTCAAGTTGTCTTTTTTTTTGGCTTTCAGCAAGAAAACAAAATAATTGTTTACCAATTAAGAAACATCTAGATACCTCATTACTTTTTCCACCTTAAACCCAACTTAAAAAACAATTTGCATGATGGAATCATCAAAAAATTAACACAAAATGCATAAAACATGCAAAGTTTATCTTGCCACTAAAACTGAATTACATGCATCCCATCTGAGTGAGTGTGGCTTGTTAATAGATTCCTGTTTGATACTTCAACATGCATTTTACCATATGGCTATGGGCAAGAATGTTATCTTTTCTTGGAGCACTAAAACAAATAATGGAATCTCTAAGAGGCAGTCATCCAACACAAATTACTTTATTAATGAAATAGATTATGTGATGAATTTAACATACACTTGATATATAATGTCCTGCAGAGATGTAAAGCATTAAGGATGCATGGGAAATGAAAATGAAATGTCATCTAATCCATTTCGCAAAGAAGCAAATAGAATATGTAATTTCTTAATATATAAATAATTTTTCTGGTCTTCTTTGAAGCTTGGAGTCTGTCACTGTTTTCTACTAATTCTGTTTGAACAAGAGGCTAAATACACACAGAAAAATGTACTAGGAAACCAACTTTGTTATCCAGCAATGTGTGGTTTCATAAAAGCCAATGGTACAGTAATATGTAACATACATCAACTAATTGGACCTCCATATATATAATATTTTACATCTGGGTTTGTATGATTTTTAGGATTTCTATGTACAGCTTCAGACAAGTTTAAAAATGTGTTCTACGTGAGCTTATTAATTCAGATTTTTATATCATTAATCAATGTCAGTTTCTTAATCTGCACTAACAAATCCTAAATAAAAAAACAAGTTTAGCATTTCCTGCATGTCGTGTATATGTGCATGTGTGTGTATTTGATTGTTTGAACCAGTGTGTGTTTGTTTTTTTACTTCCTACATTCAAGGACCTAAAAATTGGGAAAATATATGACATTTTCACTGAAAGAGAAAAACTTATTTAGGGATATTTGTTTGAAAATACTTTATTTTTGGTTTTGAAAATCCAAATTTGGAAATTTTGCATATTTTTATTTTTTGTTTGTTCGTTTTTTTGTTTTGTTTTTTGTTTTTTTATAAGTAAAAAGCCATTTTATCATTGGGAATAGGATCCTGTAACCAGACCCCAAAATGGCCTTAGGAAATACCTGGTTTGTTTTGTGTGCTGCTTTTTGGATGTGTTTTGTGTATTTCAGTCATATATTTAACCTCTTTTTTGTCCTTAGTTATACAAAGGACTTTCATATTAAAAACAAAAGTTGTTAGTATTGTCTTCATCAATACTTTGAGCTTAATTGCTCAAAGTATTGATATAGATAATGTTCACTTGACCAAGTAGGATATTGAATTATTTTGAATTTTAAAAATGTTTCATCACCACCCTCAACAATTTTTCAGTAATATGTTGGCAGCCATTTTTTAATGGTGGAAAAGGGAACTGGTTACAATGTACCAAGAATGAGGCCTCGGGCCTTCGAAAATTTGACCATGTATGACTAATCTAAATCTAGCAATGCTGAAAGATTTCAACAACGTCTAAAGCAGTTGTGTGGAATCCATATGTAAAACCTTATACTCTCTTTACTGTAGGTATAAACTTATACTCACCTTACTAAAGGTATAACCTTATACTCTCCTTACTAAAGGTATAACCTTATACTCACCTTACTAAAGGTATAACCTTATACTCTCCTTACTGTAGGTATTACCTTATACTCCCCTCAATGTAGGTATAACCTTATACTCTCATTACTACTCCTTACTGTAGGTATTACCTTATACTTTCCTTACTGTAGGTATAACCTTATACTTTCCTTACTGTAGGTACCTTATACTTACTCCTTGTAAGTATAACCTCCTTGCTGTAGGTATAACCTTATACTCTCATTACAAAAGGTACAACCCTATACTCTCCTTACTGTAGGTATAACCTTATACTCTCCATACTATAGATATAACCTTATACTCTCCTTATTGTAGGTATAACCTTATATTCTCTTTACTGTAGGTATAACCTTATACTCTCATTACTACAGGTATAACCCTATACTCTCCTTACTACAGGTATAACCTTATACTTACTCTCCTTATTGTAAGTATAACCTTATACTCTCCTTGCTGTAGGTATAACCTTATACTCTCATTACAAAAGGTACAACCCTATACTCTTTTTACTGTAGGTATAACCTTATACTCTCCATACTATAGATATAACCTTATACTCTCCTTATTGTAGGTATAACCTTATATTCTCTTTACTACAGGTATAACCCTATACTCTCCTTGCTGTTGATTTGTCATCTCTTTTCTAAGTCATTGTTTTGTAAATGAGTATGATTTTGTCAAATTTTCTCTTAGCATGTATAATTTTACAACTTTAATGTTACAAGATGTAGTACTACTCAATGACTAGAGTATCACATGTGATTGTATTCTGACAAACAGTAATAAATTACATTATCTGGTAAGTACATAAGTTATCCTGCAGGGAATACACCTGAACAATATGCCATTATCCTAGAACACAACAATATCACTTATACAATTATATGTTAAGAATTCCATCAGCTACTCATTAATATAAAGTGATGCTCATAAAATATATACCAACAGGTTCAAATGAGGAAAAGAGAAAACAGATGTCATATGCTAATGTAGAAATTACAGTGTTCTTTTAGACAAAATAGAGCCAGAAGTTGAAAATATTATGATTTGAGGTCCATGACCTGTTTATCTTCATACTACTGAAATAGTAACCATGTCCTATTATCACCAGTAATAAACCAGCTACAATCTCCTTCAAAGAAATGTTTCACTCAGAAAATCTTTGTAGCTTTACCTTTCTGCATTTTTCAATATAAATTGTAATGGAAAATAAAAATATTTTGTACATCAAATATTTAAGTCACCTGATTTAAGCACATAAACTAATGAGTAGGGAAACCAGCTTACTTTGAACACGTATTACAGTAGTTATGTATGTGGAGATAATACACCCATATATTTTGGTTATATGGTAAAATGTGACAGTGTCCAGGGGAGATCATGTCCCAGATATTGGTGAACAATGGCTGTACGTGACAGCCTAAACTTAATGTGTGTCAGTGTGGACCTGATGTATGCTGGTGAACAGCATTTATATGTATATGTGACAGTCAGAACCTAATGTATACTAGGGGACAGCATTTATATGTGACATCCAGAACATATTTACATGTATATGTAACATCAAGAACCTACTGTAGGCTAGGGAACAGTATTTACATTAAATGTAACATTAAGAACCTACTGTAGGCTAGGAAATAGTATTTATATGTGAGATTCAGAATCTAAAGTAGGCTAGGGAACAGTATTTACATGTATATGTGACATCAAGAATCTACTGTAGGCTAGGAAACAGTATTTATATGTGAGATTCAGAACCTAATGTAATCTAGAAAACAGTATATTAGAACCAGATGAAAGGCAGTGAGCAGCATTTATGTAGGAGTGTGGACTTGATGTAGGCTGGTGAACAACACTCACATGTGATAGCTTGAGCCTAATGTGAGGAAATGATCAGGGAAAGGCAGAACCTGGTGTGAACAAGTGAATAGGGAAATATTGAGCCTACTGATCAGGTAAAGGAGTCTGTTGTGAAATGGGAAACAGGGAAAGACAGAACCTAATATGTCTAATATCTGATCTGTAAACTTGTACATCTGCATCATAGCCAACACAGTATGTCTGATATCTTATCAACACAGTATGTTTGATATCTGATCTGTAAGTACATCTACATCACAGTATGTCTGATATCTTATCTGTAAGTATATCTACAACAAAACCAATACAGTATGTCTGATATCTGATCTGTAAGAACATCTACATCATAACCAACAAAGAGTGTTTGATATCTGATCTGTAAGTACTTCTACATCACAGCCAACACAGTATGTCTGATATCTGATCTGTAAGTACATCTACATCAAAGCCAGCACAGTATGCCTGATATCTTATCTGTAAGTACATCTACAACAAAACCAACACAGTATGTCTGATATCTGATCTGTAAGTACATCTACACCATAGCCAACACAGTATGTTTAATATCTGATCTGTAAGTACATCTACATCACAACCAAACAGTATGTCCAATATCTAATCTGTAAGTACATCTATATCATAATCAACACAGCATGTTTGATATCTGATCTGTAAGTACATCATCATCACAGCCAACAGTGTTTGATATCTGATCTGTAAGTACATTTACATCACGACCAAACAGTATGTCCAATATCTAATCTGTAAATACATCTACATCATAACCAACACAGCATGTTTGATATCTGATCTGTAAGTACATTTACATCAGGACCAAACAGTATGTCCAATATCCAATCTGTAAGTACATCTACATCATAACCAACACAGCATGTTTGATATCTGATCTGTAAGTACATTTACATCACGACCAAACAGTATGTCCAATATCCAATCTGTAAGTACATCTACATCATAACCAACACAGCATGTTTGATATCTGATCTGTAAGTACATCTACATCATAACCAACACAGCATGTTTGATATCTGATCTGTAAGTACATTTACATCACGACCAAACAGTATGTCCAATATCTAATCTGTAAATACATCTACATCATAACCAACACAGCATGTTTGATATCTGATCTGTAAGTACATTTACATCACGACCAAACAGTATGTCCAATATCCAATCTGTAAGTACATCTACATCATAACCAACACAGCATGTTTGATATCTGATCTGTAAGTACATCTACATCACAGCCAACACAATATGGTTGATATCTGATCTGTAAGTACATCTACATCACAGCCAACACAATATGGTTGATATCTGATCTTTAAGTACATCTACATCACAACAAACACATTATGTATGATATCTGATATGTCAGTACATCACAGCCAGCACAGTATGTTTGATACTCCATCTGTAAGTATGTCTATGGCACAGCTGATGCAGAAGAAGCATGCGGCACAGAAATGTCATTATATCTCAAAACATATCTTGTAAAATTCTCATAAAACAGTTGTGATTTTAAAAGTGATACTCATAAACACACAAAACATGGCACTTCAAGAGTGTCTCCTACTTCTGTAACTGTTTTCTTTAATAGAAAGTATTTTGTGGGATAAAAAATGAAACAAAATGGGGAATTACAGACTGTCAAACACAATTATAAAATGCACAAAAGTAATCATATAATGAAGAGCGTGCGGCACGAGATATATTAATTCTACAAACACATCATACAACAAATATTTATTTCTGGTAGTGATAAGCAAATGCTTTAGATAGATATATGCCAAATATTTAAATTCTTGTGTTTAATAGTTTGTAATAAATGTCAGTTTGTTATATAACAATAACAACATGTGTTGTATGATTGCTTTGACACATAGATAATACTGCAGAAAATTTCTTCCATATTTCTAAGACACACTGATAGTACACTGTTGGTATAAACTCCAATACTAAGAAACATCAATATATCTAAGGCAATGATTATGTACTGTCTCAATGGAATTTTCTGGGCTGTTTTGGGGTTCTGGTTACAGAAGTTATTTTTGCATTTCAGTGTAATAGAAGCTATATAAAAAAAAATGTAAAGTAATAATGAAATTTCAATATAAACAGTTACTATCATCCAGATGCATTACATAAATCAGATGTGAAGATTTTTTTTCATATTTAAAGCTAATACAATTTCGTGAAGATCAGCAGCGGGCTCTATTATTGCTGACCATAAGAAAACACAATACAGCCAAATATAGATACTTCTAGGATTAGTAAAACACTTGGGATGAATTCTCATACTTGTTTGCCTGTATGTAATTAACAAGCCAAGAAATTAACAGACTGTATTAGGTCATTTGAGGCACAAAGTAAAAACTGTTGTCATTTGTCCAGAAACTATCCAGATTTTCAATTTTATCAACAAAAGTGCACAAAAATTATAGAAGTCTTCATAGAATAAGCAGATTAAGCGAGAAAGGGGAATTAACAGGGCTTTCTCAACCATTTTGTCTGGTCTGTTTATTCAATTGACATTTTATGTGCAGAAAAAATCCCTGACTAGATCTAATTCTCTGAGTTGTAATAAAAGTCTTTTACATCCTGGAGAAGCATGAAAGTATCACAAGATGTGATTAGTCCCCAGAAAATAATTTTCTTTAATGTTAACTTAATGTACAGACAAATAGATACTGGCTATAACAGTGAGGCTGCTACTGTAAGCTGTAGATACTCTGAACCAATATCTTGGATGATTTAAGTCAAAGCCTCAGTTACTTTCAGAACAGCAAGTAATTTAATGTCTTAATGCAAGTAAAATCTGCTGAGGATCTGTTTAAAGGTTTTATACAATAATTTGTCAGACATTGATGCTGTGTGATAAGTATACAGAGTAACTGAGATAAATGTATATAAAACAGGTCATAATACAATAATTTACATACTACATGTGTACTTCCTATAACAACTGGGATCTGAAGCTAAACATGAATCATTTCAATTGAACTGAAATACCTAAATTAAAGTCAATCTTACTTACACCATTTGGTTTCTTAAATTAAAACCAACGACAAGTGTCGTATTATAGTCTTCCCTTTGTGAAATCTGAGATACCACATTTGGCCCAATAAGTGCTCCTCCCACTTTAGTTCAGATTTACTCAACGTTTTTACACAGGATTGAATATCTTTTTTAGCTGGTTGGTGAGGGGATGTGGACCAGAAAAGCATAAGCAACAGTATAAATGTGGACCAGACAAAATGTAAGCAACAGATTATCTCTAGCCCCAAGCAATAAAAGAATGATAATAGGTTTACTTGGAAAAAACTACAACTTCACCACTGTACTTCATAAGAAATTAACTGCTATACATCAATTTGACTATTAATTGGGTCCCAATAAGCACCCACCACTTTTTATTATTCTTTATATTGCCCTGGGTGCTTATTGGGTTGAATATGGTATTTGAGTTTATAATCTATTCATTTACTAAATATCTAATATAAGTCTCTATTTTAGGACATTTTACATAGTATCAAAGATCGGCAAATCTAACAACTACAATGATATGATATCTGTGTCTAGTAATCAGTTACGACAAACAAATCAAGCTTTTTGATTGGACTGCCATCTACAACTGCGACTGTTGTAACTTACAGATTCTTGCCATTAATTTAATTGGATCATAATTGCCCATTTCATGTAGACATTTAGTTAATTCAAATGTCTGTGATGTTTTGGTTAACAAAATGAATTTGTAAACTGTAAAGACACCACCAAGTGAAAAAAAGAATAAAAACTGATACAGACATGCAGTGTGCAGGTATTCTGAGAATGTGTGTTACAATTATATCGAGCACGTAGATATATATATATATATAATCAAATTGCTCATAGTTCCACACTCGTATAACAGCTAAAATCACAATTAATTATCAAATTTGTCGAAACACAGTCAGGCATTGTGCTCCAAGTAAAAAACATGATAAAAAATGTTAAAAGTGCACAGAAAAAAGAACACAACTTAGAGTAATGTATTCTTGACAAGAATAGTTCCTTTACACTTGAATTTCCTATAATTGTGTACATCTGTTTAGTCGCCATTATTCTTCATTTTAAGTAATTTTGAATGTTTGTAGAGTTACAAACCATTTAAAAAACATATCAGAATACAAATATCAATAATTTAACCATAAGTTATTAACCATACCATTCTATAAGTACATTTCTATAATGCTTGACAGAAACATGGGCAATACACCATAAACAACAGCTATTTTAAGATGAACCATGTACTCTACCCTGTTACAAGATGAAAATCCATAAAATTAAGTTGTTGTTTTTTTTAATCTGACAATACTGACCAAAATACATGAATAGTTTATTATCTGATGTATAAAATTGCTATTTTATACCAGTATCAAGTTACACAGGGTGGACATATATATGCATACTACAGTGAAGTGCAAGGACCACTTAACAAAGCATCATTTCTAGTATTTACGAGTTTTATATCACGCTTCCTACATAAAATCTACAAAAAGGAATAAATAAATTATCCTTGTAACTGCACTGTTACATAGGGATAAAATAACAGTATACCAAACTTTAATTATTTCCCCTAATTCAAAATTACTGAAGTTAAATTCTGATGGGAAATGATATTTTTCCATTTTTAGCTGACAATGTATGTTTGCACCAAAAAAGTAGTTGATTTTCTTTGATATTTTAATCAGACTCTCATGTTAATAAATAACACCCACCTTGTTTTTGGTGTCGGCTTTCCATCAGGTGGAAACACTTTGACAACAAATTTTTCCAGCATCGGCATTACAATGGGGTAGTTTGGAATCAGTCTTGGCTCAAAAGAATCCATTGTAAACTCATCCAGACCTGCAAAAATGTCAGAAATATTGCTTACTTTTGTGTAAAATTACCAGAGGTACTTCTCAGAAGCCAGTACAAAATACCAGAATTACTTCTCAGAAGCCAATAAAAATTAGCAGAATTAGTTCTCCCTATCAAGTAAAAATCATCTAAATTACTTCTCAGAAGCCTGTAAAAATCATCTGAATTACTTCTCAGAAGCCAGTAAAATTTACCAGAATTATTTCCCAGTGACAATTAAAAATTACGAGAATTACTTCTCAGGAGCCAGTAAAAATTACCAGGATTCATTGTCAGTAACCAGTAAAAATTACCATAATTGCTTCTCAGTAGCCAGAAAAAAATGACCAGAAAGTTTTCTTACAAATCAGCAGAGTGGTTTAGTGTAACAATTGAATGTATCTATGTATTTGAACTTGTCAACAAGTTCTGTTCTGTCATGACAATAATTAGTATTGATGTGTCAATAGATATGCTTTTGTTAATAAACACAAATTTCTGTTGTTTGATATTTGACCCACTTTCAACAAATTTCATGTAGAAGTCACCATTTTATGTGTGTGTGTGTATGTGTGTGCACACTTGAGTGCATGCAAGTATGTGTATGTGAATGTTTGTGTGTTTGCACTTGTGTGTGCATGCATGTGTGTGTTTGTATGTGCACTTGTGTGCATGCATGTGTGTTTGCATGTGCACTTGCATGCATGTGTGTGTTTGTGTGTGCATGCATGAGTGTTTGTGTATGCATTTGTGTACATGCATGTGTGTATGCATATTACATTAGTTTTCAAGCATTTGAGTCAAATTACAATTGTGTGTATGTAGGATTGTATGTATGTATGTATGTATGTGTTTATGTATGTACGTCTGTGTATACATCTGAGTAAATGTACTGTTTGTTTTGTTTGTTGGTTATCGACTGTAAACATTGATGTCAGTGAGGATAAGAACCTTACAAGTGCCTTCCTACACTATCATAAGATCTCTACTTTATGTCTCACACAAAATACCTACAATTTTCACTTATTATTAAAAGTACTTGACAATGATAAAGTATCTTCTTACTGGTAAACCTCCTGTCTCATTTGACCAAATTAAAACCTATTACCCTCCACTTGTATATCTACAACCGCAATATATTGTAACATAAGTGGTCCCCTAGTACAGCATTCTAATCAAGTACTGTATTTGTTGTTTGTGTGTGTGGCATATGTGTGTGTTGTATGTGGTGTGATTTGTTGTTAGTGGTATATGTAGTTTGGTATGTTGTTTGTGGTATATGTAGTTTGGTATGTTGTTTGTGGTATATGTAGTTTGG
Source organism: Atrina japonica (assembly GCA_030159075.1). NCBI lineage: Eukaryota > Metazoa > Mollusca > Bivalvia > Pterioida > Pinnidae > Atrina > Atrina japonica. The sequence goes on from BROG01000024.1 coordinate 279,831, forward strand.
TATGTTGTTTGTGGTATATGTAGTTTGGTTTGTTGTTAGTGGTATATGTAGTTTGGTATGTTTGTGGTATATGTAGTTTGGTATGTTGTTTGTGGTATATGTAGTTTGGTATGTTGTTAGTGGTATATGTAGTTTGGTATGTTGTTAGTGGTATATGTAGTTTTGTATGTTGTTTGTGGTGTATGTAGTTTGGTATGTTGTTTGTGGTATATGTAGTTTGGTATGTTGTTTGTGGTATATGTAGTTTGGTATGTTGTTTGTGGTATATGTAGTTTGGTATGTTGTTTGTGGTATATGTAGTTTGGTATGTTGTTAGTGGTATATGTAGTTTTGTATGTTGTTTGTGGTGTATGTAGTTTGGTATGTTGTTTGTGGTATATGTAGTTTGGTATGTTGTTTGTGGTATATGCAGTGTGGTGTATGTGGTGTGATATGTTGTTAGTGGTATATGTAGTTTGGTATGTTGTTTGTGGTATATGTACTTTGGTATGTTGTTAGTGGTATATGTAGTTTGGTATGTTGTTTGTGGTGTATGTAGTTTGGTATGTTGTTTGTGGTATATGCAGTGTGGTGTATGTGGTGTGATATGTTGTTAGTGGTATATGCAGTGTGGTGTATGTGGTGTGGTATGTGTTGTTAGTGGTGTATGTAGTTTGGTATATTGTTTGTGGTATATGCAGTGTGGTGTATGTGGTATGGTATGTGTTATTAGTGGTGTATGTGGTGTTGTATGTGTTTGTGGCATATGTGATGTGGTATATGTAGTGTGGTATGTGTTATTTGTGGAGTATCTGTGTGGTAGGTTATTTATGATGTATCTGCATGGTGTGATGTGTGTGATGTGTGACTGTTGTGTTATTGTTTGTGATGTGTGACTGTTGTGTTATTGTGTGTGATGTGTGACTGTTGTGTTATTGTGTGTGATGTGTGACTATTGTGTTATTGTGTGTGATGTGTGACTATTGTGTTATTGTGTGTGATGATGTGTGACTGTTGTGTTATTGTGTGTGATGTGTGACTGTTGTGTTATTGTGTGTGATGTGTGACTGTTGTGTTATTGTGTGTGATGTGTGAATGTTGTGTTATTGTGTGTGATGTGTGACTGTTGTGTTATTGTGTGTGATGTGTGACTATTGTGTTATTGTGTGTGATGTGTGTGTGTTATTGTGTGTGATGTGTTGTGTTATTGTGTGTGTGTGTGATGTGTGTTGACTGTGTGTTATTGTGTTATTGTGTGTGATGTGTGACTATTGTGTTATTGTGTGTGATGTGTGAATGTTGTGTTATTGTGTGTGATGTGTGACTGTTGTGGTATTGTGTGTGATGTGTTACTGTTGTGTTATTGTGTGATAGCTGTAGATCCATATATTATAATATTGTGTTAGTGTGATAGGTCTTTAGATGAGATCACAAGACAATAGAGACTATCTAGATGTATACTTCATTTATAATAATTGATAATATGGTCCTGATTTGTGTCTTCTAGGGAGACCTACATCATTTTAACCAAGTGAACTTAATACTAGTTAGTGTGTGTCTTCTCAACATGAGTAGATGTAAAGAACTGACCACTGAGGTGAATCATACAGACTATCACCCTGATATCTCCATAGATTACTGGACTTCAATCATACTAACAGCTTGATTGACAGCTCATTAATCAGTCAATCTCGTAGATAAACATACCATAATTTCATTTGTCAAATACATGATTTTATCAAGAATATATCTTGCAAAAATAAACTTTCATGATAAAGTATACAAAAACAATAGCCAAATTACACCGACATAAATGGAAATAAAAGTCCTATTTCATGTTTGTAAGTTTTTCTGACAATTTGTGCATTCTCTTATGTTTCATTTAGATAGTCACGCACACCTAAACACACATGCACACCTACACACACACACAGTCACAGTCAAACACACACACTTGTATGTCTGTCTATTTCCTGGTACTACACATACAATATAGATTACATAAAACACAATACACTGCAATGACATCAACACACCTACTTGTTCTGACTTTTACAAAATATATCAATGGGAAATAGAAATATGTACTAAAAGCTATATATTTTCCACTGGAAGATCTAGAAAACAATCTTGACAATGTATATCACAATACACAAAGAAAACATTTTCCTTTGGATAATCTTGATAACATACCTAACAACTAGACAACAAAAACACCACCAGGTTGTTCCTCTGGACAATCTGAACAATTTATGACAACTAGAAAAAAAGCATATTATTATGATGTTCCTTTGGATAATCTAGACAATATATAACAATTAAACAACAAGGAAACTAATATGTTGTCCTTCTGCTATAGTGATATACCAACCAAATAGACAACAAGAGCACTAATATGTTGACCCTCTGCTATAGGGATATACCATCCAAATAGACAACAAGAGCATTAACATGTTGTCCTTCTGCTATAGTGATATACCAACCAAATAGACAACAAGAGCACTACTATGTTGACCCTCTGCTAAAGTGATATACCAACCAAATAGACAACAAGAGCACTAACATGTTGTCCTTCTGCTATAGTGATATACCAACCAAATAGACAACAAGAGCACTAATATGTTGACCCTCTGCTAAAGTGATATACCAACCAAATAGACAACAAGAGCACTAACATGTTGTCCTTCTGCTAAAGTGATATACCAACCAAATAGACAACAAGAGCACTACTATGTTGACCCTCTGCTAAAGTGATATACCAACCAAATAGACAACAAGAGCACTAATATGTTGTCCCTCTGCTATAGTGATATACCAACCAAATAGACAACAAGAGCACTAATATGTTGACCCTCTATAGTGATATACCAACCAAATAGACAACAAGAGCACTAATATGTTGACCCTCTGCTAAAGTGATAAACCAACCAAATAGACAACAAGAGCACTAATATGTTGACCCTCTGCTAAAGTGATATACCAACCAAATAGACAACAAGAGCACTAATATAATGTTCCCCTGGACAATATGATGACAACTGATATATCAAAACAAGAACCTCTGTACGTTGTTTATCTGGATAATCCCAACTATATATAACATAAGACAGATTATGAATTATAGATGACAACAAGAACACCTGTATGTTGTTTATCTGGACAATCTTAACTACACATGTAACATTAGACAGATTATGAATTATAGACAGACAACAAGAACAGCTGCATGTTGTTTATCTGGACAATCTTAACTACACATGTAACATTAGACAGATTATGAATTATAGACAGACAACAAGAACACCTGTATGTTGTGTATCTGGATAATCTTAACTAAATATGTAACATTAGACAGATTATGAATTATAGATGACAACAAGAACAATATATGCTGTTCCCTTTGGATAATCTTAACAACTAATATTGCTTGGGAAACAAGATCTCACTTCAAGAGGACAGTTTAGACACCTGGAAGAATACCTACTTACATGAAGCATCAAAGGTAACATCAATCATTAGTTGACATACACAACTACTTTTACATGTCACTTTCATCTTATTTATTGTTCAGGAAAGCTTTTTGTGATTTAATTAACATAACAGTTTAGGTTGATGTTAGTATCAAGATTTAGCAGCATTATCATAACAAAACACTTGAGAAACAATCCCAGCACACATGTTACTGAGCTGACAATACATATACTTTAAACATCACTCAAGAAACCAGAAGTGTAATACAAAGCAAGAACACTATTAGATGACTACTTGTACATGTGAAGCCTTTCTTAACATCAGTCATCCATCACATAACTGGCCTCTGTGGTCTAATGGTTAGAGCATCACACTTTAAACCATGAAGACTTTCACACCCAATCAGTGTTGGGGCCTCTGTGGCTGAGTGGTTAGAGTATTAACTTTAAACCATGAAGTCTCTAACCTCTAGTCAGTGTTGGGGTCTCTGTGACTGAGTGGTTAGAGCATCACACTTTAAACCATGAAGTCTCTCACCTCTAGTCAGTGTTGGGGCCTCTGTGACTGAGTGGTTAGAGCAACACACTTAAACCATGAGGTCTCTCACGTCTAGTTAGTGTTGGGGCCTCTGTGGCCCAGTGGTTAGAGCATCACACTTTAAACCATAAGGTCTCTCACCTCTAGTTAGTGTTGGGGCCTCTGTGGCCCAGTGGTTAGAGCAACACACTTTAAACCATGAGGTCCCTCACGTCTAGTTAGTGTTGGGGCCTCTGTGGCCCAGTGGTTAGAGCATCACACTTTAAACCATAAGGTCTCTCACCTCTAGTTAGTGTTGGGGCCTCTGTGGCCCAGTAGTCAGACTTTAAACCATGAGGTCTCTCACCTCTAGTTAGTGTTGGGGCCTCTGTGGCCCAGTGATTAGAGCATCACACTTTAAACCATGAGGTCTCTCACCTCTAGTTAGTGTTGGGGCCTCTGTGGCCCAATGGTTAGAGCATCACACTTTAAACCATGAGGTCTCTCACCTCTAGTTAGTGTTGGGTCTCTGTGGCAGAGTGGTTAGAGTATCACACTTTGAACTATGAAGTCTCTCACCTCTACTCAGTATGGGTTCCCACTGGAACCTAATCTAATTTTGCAAGAAGGTTTGCCAGTTTACTTGCAGAAGAGGCCTCTTTCTGGGTACTCCTCCACCACTACAAAATATTCCCACATCAAACAACCACCTATCCTCACATCAAACCACCATCTATCCCCACATCAAACTAATTCCTTCATCAATCTACCATCTTCTCCCGCATCAATCTACCATGTAATCTACTATCTTCCCTTCCTTAAAAACTACTGTCTTCTTCCCCATCATTCTACCATCCTTTCCCTCATCAAACAACCATCTATCCCCACATCTAACAACCATCTATCCCCATATCAAACAGCTACTATTCCTACATCAAACAAACTTCTTCATCAATCTACCATCTTCTCCCTCATCAATCTATCATCTTCTCACTGATCAATCTACCATCTTCCCTCTCATTAAAAACTGTCTTCTCCATCATCAAACTCCTATCTTCTCCCTCATCAAACACCCAACATCCCCTTCATTCAACTACCATCGTCTCAATAATCAATCTACCATTTTCCCTCTCATTAAAAACTACTGTCTTCTTCCTCATCACTATACCATCCTCTTCCTCATTAAACTACTGTCTTCTTCCTCATCAAACTACCATTTCTCCCTCATCACACTATCACCTTCTCTCACATCAAACTACCATCTTCTACCTCATCAAACTACCATTTCTTCTCTCTCATAAAAATACTGTCTTCCCCTCATCAAATTACCGTTTCACTTTTTTCCCTCATCAAACTACCGTTGTGTCCCTCATTAACAACTATCATTTTTCCCCTAATCAAACTACCATCTCTCCCTCATCAAACTACCATCTTCCCCTCATCAAATTACCGTTTTTGCCCTCATCAAACTACTTTTTTCCTTCATTAAACTACTATCTTCTCCCTCAGCAAACTACCATTATTTCCCTCATCAAACTACCATCTCCCTCATCAAACTACCATCTTTTCCCTCATTAAAACTACTATCTTCTCCCTCATCAAACTACCATCTTCTCCCTCATCAAATTACTACCTAACAATCCAAACCAGGATCAAACTACCAGCTCATCTTACATATTTAGATGACTCCTACACAATATGTACTACAATGACCTCTTAAGAACTCTTTCTAATGATATATAATGATTTACTAAATAAAGCAAGAACACAAGACCAAAATAATTTTGAGTGTATAATTACTGTAGTCACATCATCTGCTCAGGTTAAAAAATTCCAAATAACAACAGGCAACAGTAAAGCAAGAACTCTTTCAACAAAAGTGAAAATGTGTAATGAATCAATTAGTTGGGATTTGATATCAACTTAATAACATTTTTGTCTAGATAGAAAATATTTCTGGGAAACAAGATAGATAACCTATTCACATTGGTGCAATAAAGATAATTATCTCATGACAGAAAAAGTAAATTTCCACTGCCTTTAGAAACACCTCATTCACAAAATCTCTTTAGTATAATGAACTTATCTTTTGAAATGTACATCAAGGAATTAACAGGATATATTCTTTGTAACACTGGAATTGACTAAGTTACATCTCTAGTCAAACATCTAACCTCACAGACTTTATCGGGGTTAAAGGTTATAGGTTAAACATAATCTGAGGTTCTTTTCTGGATTTTTTTTTATACTTTCATTGAATATGTTTTGCCTTGAAAATTAATAAGTTCCATCACTCAATATTACACTCTTTCATGGCTATCTAATTTGTCAGTATAATTATTCTGTACTATAATCTAGAAATGCAGATTTTGTTAGGAAAATATTAACTTTGCTCACAAGTTTGAGGTAAAACTCTCAGACAGAGAAACCATTTTACCAGGGCCTGGCACCATAGATCTTGACAATTTACTTAAGCCAATCAGATTCCAGAATTAACCAAAGTTGAGTAAAATATATAGACTTTTACATGAAACAGAAGGCTTATATATTAGTGCAAGCTATAAAGACCAGGGTTAGGCATTGTCTAGTGTACTGGGTTTAATTTACACAGAAGCATGTAACATCTTCAATGTCCAGGTTTAGACATTCAGACATTTTATTCAGTTTAAATTTACTCTGATACATGTTATATATATAGTCTAAGTTTAACACAGTCCAATTTCATTTTCACAAATACATGTTAAAAAGTCCAGGTTTAGACACCGTTCAGTTTTATGGGGTTTAATATACACAAATACATGTTACATAATCTAGGTTTAGACATTGTTAAGTTTTATTGCGTTTAATTAACACAAATACATTAGATAGTTTAGGTTTAACATGGTCCATTTTCAGTTGGCCTAATTTACACGATTACATATTAAAAACTCCAAGTTTAGACACAGTTTAGTTTTATGGGGTTTAATTTACACAAATACATTTTACATAGTCTAGGTTTTAAAATGGTCCAATTTTATTTGGCACATTTTTACACAGATTCAGGTTACAGAGTCCAGGTTTTACATTTAGATATGATTTAGTTTTATGGGATCTAATTTACACATTTGCATTGTAGATACGATACAACAATTCTCAGTGGGATGTTATACAATACTGCATGCCATTTAAATCCAGTAATAAAATCAAAAAGTTATGAAAGGGAGCAAAAACAAATATCATTCTTCTGAATTAAATTACCTCTGTGAGAAATACCATTTTAATGTAATTTTTTTCCACAAATTTGCCTTCCATTTGAAAGCTTCATCATTTCTAACAACAAGCCATTAATTCAATATATAGAAACAGCATATCAGACCTGTAAAATTCATTCATTTTGTTCAGCACATAATCAAAGCATACCATGAATCAGCCATTATACTGCAGGCATCATACCGGTACTTATATTTTTTAACATCCAGAGACATTTTTCCTGACATTGCGTCAAAACAAAAACCAAATTTACAAGAAAAAAAATATTTTGCAAAGCATACGCTAAAGTCCAAACAAATTATACAAGCATTTATGAACAATGATTAATCATGGACCTAATATTACATTACGGCTGTATGATTTATAGGCTGAAAACGTGTAGCATTTATTCCAGTTTGAATATCTCTAATGTCAAGGCTCAAACAAACATATCTTAAGTTATATCCAAATAACTTAAATATTTTATCCTAGTCTTCTCCAGTTACTTTATTTGATGTGACATTTGAATATAAGAGTAGAGAGAGTTATACACACACACACACATATCTATATATATATATATAGAGAGAGAGAGAGAGAGAGAGAGAGAGAGAGAGGGGGGCAGACAGAAAAAGAACCAGGAGATGGACACACAGACAGAAAAAGAATCAAGAGATGGACACAGAAAAAAAAACAAGAGATGGACACAGACAGAAAAAGAACCAAGAGATGGGCACACAGACAAAAAAAAAATCAAGAGGTGGACACAGACAGAAAAAGAACCAAGAGACGTACACATAGACGGAAAAAGAACCAAGAGATGAACACAGACAGAAAAAGAACCAAGAGACGGACACACAGACAGAAAATGAACCAAGAGACAAACACACAAACAGAAAAAGAACCAAGAGATGGACACAGACAGAAAAAGAACCAAGAGACGTTCACAGACAGAAAAAGAACCAAGAGACGTTCACAGACAGAAAAAGAACCAAGAGACGGACACAGACAGAAAAAGAAAATGGGATAACACATAAGTCATACAGATGGGAATATAAATACTGCTGCCATTTTACTTCATTGATTCTTAAGCTTTTACTGAACTTTAAATCACCTTTAAAAAAAACCTTTTTAAAGAAAAGATTGATTGCTGATCTTCACCTCTGAAACACTGGTTTAACTAATAAGTGGTTCATATATACGTGTGTAAATGATAGCTCTGAAAGAGAATGTTCCAAGTATATATCAAATTCTGTCTTCATCTGACAGCAATGCTACATTAGGTTTGGATAACTAATGATATCCATCACAGAAGGTGTATTTTTGTTAGTTTTATTTTTTCATGTGGTAAACACTTAAAAACACTTTACCAGCACAGACAGGGACCAGTTTTGTAATGTACATACCAAAGAAAATGATCAGTTTCCAACAAAACATGTCGTTTGTTAAAGATCAGATTTCCAAAGCTCATTTTTCTCAGTTTGTTCTGAGGTGAGACATCCCGTTTGTATCGTTAAAGATTATTTACAAATTTATCTGCTTAATCTATGGTTTATGATAGTCTTATTTTTCTGATATCTTTTTCTGAAATGTTTTATTGAACATAAAAAAGACAGTGATACAATAGACAGACATTTAATGCAATATTTTGCTCTGCTTGAAAAGAGGCAATGATCAGACGATAATATTTGACTATATGGAATTCAAAATCAAGATCAAATTTGCTAGAAATTGAGATCATTTTGACAGACTGCAGAATATTTTGTAATTGTATGTTATTTCAAAACATTAATTTGCATATCAAAGGCAACTGTTTGTTCTGTATCTATGTCAATCAAAACAAAATATATAGATAGAACATAGAATGTAGTGAATGCACCAACCTTCTGTATAAAACTACATAGACAGTGTGTTGAATGTAGCGAACCCACAAACCTTTTGTACAAAGTTACATAGTGTGTTGAATGTAGCCAACCCACCATTCTTTTGTACAAAGTTACATAATGTCTTGAATGTAGCCAACCCACCAACCTTTAGTATAAAGCTATACAGACAGTGTGTTGAATGTACAAAGTTACACAGTGTGTTGAATGTAGCCAACCCACAAACCTTTAGTATAAAGCTATACAGCTGTGTTGAATACGAACCCACAAACCTTTTGACAAAGTTACATAGTGTGTTGATAAAACCCACCAACCTTTAGATAAAACTATACAGAATGTGTTGAATGTAGCGAACCACAAACCTTTTGTATAAAACATAGTGTCTTGAATGTATAACCCAGTACATAGTGTGTCTTGAATGTAGCCAACCCACCAACCTTTAGTATAAAGCTATACAGACAGTGTGTTGAATGTAGCGAACCCACAAACCTTTTGTACAAAGTTACAATAGTGTGTTGAATGTAGCCAACCCACCAACCTTTAGTATAAAGCTATACAGACAGTGTGTTGAATATAGCCAACCCACAAACCTTAAGTAGAAAGCTACACAGAGTGTGTTGAAAGTACATTTGTAGCAAACCTACCCAACCTCTAAAGCGTTGTGGGTTGATTGATACATTTTTAGCCTTGTATTGAAAGAGTTAAGTAGGTTTGCCCATTTTCAGCCCCTCTGTTTACCAGTTATTGAAAGCTGTGTAACAAATGAACGCTGTCATTAGGTCATCTTTTTATTTGTCAAACAGGCAACACTCTAAAGTAAACAGGGAAAAATTTACAAAACTGCTGAGAGAGCAGTGATTCAATATTTATTCAATAGAGGTCTAGCACATGAGCCTATTCATACTGACATGGTAACAACACAAGGAGAGGATGCCCCTACATACGTTTCCGTAAAACGGTGGGTGGCACAATTTAAGCGTGGCAGGTAGAGCCTTCAGGATGACCCAAATCCTAGAAGGTTTGTCACTATAGCCACTCCTGAAATGGTTACTAAAGTGACTGGTAGAATAGCTATTCATTTTCCTGAAGGGCTGATCCTTAGCAAATAACCTTCAATAATGATAATAATAATTAATGTAGAGTATCTATTTAAACCAATTTATTGATACAAGATACCATGCAGATGAGGAAGATCTTGTAGTTAAACATATATTTCTATAACTGCTGGCACATCCTGACACTGACAGACCGAGAAAACAATATACATGCCATAAAAAACACCTCTAGGTGAAAAAGTTCAACAGCAAACTGAAGTTTACCAATAGTAATTCTATATATGATATGATCCTCACAGGAATTATGACAGATACAATTTACCAGCAATATCTTGACTTTATTTTCACCCATGGTAGACCACTGTATTGCAGTACTTAACGATTTTCATTATATTAATATACAAAATCATATGATTTACTTATGAGGGTTATCCAACATTTTCTGTTTCACAGACAGATGTCTTTTGAAAAATAACATGACTGCAATGATTATATGCTGCTAATAATTTACTTCCAAACTAGATGGTATCATGCACACAGATTTCCAAAAATAAAGATACTGTGATACATTGGGGCCTGCAATATAGTGGGAACAGATTATTATAACATTCAACCTCAGACACAGTGTCCACACAATCAAAAGATGAGAGCTAACGTTTCCAGTGACAGATGCTACGAGTAACAGTAACCTGCATGTTGTGCCCGTACTGACTTTTGTTGGGTCAATTACATAACAAGATAGAAAAATGGAGGATTTTGAACATCAAAGATTCCATAGATGTTCTCTACACCCAGAAATCTCCTGTAATTACTGTATCAAAATTAGCCAGACCTTGAACTATAAACTACAGATAGACAAACATTACCCAAAAGAATGAAACATGGCTGTCTGCAGATTCTATCTGGTTTCCAAACAAACAAGAGGCAAAAATGCATCTATCAACTATGATAAGTAAATTATCCAATTATCCAATTAATCCAGGTTTATTTAGTTCAAATTTTTAATTCTTTCGGAAATGCCAGGTGCCAGATGGCAGTCTGTTGATAGTAGATATAGTTAGGCTTAGGGTGGTACTTGGAATGTCTACAATCAACATTCTTAAAACTAGGAACTAAATATCGGACTTCTCAGGTTATAGGTATATAGAAAATAGTGCAATAGATTCTGTGAGCATGTGTTACTACCAAATTAAAGCATCATACGGTGATTACACGTCATAAAAGTTCATATTCATGCTGTTCTTGCACATCTGACATTTACATAGAGTACCCTTACTTGTACATTTAATGTTTATAGTTCTTTAATCTGTTGTATATCTAAGATGCAGAATATACAGTCTGTAAAACACATTTCCTGGTGTATCTAACACTATCTGTGGCTGTTTTACATACCTTTATAGCTTTAGTCAGTAACAGCATCAGAAGACATGTCTCAATCACAGCAGCAGATCAACCATGTAATTTTACAAGAAATAAAACAGATTTGCATGTCAACTTCTTCAACTTATAATCACTGGTCAATTAATGTCAACGCTTAATTTTCAGGGATTAATACTTATAATTACTGATCAATTAACCTGAGACTCCTAAAAGCCTGAATCTCTACTTATATATATACATGTAAGAAACCAGAGGCTCCCCAGACCGGAATCTCCATTTGTACACATGAAACCTAAAGCTCCTTAAATCTGAATCTCCATGTGTACACATGAAACAGAGACTCCCCATTACCTGCACCTCCACTTGTAGCAATGAAACCTGAGAGTCCTCAAAGTCTGTATTTCTACTTGTATATATGAAACCAAAGGCTTAAAAAACATTGAACCTCAACTAGTATACATGAAGCCAGAGGCTCTCCTGAGCCTGAAACTACATTTCTACACATGAAATCAGAGGCTCCTAAAGGCCTGAATCTGCAACCAGCGATTTCAAAAAGCCTGAACATCCACCTGTATATATGAAGCCAGAGGCTACCTAGAGCCTGAATCTACATCTGAACACATAAAGTCAAGCCTCCTTAAAAGCCTGCATCTCCACTTGTACACATAAAACCAGAGGCTCCCCTCAGCCTGAATCTAATTTTGTACACAGGAAATCTGAGGCTGAATCTCCACCCTGTACATATGAAACCCGACTCCTTTGAGCCGGAATTCCAACTGATCAATGATTCTTGGTTAATAGTACCAATCTAACTCACTTTTAAAAATCTCTATTTTAGGAGAAATCAAATTAGGAAAACAAAATGTTCATCAGCAGTTCTTATCTAATATTCCTTAAATCTGTAGTTTCCTATCTCTTAGCTAGTTTCCTATCTCTTAGCTAGAGAGTTATTACTATAGAAAGTTAAAACTCAAGCACTATATATAAATCTTTGTAGCATCATTAACACTCTAGGATATAAATTATCACACATGGAGATTTATCTGTTTAATCCAAAGACAGAATAAAGCTTGGTAATATCTTTTTAAGTAATATTAATGAAAATTAACGCTATGGTACAAGTCTCATTATGTTCACTTGCTATGACATGACTAATTTAGACAGATTTCACATCAGCATTTACTAATCTATTATCTACACATCATAGTGGATGTTAATTTCCTGACATGGCCCTCATACATTTTCTTTACATGATGCTTTTTGCTACCTGCGTCTCTACCACAGAGGACAGGTAAGGCAATTACTTTGCAGAGTAAAGGTCACTGAACAGGTGTTCTACCCTCACTCCTGTTTCCTATGGGAATATGAGTACAGGGAGAGTACTTCTACACATATTTACTCATGTATACTGAAGATAAAACAGGTAAATCACAGGTGAAAATTTAAACACAAAGATTAAATTAGGTATTTTGTATATTTAAAGAAATTGCTAAATATTCTTATTCTTATTAACTAGAAAAAGACTAAATAGTACATATTTAAAAACTCTTTCTACAAAATTACAATTTCTATCTTTTCGGTGAGGAATGTCTAACAAGCTAAATGCAGAAAGGAATAAGGAAAGAGTTCAAAAGAATTTGCTGAAACTCTCCACACTTTTAGAAGTCAATCCAATATAAATCCGAGCGTATACCTTTTATATGAAAAAATCTAGTTTCAGAGATTTCTGGAGTTCAAAGTGCCTTTTTAAAATTATGATAACCCATCTTATATTTTCCATAACAGCATATTCACAAAATAAGATGGCAACATTCAGATATTATTAAAATGCATTATGTCTCTCTTTAGATCACTAATCACATTTAAACCTATGATTCACCTGTTCATCTCTCTGTTTGTCTTTTGTTTTGTTTTTTCTTTTTTTGCTACTTTGTGATACCTCTGATCCTCTTCACTGCATTAAAACCAGCAAAACCCTTCAAGTGTCACAATTCTAGTAATTCATTCATTCCATACAAACGCAACATTACACAACTTGACCTAGTAGTATTCACATATTATTTCACATATAAGATACATAGTTTATGTACAAACAAAGGTTTCCTAACCAGTAATCATTTGATATCTCGTTTATTTACCTCAAGTTACTTGATTTACAAAAGTTAAAAAAGATATGAGGTGTAACAGGTATGTTTTTAAACTTTGGAAATTACATAACGTGAGTTACACAGATATATCAAACAAAAACAAATTAGGGTACCAGTTTCTCTCAACCCTGTACTTTGGGGGAATTAAATTATCTTTGTCTTCAACAGTATATGAGAAAGAGTTGTTTTTAAAGTTATATTAGGTATGTGACAAAGTATGTGACAAAGGGATGTGTGCAAAGTTATACCAGGTATGTGACAAAGGGTTGTGCCTAAAGTTATACCAGGTATGTGACAAAGGGTTGTGTGCATACCAATGTGTTATATCAGGTATGTGACAAAAGGTGCTGTATGTGACAAAGGGTTGTGCCTAAAGTTATACCAGGTATGTGACAAAGGGTTGTGTGCAAAGTTATACCAGGTATGTGACAAAGGGATGTGTGCATACCAGGTATGTGACAAAGGGTTGTGCCTAAAGTTATACCAGGTATGTGACAAAGGGTTGTGTGCAAAGTTATACCAGGTATGTGACAAAGGGTTGTGTGCAAAGTTATACCAGGTATGTGACAAAGAGTTGTGTGTAAAGTTATACCAGGTATGTGACAAAGGGTTGTGTGCAAAGTTATACCAGGTATGTGACAAAGGGTTGTGTGCAAATTTATACCAGGTAAGTGACAAAGGGTTGTGTACAGAGTTATACCAGGTATGTGACAAAGGGTTGTGTGCAAATTTATACCAGGTATGTGACAAAGGGTTGTGTACAGAGTTATACCAGGTATGTGCGAAAGAGTGTGAGAAAGAGTTGCATGTAAAGTTATAACGGGTATGTAAGAAAGAGTTGTGTTTAAAGTTACACTAGGTTTCAGAGAAAGAGTTGTGTGTATGTAAATATAAACAAGATATCTGAGAAAGAGTTGTGAGTGTGTAAATATATACAAGGTATCAGAGAAAGAGTTGTGTGTAAACATATACCAGGTATGTGAGAATGTTGAAAGAACTGGGTGTACTTACTTGCCAATATCAATTCTGAGGTAAAGGTTTGAGCTGGTATACGTCTATCAGAAGCAAGACCCTCACATCTGTAACTGCCTTCATCAGATGGTCGAACGCGAGGAAAATATAGTGATCCATTAGGGTATACTGTATGTCTGAAAAATACCATTTTACAAAAATTAACAACATGTATCAAATGGAATCAATTCAAATAATAAATACCATTTTTCTTCATTTCAATTATTATTCTTTCTTTGTTGATTTCTTTATTTTTATTTATTTATTTATTTATTTTTATTTTTATTTTTTTTTGCTTATTAGGAATCGGGATGGAATAAATGAATAATACATGAGCATGGCATTATTAAACATAAGAATTAATTCAGTATAAAAATTTAACTCAACTTGGCTGAGCCAGCATAGTTGAGAACTTTCTCAGAATTAAGTTAATTCCTATGTTTCATGGTGTTGTGTCCAGGCTACAGAATCACAAAGCCATCTCAGACTTAAGTCAAAATTTGAATTCTGTGTTTCCTGGATACCATCTATTATAATATTAGACACTGTACAAATGTATACGTTCTCTTCATTATCAAATAAATATTATCAACGATACCAAAGTTACAGTTTTACAAAAGACGCAAAAAGAAATGCTCAAGATGATCGTTTCTGTCAATAAGACTTCATCAGTTGAATTAGAAAAACTGGTTAGTAAGCATTTAATTTAAGATAAAATTTTGACTGAATTTCTTGTGTAATGAATAGTTATAAGCTGCAGAACCGATCACTAGTAAATAGAAGTATTTGACATTTTTTTCTTACCTTATACACACATCTGCAGATACATTTTTTTCATACAAATATTGATTTGAGACCTTAGTGGAACAAGTTGACATAGATGAATAATCCGATCATATTTCTGTCATTTATTTAATATACAAGTTATTATATATGGCAGGTTAATTACAAAGAACATATTACACCAAACAGTCTAGACAGACCGATGTCATTTGACTATAATTTCCAGATGTCATATACAACCTTAATATGACTGACCAAATCAAAACCTTTTTCTTGTCACTGTTAATTTAAGCTGGGTATATCATTAAATTTGTACATAAATAACACCAATCATTTCTACCAGTCAGCTTTCTAACTTCTGTTCACTTCAAAACTCTAATACTAACTTCTATTCAAATTTTAAAGAGACCTGTCACTCATTTTAATGTGATAATGAACTTTTCAAGTTCAACTTGTGTATATATATATATATATATATATATATATAAATAGACCAAGCTTGATGGTTGTTGGTAGATTTGACATTCATAATTTTTACTGTACCCAACATTTAACACCATTATCTACATGCAGTGTTCAATCTAGGCCGCGCCATTGCGTCATTGCGTTGAAATCAGACATGGCGCAATTAAAATTCAATGATGGGCCACTCAGGCCCAATGCTAATCTTCCCAGTGATAACTTAATTTCAATTAAATGAGCATGTATGAGCTGAAATAATACCTTGAAATGTAACATCGTGGATAGTCTAACGCTAATAATTTAAGCCCGCTCCATTTCCGATTATCTCCATACTACGCTAGGTTAATGCAGTGTTCGAAGTGAACGTAATATAACGACTGAATTATTCAGGTTATGGATAGTCTTGAGCAAACTTCATAGCCGGAAGTAACTGCTTGGTATTATTAGTTAAAAAGGGGCTTCATTGTCAGAGTCTGCAAAACGCTTGTCTGCTATATGCTATCAAGCATATATTATGTGCATCCATGTGCAGACGACGTTTTTCTCTCTGTCAAAATTTTAAAAAATGAAGAGAATATCGGACTTTTTCTCAGTCACCCAGAGTTCTAAAAAAACTCAAAATGGTATTCAAAACAACCCAAGCTCGTCATCAAGTGAAAAAACAGCAGAAAAATCAGAATCTGTCTCTGAGAATCAGATATGAAAGTTTCAAAATCAGTGGTTTTAAAAACTGGTTGACTTATGACAAATCTTGTACCATGAACTGTAGTGGCTGACTTCAACTTCGAAGAAGCTTTATCGGTGTGGCGAAAAGTTAAGCATAGAAGAGTCTTTGATCATTGAATTGTATATTGGTGAACAATGTACATAGACAATTATGATGGTTACAGTAAACTCTAAACTCATCACAACTGGTCAGTTTTTTCTTTATATGTTATGGCCCCTTCTTTTTGAAAATGGCCCCCTGATTTTAATAGCATGGACCCATCTGGTCCCCTTGTTCATGGTCCTAGATTGAACACTGTACATGTAAATCATTATAGAAACACACACAGATCTGAAAGGATAATTATCTACATCGAAATCGTGACTTCCAATATTGCTGCTGTGAGACACTCTAGACACTAGAGTGATCTGGAAACCTAAAAAGCTAAAGAGAGGTTTCCAGTGAAGACCAAAGTAAATACTTCCTGGGTACCATTTTAGACACAAAGGTATCTAGAAACACAAAATTATATAGAAGAAGAGTTTTAGTACAGTTGATGTCATTACTGACATTATTTATCTATTATAAAACTTTTTTGAGCAAACTGTTCACCTATAGAGTTGTCTGGAGGGGTATAGTCCTTGCTTCTACAAGGGAAAGAGACATAACAGATTTAATATGCCACTTGTCATACTCGCTTTAAACCTAATTAGATATAAACATTTTTACTTTTTACAATATTTTGAATATTGTCTGTAAGCACATTCAACAATGTCAAAGTTCAGTTTTTATTTCCATCTAGTATGACATCATCATAACAGAGGATGGCTTCCAGTAAGACTCAGGTCATTACTGACAACAACAGCTGCTCAATCTCCATCAAATCTCAAATCTGTTTTAATATTTTGTTCTCGCCTCTTCAACTCATTGCTGCTCATATAGGTGTTCTAATGAAATCCTATCGCTTATAAAAATAACCGTGTTTTCTCCAATAACTAATTGCCTTCAGAAGAATGCTCATAATTTGTCAGATAGGTAAACTTTCATCCCAAGACAAAAACAAGATATATAATCAACTAGCTATTTCTAATTCCAGGATAATTTGAAGTCTAACTGACAATCATTCTGACTACTGATATAATACAGGATAAACTGGCATATGAACCTCTACACATTTACAATTACAGATGAAGGGGGTGCTGTCAGTGACATGTATATAACAAATGATGTCTTAAATGATAAAATTGCCCAAACAGTAAACAGATATTGTAATTCGCACATTATTGTACAATAAACCTGGCTTAAAACTTACACCTGGATATAACCACGACATTTAATGCTTTATATATTTACATTATGCCTGTATTATATAGACACCTGTAAAACTGATTAAAAACTTACACCCGGATATGACCAAGGACATTTAATACTTTACATATTTACATTATACCTGTATCACTTAGACACCTGTAAAACTGATTTAAAACTTACACCTTGATATAACCAACAACCTGTATTATATAGACACGTGTAAAACTGATTTAAACTTACACCTGGATATAACCACGACATTTAATACTTTACATATTTACATTATGCCTGTATTGTATAGACACCTGTAAAACTGATTTAAAACTTACAACTGTAAATGACCAACAACATTTAATACCTTAATTACTTACATTATACCTGAATTATATAGACAAACTTGTAAAACTCATTTAAAACTTACCCAGGGATATGATCAACAACATTTAATACCTTATGCATTTATATTATATCTGTATTATATAGACACCTGTAAACTGATTTAAAACTTACACCTGGATATGACCAATGACATTTAATACTTTACATATTTACATTATACCTGTATCACATAGACACCTGTAAAACTGATTTAAAACTTACACCTGGATATAACCAACAACCTGTATTATATAGACACGTGTAAAACTGATTTAAAACTTACACCTGGATATGACCAAGAATATTTAATACCTTGCGGATTTACATTATACTTGTATTATATAGACATCTGTAAAACTGGTTTAAGACCTACACCTGGAAATGACTACAGCAGTTACCTTACTTATTCACATTATACCGATATGACATGACAGCTGTAAAACTGATTTAAATCTTTATCTTACAACTTTATATGACCACAGTATTTACCTTACTTAAAACTGGATTAAATCTTACACCTGGATATGTCCACAATATTTACCTTACCTATTCAAATTATCCTCTATGACATAGACACCTGTAAATCTGGTTTAAATTTTACACCTTGATATGACCACAGTATTTACCTTACCTATTCAAATTAGACCTATATGATATAGACACCTGTAAAACTGGTTTAAATCTTACACCTGGATATGACCACAGTATTTACCTTATGATTTAAAATTAGACCTGTATATACACCTGTAGAGCTGGAATATATACTCAAATTTAACAGATTTATGCCAACATACAAACCAAAATCAAATCGGCTTTTTGAAGTCTACATAGTAACTAGAAGTACATATCTAAAACCCTAGTATCCACATTACACCTGGATATGACCAATGACATTTAATACTTTACATATTTACATTATACCTGTATCACATAGACACCTGTAAAACTGATTTAAAACTTACACCTGGATATAACCAACAACCTGTATTATATAGACACGTGTAAAACTGATTTAAAACTTACACCTGGATATAACCAAGAATATTTAATACCTTGCGGATTTACATTATACTTGTATTATATAGACATCTGTAAAACTGGTTTAAGACCTACACCTGGAAATGACTACAGCAGTTACCTTACTTATTTACATTATACCGATATGACATGACAGCAAAAACTGATTTAAATCTTTATCTTACAACTTTATATGACCACAGTATATACCTTACTTAAAACTGGATTAAATCTTACACCTGTATGTCCACAATATTTACCTTACCTATTCAAATTATCCTCTATGACATAGACACCTGTAAATCTGGTTTAAATTTTACACCTTGATATGACCACAGTATTTACCTTACCTATTCAAATTAGACCTATATGATATAGACACCTGTAAAACTGGTTTAAATCTTACACCTGGATATGACCACAGTATTTACCTTATGATTTAAATTAGACCTGTATGATATATACACCTGTAGAGCTGGAATATATACTCAAATTTAACAGATTTATGCCAACATACAAACCAAAATCAAATCGGCTTTTTGAAGTCTACATAGTAACTAGAAGTACATATCTAAAACCCTAGTATCCACATTACACCTGGAGTTGACCAATGACATTTAATACTTTCACATATTTACATTATACCTGTATCACATAGACACCTGTAAAACTGATTTAAAACTTACACCTTTATAACCACAACCTGTATTATATAGACACATGTAAAACTGATTTAAAACTTACACCTGGATATAACCAAGAATATTTAATAACTTGCGGATTTACATTATCTTGTATTATATAGACATCTGTAAAACTGGTTTAAGACCTACACCTGGAAATGACTACAGCAGTTACCTTACTTATTTACATTATACCGATATGACATGACAGCTGTAAAACTGATTTAAATTTTATCTTACAACTTTATATGACCACAGTATTTACCTTACTTAAAACTGGATTAAATCTTACACCTGGATATGTCCACAATAACCTTACCTATTCAAATTATCCTCTATGACATAGACACCTGTAAAATCTGGTTTAAATTTTACACCTTGATATGACCACAGTATTTACCTTACCTATTCAAATTAGACCTATATGATATAGACACCTGTAAAACTGGTTTAAATCTTACACCTGGATATGACCACAGTATTTACCTTATGATTTAAATTAGACCTGTATGATATATACACCTGTAGAGCTGGAATATATACTCAAATTTAACAGATTTATGCCAACATACAAACCAAAATCAAATCGGCTTTTTGAAGTCTACATAGTAACTAGAAGTACATATCTAAAACCCTAGTATCCACATTACACCATTATTTCATTTATTTTATAATCAGAAAAAAAGATTGATATTTTATGTTTCTTATTAAAAGGTCAGAATTGTTGACTCACTCACCCCTAAAACACATTTGGACTGGTCTAAGTCATTGATTTACAGAAGAGTCCACTGTTTTACAGGGGTTGATGAGATAAACTAAAGAAGTAAACCTTTACCTGCTGCTGTTTGAGATTTTTTCATGAGTAGAAAACCAATCAACTCTTGCAGCATTCTGGAACAAGCAATCCAGTCTGGCTTCTTGGTTCCTCAAGACCAGAACTGACTTGACAAAGTTACTGTCTATCAAATGAGGTGTGTTGGGGGCTGAAATAACAAAAGATTTCTTTAACTTGTTTACCCCTAAAGACACAATTGGACTTGTCCAAATCATTGATTTACAGAAGAGTCCTATTGTTTTTTAGGGGTTGAATTAGTACAATATCATCAAATGTGGATCCAGTAGTTTTAATAAATACAAAGTAAGTTTTTTTTTGTAAATCTGCTACATCATCATATGTGTACTAAACCTGTATGTCTTCTGACTTTAACTTTTTGCACAACTTATATACCAGACCAAAAAACTATAACTCAAATAAATTGATTCTTATGGTTTTGAAGACAAATCAAGATGTGGATGCTTCAATGCAGATCCACACCTACAGCAAAGAGTACAAGAGTGGTAATTTTATATCATTGGTCAGACAAGTTATCCTACATTTAAAATTTTAAGCAACACAAACAGAAGAACTGTATTATACCCAGTAAATGCCCTGCTACATTGAGAAGAAAGTTGTTTTTTTACTATATTTACATATACAAGAGAAGAAAGTTGTTTAAAGTATACACAGGCAGAAGTATGTTCCTTGCTTCATTGATGTTTTTTGCAATATTAGTCGATACTTTAAGAAGAAAGTTGTATACTAGCTACACAAAATGGAGTCTGTGCCTGCTTCAACAAGAAAAAAGTTGTTTTTGCTGTATTAGCCTATACACTGAAAAGTATGTTTTTGCTGTATTAGTCTATACACTGAGAAGAAAGTTGTTTTTGCTGCATTAGCCTATTTTGTTTTGCTGCATTAGTCTATACACTAAGAAGAAGGTTGTTTTGCTGCATTACAACTGAGACATATGCCTATACACTGAGAAGAAGGTTTTTGCTGTATTAGCCTATATACTGAGAAGGTTGTTTTTGCTGCATTAGCCTATACACTAAGAAGAAGGTTGTTTTGCTGCATTAGTCTATACACTAAGAAGAAGGTTGTTTTGCTGCATTAGCCTATACACTGAGAAGAAGGTTGTTTTTCTGCATTAGCCTATACACTGAGAAGAAGTTGTTTTTTGCTGCATTAGCCTATACACTGAGAAGACGGTTGTTTTGCTGCATAAGAAGAAGGTTGTTTTGCTGCATTAGCCTATACACTGAGAAGTATGTTATTTTTGTTGTATTAGTCTATACAATGCATGTTGTTTTTAGTCTATACTATATAGAAGAAGGTTGTTTTTGCTGCTTTGCTGCTGATAAGAATGTTGTTTTTGCTGTATTAGCCTATACACTGAGAAGGTTGTTTTTGCTGCTTTAGCATATACACTGATAAGAATGTTGTTTTTGCTGCATTAGCCTATACACTGAGAAGAAGGTTGTTTTGCTGCATTAGCCTATACACTGAGAAGAAGGTTGTTTTGCTGCATTAGTCTATACACTAAGAAGAAGGTTGTTTTGCTGCCTATACACTGAGAAGAAGGTTGTTTTGTGTTAGCCTATTTTGTTTTGCTGCATTAGTCTATACACTGAGAAGGTTGTTTTGCTGCATTAGCCTATACACTGAGAAGTGTGTTATTTTTGTTGTATTAGTCTATACACATATGTTGAGAAGGTTGTTTTTGCTGCTTTAGCATATACACTGATAAGAATGTTGTTTTTGCTGTATTAGCCTATACACTGAGAAGGTTGTTTTTGCTGCTTTAGCATATACACTGATAAGAATGTTGTTTTTGCTGTATTAGCCTATACACTGAGAAGGTTGTTTTTGCTGCTTTAGCATATACACTGATAAGAATGTTGTTTTTGCTGTATTAGCCTATTCACTGAGAAAAGTTGCTTTTGCTGCATTAGTCTATACACCAAGAAAAAAGTTGTTTTTGCTGTATTTGTCTATACACTAAGAAGAATGTTGTTTTTTGTCTGTATAAGCCTATACACTGAGAAGAAAGTTGTTTTGCTGTATTAGTCTATGCAATGAGAAAAAGTTGTTTTTACTGTATTAGCCTATACACTGAGAAGAAAGTTGTTTTTGCTGGGTCAGCTTATAGACTAAGAAGAAAAGTTACTTTGCTATATTAGTCTATACACTGAGAAGAAAGTTGTTTCAGCTAAACTTCAGTAATTTACTACCTTGTACATTGAGCAGAAAGTTGTCTGTGCTGTCGACAGCCCCAGCTACATTTTCTGAACGACAGCTATAAATGCCATTGTCTTCTGCTGTTACATTGGATATCCGTACCTTTGAACCTTTGTCCATAATCTTCAACCCATTTTTGTTGAAAAGTCTGAAATAAAGAAATCAATGACAGACAGAAATATTTATATGTTAGAACTCTGTGTTCACTATACAAAACTAAAAACCAATGGCAATAACAATGGTAAAATACATGACTGTGCAAAATATGGCTGCCAGTGCACCTAACAGTGAATACACGAACATGAGTGCACACAAGTTCATCAATACATTCAGATATCTCATATATCTTTTTTTACTTATATTTTGCCTGTGTTCCAAGTGCAATTGTTGGTTTTGCATAAAAACACACTAATATTAAGTTTTTGGCAGGAAATGTATTCATGTGCATGCACAGTGTTGTTTTAATTAAAATGCATACATGTAAATGAGGTATGGGAAATAATAATTACTATTGAAGTTACATAGTCAAGGTGTGAAAATCTGGATAAAGGAAGTGGGTATTATGTTAGCGTTGCCAAGGATACATCATGCCAAGATTTCTTTCACCTGTATTAGAGAAGTCAACTCAATTTATTGGTCCATTTGTCTAAAGCAAAATTTGTTGTGGAAAATATTAGAAATTAATTTTCTCAATTATGAGTTTACAGTGTGCTACTGTTTTCATAAAAAGAGTTTGTCTTCAATAAAGCGGAGTTAAAATCTGACATCACTTATAACCAACTAAAACATTATTCCCCTTGAAAGGCATCCCATTGTCCTTTTGGATAAAATGATTAATTCATACAATATTTTTTGGGTCCAAACACAATTTAATCTATTAAACCTCTCTGGATCCTCAAGAATAATAAAACATAAATATTAAATTCAATTTATCAAATGGACACCAGATTAAGTAGATGTCTAGCCAGTTTTCACCAACCCTGTGTTACAACCGGCAGTAAAGTTATGTTAAAGTTGCCAAAATAACAAACAATCAAACATTAAATTGGCAAAGCCAATGCCCTGCAGAAAAACATCCTGCACAATATAAACGAAGAAAAATGAAATGAAATTTGACAAGTTTATAAAGCAGATAATTAACATTACTGATTCTAAATGAAAGAAGTAAATCTAAATGACTGCAAAGCTGCTCTCTAAGAAGAGAATTCCTACCTAATATCAAGAATGCAGGGCAAAGAGAATTAATTGCTGAGGAGGTATAACTTATAACCCCAGTGATTAATCAGTGCTAGACCTCATCCAAAATCTTATAGTCAATGTCTTTTCTTTCTTTTTTTTTTCTTTTGACAGAATGTCTTATCTTAGAGACGATATCATAAATTTGAAATACTAGACACCCTCGATGTCTAACCATATCAAACAAAAACTATTGCAGACTGTAAGTGGCTAAGTGCTTCTTATGATGGAGTAATCAGAAAGCAACTTCAAGAATTAACATGGAAATACAAAATATAATGATACTTTGAGGAAATTATATTGATGACATAAAAAAACAACTGATAAATTTTGATAGAAAAGAACGCAGAACTTAAGTCTTTTTATTTTCTCCATTTTGTGAGATTCTATTCCATCTTCAATCTCTGACTGCGAAAGTACACTCATATTCTTGATTGCTTCCAACCATGACAAAACCCATTGAAAGAAGTTTTTGGTGGGAGAGACTAAAGCTCTTGTGATATATGACAGAAAATGTTTAATTTTCATGGGGGTATACATATTTATCTAGGTTGATTGGCTATATTTCTTCATTGTAAGAAGATCATGAAGGCAAGATGGTTCATTGTTACTCCAGTATAAAGTATCATCAGTTTTTTCTGAGTTGTATAAATAATTTCAAAACTGTCATAATTTGAGATGTAGGAAATAGAAAACTCTACTGAAATAACACCAAACCTTGTACACAGATATTCATAATGAATGTGTAACCTAGAACAAAGCGGCAATCTTTGTAGAGAAGTATGCTATGTAGAATCATTACATAATTCCTTTAAACAATGAAGGTTTTGTGGTAAATCTGGTACACTAATTAAGGCTTTAATTGTTTACATACTCTGACATAAATCTCTTGTCAAGACAAATGTAATATATTATACTTAAATGTAATGCAAAAAACAACTCTACATCATTGCATCTACTATATGAGAATTTAATATGTGTCAATAAGAACAGCTTTTGGCAGGAACAAAAGGAGGATAGATAAACAAGAGAAAAACAAAAAATAATACAATGCATAACTGACATAACAGTCAGGATCAAAGGAAACATTCCCTACAGATTCCACTACAATATAGTTTACAAAATCTATAGCATTCCTATACTGGGAGTTTGATACAGGGACAGAGGTCTATAGCATTTTATATGGGGAGGCTCATACAGGAACAAAGGTCTATAGCATTTTATATGGGGAGGCTCATACAGGGACAAAGGTCTATAGCATTTTATATGGGGAGGCTCATACAGGGACAAAGGTCTATAGCATTTTATATGGGAAGGCTCATACAGGGACAAAGGTATATAGCATTTTGTATGGGGAGTCTCATACAGGGACAAAGGTCTATAGCATTTTATATAGGAGGTTGATACAGAGACAAAAGGCTATAACATTTTATACGGGAAGACTCATACAGGGACAAAGGTCTATAGCATTTTATATGGGGAGTCTGATACAGGGACAAAGGTTTATAACATTTAATTTGGGGATTTTAAAAGGGACAAAGGTCTATAACATTTTATTTGGGGATTTTAAAAGGGACAAAGGTCTAAAGCATTTTATATGGGGAGTTTGATAAAGGGACTAAGGTCTAAAGCATTTTATATGGGGAGTTTGATACAGGGACAAAGGTCTATAACATTTTATTTGGGGATTTTAAAAGGGACAAAGGTCTAAAGCATTTTATTTGGGGATTTTAAAAGGGACAAAGGTCTAAAGCATTTTATATGGAGAATTTCATAAAGGGACAAAAGTCTATAGCATTTTATATGAGGAGTCTCATACAAGGACAAAGGTCTATAGCATTTTATATGAGGAGTCTCAACAAGGACAAAGGTCTATCATAATGAGGAGTCTCAGACAACAAAGGTCTATAGCATTTTATATGAGGAGTCTCAGACAAGGAGAAAGGTCTATAGCATTTTATATGGGGAGTCTTAGACAAGGACAAAGGTCTATAGCATTTTATATGGGGAGTCTCATACAAGGACAAAGGTCTATAGCATTTTATATGAGGAGTCTCATACAAGGACAAAGGTCTATAACATTTTATATGAGGAGTCTCAGACAAGGACAAAGGTCTATAGCATTTTATATGAGGAGTCTCAGACAAGGAGAAAGGTCTATAGCATTTTATATGGGGAGTCTTAGACAAGGACAAAGGTCTATAGCATTTTATATGGGGAGTCTCATACAAGGACAAAGGTCTATAGCATTTTATATGAGGAGTCTCATACAAGGACAAAGGTCTATAGCATTTTATATGAGGAGTCTCAGACAAGGACAAAGGTCTATAACATTTTATATGAGGAGTCTCAGACAAGGACAAAGGTCTATAGCATTTTATATGGGGAGTTTGATACAGGGACAGACACTAGTGGATTATAACATGTTTCCAGTATGTGGTCTGGACCAGAATTTAAACACAGATCTCCAGTATGTAAGGCCATTACTCTACCACTTGGTTCATCCTGTAGTGTGCAAAATTGAATTCATTCGTTCCTAAACACACATTTGGACTGGTCAAAGTCATAGATTTACAGAAGAGTCCATTGTTTTTCAGGGGTTGATGAGTTATATTCATTTCCTTCTAGTAATATGGAAGTTTGATTATATTAGAATTTTGGTCTGTATAGCTATACTTAAGGCCCTAATCCTGAGTGTGCACTTGATACAGAACATTTGTTCACCATTTTCACAAAATAGCATTTGAATTCATTCAGGATTTCTCAAGAAGGTGATTTAGTGGCATTGCTATGGTAACAATAAATTACAACAGAAATACAAGAGAATATTTGAACTACCAATAACATCTCCTTATGGACAGAAGTGTGGCTGTACAAACAAAAATACTAATGATAAATTTCAAATAACTCTTCAATGGAAACTAAAAAAAGTCAATTAACTTGAGAACAACTGCAACAATAAAGCTTTCTTTGTTTTTTATATTATCTGTATCATTTCTGTTATTAGTTTAGATGTGAGAACTCTAAAGGTGATAAATTATAGTTTCAAAAATAATCTTGAACTTGCATAGAGCCTTCCATGAACTTCGGCTAATCACATACTTAACATATACCTTCAAGTAGATATCAGCAAGATATGGACAGGTTTTGTGGATGATATGGAGTAATTACTTGATTAATTCAGTTTACATATATGATAAAATATTTTCTTTTCTCTTAGCAGGCACGGGACAAATCTAGTTTATAATGTGTCCATGATGATGGTAATGGAGTCAGTGAACTTTTAACTATTTTGTGTGTTGGTGGTCAGATTTCAGAATGAAATTTGTCATAACCAGGTGATGGAGTAAGGTTATATAGGGCTGCCAAAAACAATACAGCCGACTGAGGCCTTAGCTAGGTTACTAACTTCAGACAAATGTTTATATACACAACTACATTTTATTTTAGAAGCAATGGCTCTAAAGATGTGTTAATGTTGATCAGGAATTCATTTCATTTCAATTCTATGAGACTTTTACGCTTTATTTCCTTTTCACATATTTTACTTTTCTTTTACTTTCATCCAATTAAAATAAACAACAATTTCTAAGTAGGACAATTTGGGCTTCTTAAGATAATGAATCATAGGCAAGTTGGTAGGTTTCATCCTAGCCAAGATATCAGCATTTACAAACTTAAACAGTGACTTGGGTGTTTAATTTCCCTTCTCAAACTTTGGATACCGTTGTTCTATCAAGATTTTGTACCCAGCCAAGAGATTTCATATAGCGTATCTGCTATCATGTGATATACAAAAACTAACAAACTATAGTGGTGGTGGTTGAGATGAGGTGGATCTGAAATTTTAACAGGAAATGGTAAAGCTTCTTTGGAAAGCTCATCCTGATTCATTGGAGAAACTAAAACAAGAACTCTAGTTCATATTTCCAAGCATCTTCCTTCTGTATATACATTATAAATAACTTTTTTTGAAATACTATTAATTCTGTAACAAACATGTATAACAACATTGTAAATTTTGTTTCCTGTAATTACCTAACAAAACTTTGTTTGTTTTGTATATCAGAAGTACAAGATAATACACAGTCAGATCTCTACAAAAAGCTCCAAATTCATAAACAGTCAACATATATGAGACAACTCATCAAATCAATGCTGACAGACATTACAACAAACAGATAAATAACAGATAGAGGCTACATCATGGACACATATTATTTACAAAATAATGAGCTCCTTGAGAAGCAGCAGACATTTTTGCTACAGATTTTTTTTCATGAACAATAAACAAATTAACAAAATATGGTTGTGAAGTTAGGTTTCAATGTCAGAAGTAGAACACCGCATTTCCCTTGCACTCTGGTAGATAAAATTGCCTGATGTATATATTTTTTCATTTTTTGTCACTTCTATCAAGATGATTGATAAAGCTATCGCATTCTTACTCCTTCTTTTTCCGTTGCAGATTTTACAAACGTATTTGTACCTGACCTTCTAGATGCCATCACAAATGGAGACAAATAGATTTCTGAAATTCAAGTATAAAAACACATCTTAGAAGATATGTGGGTACTGCTAGTACTGATAATTTATTGTTGATTTCAATTTCTATCCTTTGATAGAAAAGCCTTAACTGACCTATCGCAAAACATTTGTGTGATTACGACATCACAATTGAATTACGTCAAAAATGCTCTTAAAGAGTTATGTGTCGGACATTTGGCATATTACAGTAATATAGAGGCCCAATAGGCTTTAATGGTCACGTGAATGAAAGGTACGATTAAGTGAGAATACGATGCTCATTGGTTCAAAAGAAGATTTCAAAGATATGTAGGTGCCAATATGTGACCCTTTTAAGAGCAGCTATCAGTTTTCATTCTCAAACTTTATGCAGCTTCCCTTATGAAAAGTTCTTGCCATATTTGTTAAAATAACCCCACTGGTACTAGCAAAGAAGTAAAACATGTGTAAAAGTCAATGAGAAAGTTATATTTTCTTGTTACTTTGTTGTCTTTAACCTTTGACCCCATGTCCTTGAAACTTTATAGCTTTTGATAGTTCCTAAAAAAAATTTATCATATATCTTTGTATGCAAAAAGTCAGTAAAACCATTTGTATAAAACTGTTCCCAATGTCATTTGAAGCACTCACTAGTAGCTCATTTATATACAGATTTTGTTTTCCTTAGCACACTTTGTAGATCTATATTGACTTTCAAAACATACCATATCATACATACCAAATTTGAAAGAAATCTAGTCATTGGTTTGTTAGATGATTTTTGAAAATGTACACATTTTTTGCTTTGGGGGGTGGGGGTGGGGGGGGGGGCTGTATAGGCAACAAACAACAGAAATAAGTCCAAGGTACACAGCTCCATCATATTATACACAGATAGACCCAACAATACCTAGAGTAGAGGAGAATCCCACAATACCCAGTGTAGAGGTAGATTCCAAAATTCCTAGATTAGAGATATACTTCACAATGCCTAGAGCAGAGGTAGACCTCACAATAACTAGAGTAGAGGTTGACCTCACAATACCTAGAGTAAAGGAGAATCCCACAATACCTAGTGTAGAGGTAGATTCCAAAATTCCTAGATTAGAGATATACTTCACAATAACTAGAGTAGAGGTAGACCTCACAATACCTAGAGTAGAGGTTGACCCCACAATACCTGGAGCAAAGGTAGATCTCATAATACATGGAACGGAAAGACCTTGAAATACCTAGAGTAGAGGTAGACCTCACAATACCTAGAGTAGAGGTAGACCCCACAATACCTAGAGTAGAGGTAGACCCCACAATACCTAGAGTAGAGGTAGACCTCACAATACCTAGAGTAGAGGTAGACCTCACAATACCTAGAGTAGAGGTAGACCCCATAATATCTAGAGTAGAGGTAGACCTCACAATACCTAGAGTAGAGGTAGACCCCACAATACCTTGAGTAGAGGTAGATCTCACAATACCTAGAGTAGAGGTAGACCCCACAATACATTGAGCAAATGTAGACCTCACAATACCTGGAGTAGAGCTAGACCTTTAAATACCTAGAGCAGAGATATACCTCATAATACATGGAACAGTGGTAGACCTCACAATACCTAGAGTACAGTAGACCTTACAATAAATTAAGTAACCGTAGACCTTACAATACTTGGAGTAGATCTAGACCTTTAAATACCTAGAGCAGAGATATACCTCATAATACATGGAACAGTGGTAGACCTCACAATACCTAGAGTACAGTAGACCTTACAATAAATTAAGTAACCATAGACCTTACAATACAAGGAACAGAGGTAGACCTCACAATACCTAGAGTAATGGTAGATCTCACAATACATGGAACAGAGGTAGACCTCACAATACTTAGACTAGAGATAGACCCCACAATACATGGAGCAAATGTAGACCTCACAATACCTGGAGTAGAGCTAGACCTTTAAATACCTAGAGCAGACCTTACAATAAATTAAGTAACCGTAGACCTTACAATACAAGGAACAGAGGTAGACCTCACAATACTTAGAGTAATTATATATCTCACAATACCTATAGTAATGGTATGGTAGACCTCACAATACCTAGAGTAATGATAGATCTCACAATACATGGAACAGAGGTAGACCTCACAATACTTAGACTAGAGATAGACCTCACAATACCTATAGTAATGGTAGACCTCACAGTACCTAGAGTAATGATAGATCTCACAATACCTAGAGTAATAGTAGATCTCACAATACCTAGAGTACAGATATATATCACAATACCTAGAGTAATGATAGATCTCACAATACATGGAACAGAGGTAGACCTCACAATACTTAGACTAGAGATAGACCTCACAATACCTATAGTAATGGTACATCTCACAATACATGGAACAGAGGTGGACCTAGAGTAGTGATAGACCTCACAATACCTAGAATAATGCTAGACCTCACAATACTTAGACTAGAGATAGATCTCACAATACCTAGGGTAGAGGTAGACTTCAAAATACCTAGAGTAAAGGTACATCTCACAATACCCAGAGTGTAGGTTAACCTCATATATGGAACAGATGTAGATTTCACAATACCTAGAGTGGAGGTAGACCTCACAATACATTGAACAGAGATAGCTTGGTTTACATGTTGTCTATACATGTACATATCTTGCAAAAAGATATTCGCAATAATGCTTTTTATAATAATACTACCAGTTAATTGATTTTTTTAAGTTTAATGCATGCCTTTATTATAACACACACACACACGCTTACATCATATACTAAGTTCAAAGAACACCTCTGTCGACATTTAAACAAGATAAAGAAATATCAAGGTGCATCTGACCACTATCAACAGAGCTACTACCAGAATAGAGTTGACAGATTTTCGTATAAGCTAACTCCCATCAGTTGCGACTTATCATATACCACCTATACACAGGTGCCCATTAATATAACCTTTTGTCAACAAATGGTTTTCTTTAGAAGATTATTTGCTTCATTTACAGACAATTGTAGGTCTGGACAATATCACTACAACAGTATCAAGAGCTATGTAATTTGTAAGTAATGTTGCTGATGTAAACAATTTACACTTCATGTTAACTTTCATCAAGTATCAGAAAATCTAATACCCAGTGATATAGACGTTCACATACTGATGAAGCAATAAATAAAAAGTTCATTAGAGGAATATCTACTGAACTCTATCCTGCGTAAATAATGATTCAAGTGATATTGTTAACAAACTACATAGTATCATATCATACAAAATGATGTATGATGAAGCACAAAATTATTGTATATGAAACTCTTTCAAAATGTTCTAAATATGGAGTGATACAATGGAACTTGTCTTGAAAAACCACTCTCATGAAAGAGCACCTGTCTTTTGTGACCACATTCTGAAAACCACTTAGTTAAGTAATCCATTAGATAAAACCTCTCATGAGAGACCACCAGTCTTGAGAGACCACATTTTGTGTCAGAAGGGATGGTCTTTCAAGACAGCTAGGTTCCACTATACTTGTGTAAGAAAAAGAATGCAATCTGGACACAGAATTATCTGGTCAAGTTCATAAAAATCTAAATATACACCCTTTTGAATAAACTCACAATGAATGAATATAACAATGCACACTGTAACACCCCCTCCCAAATATAGGACCTAATCAGTAACAACTTTTACACTATTTTACCTTGATTTAAGATGTAAAAATTTGTTTGTAAAACACCATTAGCTTTTTAATTTTTCAAACAGATCTCTTGGCGACATCCAAAACCACAAGCCAATCATGCATCCCAATTCCACCATTTTTATTGTTCCTCAACTTTCCTTGATCTACTCCAAATAAATTTTAATCAATAGACAGAAAGATAATTCTTTGTAATAAGGTTTTTTAAGTGGTTCTACAGAAAAAGCAGTCGGTGCCAGATGTTTTGTTAGTAATCACCATTCTGTACTTATCCATGTCCATCCAATCCCATTCCAAGTAAAACTTAGCACAACAAGGAATTTATCATCTTCAAGTTGATTTAGCATATATTTAACACTTCTGCAAGTTCAAATCATTCAATATGTCTGCCCAGGGACTATTTAGAAACAAAAATACTTTGAACTTCCAGGAGACATCTTGCATGTAATTCCAATTACCCAGTATGCTTAACCAAATCCTATCATCACAGAACCTGCAGCTGCATGTTTGTTTATATATTTTGTTTAAATGGTGTAAAACACACTCAACAATTTTTCAGTTGAAGAGTAGCAACGGTTTTTAATGGTGGAGGATAGAACATGATTACAATGTACCCTGGAAGAGACAAATGACCTTCTTCAAATGACCTGGCAAACTTTCTCATGAAATCAACTTAGGTTGGAGCAAACGGGAGGGGTGAACCTGCTCTGGTTTAAAGTGTGATGCCCTAACCAGCAGACCACAGGGGTCCCCTGCAACTGCATGTAGCAATCTCCTGGATTCTGTACTGATGACAAATAGTGGGTAAATGCTGGGTGGTTAGTTGTATTTTTGTTTAACATTCCATTCAAGAATCTTTCAGTAATATGGAGACGTCACCAAATGCTCGTGAAGGGCTTCAAATTTTGGCCTATGCAGTGAGGGTTCTTTAACATGCTGACACCTACTGTGACACAGCAGTGATTTTTACTGTCTTATCCAAAGAACAGGAAACCAACCTGCCGCAGGCTGGACTTGAACTCATGATAAAAAATCGAACACGCTACCGACTGAACCAGGCCGACTTAGAAAAATGTTGTTCAGAAATGTGAGATTTCACCTACATTTAATCACATACAAATATCAGGAGGCCCATACTTCCACACAAAACTGTATTTTGCCAAATTTTATTGTCAAAGATTTTCATCACTTAACATTTTCACTCCATTGTCAATTTCTTCTGAATTGCTACCAGATGAAAGAGAAGAATTACTTTTCATTGAGAATCAAAATGATTGTTTTCACAATTCTGCTGGATTTTTATCGCTTACAGTCTGTAAAAGACATAAAACAGTCTTATCTGATCAAGTTTATCTGCTAAACCATTTCAAAGTAATACTGCACAATTCTGGTTCAAAGAAGAGATTAAAATATATAAATAAAATCACTAAGATGGTGTACTGACTTCTGTCTACTACAAAAGAATATTTGCTTATAATAAGATTGGAACAAAACATGGACATATGGAAACAATAGGTGATATTTACCAGTGCTAAAAAGGTTTGAAAAAATCTCTCTCTTCTCTCTCTCTCTCTCTCTCTCTCTCTCTCTCTCTCTCTCTCTCTCTCTCTCTCTCTCTCTCTCTCCTGTCAGGACATAAGCAACTTCAGTCATACAACAATGTGTATAGGCAGCAACTTATTTAACAGAGATTTTTCTTTTAGAATACTGCACTTCAGCAAACATGTAACGCATTCTTGGATAAATACTTCTTAAAATTATGAAAATCTGACATTTTTCCAATTTTTGTGGGGGCTGAATTTTATATGAGTCTAGGCCAGATCTTGATCATCTGGTGAGTTTTTGATCAACTTCATAGCATCAATTGTTGTACTTCACTTTGATGTAACTGTTTTATAATTACATGTCACAGCCATCTTGCCTCTTAACATCAAAAAGACATTGATAATTTATTGTGTAAGACCTCTATGGAACTTGGCATCATGTTGGCGAACTCTTGACATGTACACAAGATAACAAATTGGTAGAAAACCAGTATTTTTAGACAAAGATCTAATGGAAAGACTACCCAAGAAGATATGGAGTCTTGATAAGTACAAACGAAACCACACAAACTCTCCGACAGCTTTAAGCAGTCTATTCTAAATGACTACTTCAGGAAGTTTATTTACTTTGAGGAGAGATGTAATCACATGGACATACATGACAAATGTATGATTTGTTTTGCCAATACATAACATCAGCTGATATAAATATTTTTACACATGTAATTATCCATTTTTCTCATTTCTAGATAGTGAAAATATAAAAATACACAAAATCAATATTGAAGGTTAATATGTTATTCTTTATGTACAAAAGTCTTAATGGAAAACATTTTGTTAGATGTTATTTGTTTTGACTTATGTGAAGTTTCTGAAAAAGTAGTCACAAAAATTCCCACACAGTAACTTATATTGTTGGGATAAATTAACCAGAGAGGCAAGTTACTTCCCCTTCTTCTCTACAGATGTGACAGTACTTCCGGCAGTCTGCACAGATGAGTCAAACTTCTGTAAGTTAACTGCTGACAAACTCCAAATAAATTTGTTATATAACGCTATGAAAAAACAAGTAATCAATAAAACTTTTATGGTCAAACATTGTTCCAAATGAAATTGGTTGACTCATTTCTATAAAAACAAGCATTCTGAAAGTATTGATGAATCAATTAGGTATTTTCATTATCCAGAGTTACCACCCCTCATAGCAGGTATCGATTGTGATGTCATTTGTTTGTGTGTAAAATGAGAAAAATTATCAATTGTGACATAATATGTTTGTGTTAAAACAACGTTGTTTTGTCACGTAAAGACATGACGTCACAATCAATATCTGCTGACATGGGAGATAACTCTGACAAATGAAAAGACAGAATACATGCCTTCTACCTATGAAACCATTATTAAGTGAATTGTGAGCATTATTAACTGAAACTTAAACTGGATAGACTGACACACAGTAAAACCTGCTTTAGTGACCACCTGTGTATAAAGACCACTTTGTCACAAAGACCATCTTTTGCTGTCCCCAATAGTACAATTTGTGTACAAATCAACCTCTATAAAAAGACCACCTCCCTATAAAGACCGGTTTTCTTGAGTCCCTGAGGAGGTTGTTATATACAAGTTTGACTGTAATCATATATATGTATAGGATCCGTACATGTCAAGATTTCCCATTCATATCACATTTATGATATGAGTTTTGAATTTTGCAAGCTAGCCTTTTCTGCTAAAAAATATAAAGCATAATAACAGCAGTTGTGCTAAATTGAAAATATTACAACTTTTGTGCTAAAAAGAAGCATTACACTAGCAGTTGTGCTCAACAGAAATGATATAATAGCTATTGTGCTGGGCAGAAAATATTTCAAGTTTTGTGCTAAAAAGAAGCATAACACAACAGTTGTGCTCAAAAGAAATGATGCAACAGCAGTTATGCTGGACAGAAAATATTTCAACTTTTGTGCTAAAAAGAAGCATTACAAAAGCAGTTGTGCTAAACAAGAACTTTTGTGTTAAACAGAAATGATACAATAGCAACTGTGCTGAGTAAAAATCTAACAAAAACTATATTTAACAAAGCTAATGCAATGACAATTTTGCTGAACTGAAACTACAAATTACCAGTTCTGACAAAACTAACTCAATAGCCAATCACCAGTGACTTTCCTGTGCATTTTATAAACAATGACAGTTGGGTTACGTGTATAGTAAATTGATGGAACAGAAATTCTCTAAAACATAGTTAATTTGAAATATTGAAAAGCAAACTTTTACACTTAACAGCTAATTGATAAAACAGAATTTTTTTTATGTCAAATGGCCATGACAACAGGCAATTTTCATTTTGAAATCACAAACAGCAGGCATCAGTAATAAAGATAACTTTGAAGCAATACACTTTCATTTGTGCTAATGGCATCCCTAACCATACACATTTGTGCATCACAGGCCACTGGTATCAAGAAAATAACATTATTTATATGGTCTCTAATTTTTATTTAAAACGGAAAATTTTCCCGACTTACTGCAATTATATTTCACAATTTTCTTCTTTGGTGAAAAAAAAATGGATAAAAGATGTTATGAACTTCAAAAGTGTGTTCAAGTGTAATTATGGCATGTAAGTACAAACACTTCTAAAATACATGTATATATCTCAAACTCCTCTGAATGTCTTCACATTTGTACTCTAAAAATAATGCTAACATTCATAAATATCACACATCCAACATTTGAAGTTTATTTTTCTACAGTCTGACATACATGTAGATGTTAACTGAAATACTCAGTTTATATGTAATCTTTGTAATAAAATCTCACATTCCTCAAGAGACACATTGAACACAATTATCTCACTTAGAGTCAATTCAATATTAGTTTCACTTTCATGTTCTAAATGATACAGTGCATTTGTTGATTTAGTATTTTAATGTTTAAAAATATGTCAATAACATGAGTTTTTAAAGTAATAATGAAAATATTAACTTGTTTTCGTATGCTTTCGTAAGATATTAATATAAGTGTCCTCACATTTATTGCTAAAACTGCACTACAAGTGATTTTTAACTTGAAAAGTACAGACATTCTTGCTGATCATTTTTGCTATTCAAGGGTTCTCTTCATTTACCAAAGTTTTCATAATATGGAATAATTATTGCAAATTTAAAAAGGAGAGTCTTATTGGTCATCATATTTACTGCCTACAAACCCTTGTCCAAGTGGTACTAAAATAGGACTGCTGAAAATTAATGAGACCAATTTGGTGATAATACCCCAATTATTGTTGTATTTGCTTTTGTATTGAGAGAGAGAGAGAGAGAGAGAGAGAGAGAGAGAGAGAGAGAGAGAGAGAGAGAGAGAGAGAGAGAGAGAGAGAGAGAGAGAGAGAGAGAGAGAGAGAGAGAGAGAGAGAGAGAGAGAGAGAGAGAGAGAGAGAGAGAGAGAGAGAGAGATTTTCAAACCTTTTTAGCACTGGTAAATATCACCTTTTTTTCCATATGTCCATGTTTTGTTCCAATCTTATTATAAGCAAATATTCTTTTGTGTAGACAGAAGTCAGTACACCATCTTAGTGATTTTATTTATATATGAATTAAAAAGATTCAAAAATTTATGCTAGACTACCATATTGCAGTTCTCCATAATCACCTTGAGGATACAGAAGCACCTTATGTGATAGACAGATTGACAGACAGATGAACATGGCAAAACTCACTTTTCCCCTCTTATGGGGACAAAATCTTCTCTTAAACTACTTACACTTTCTTGACATAATATTCTTAATTAATGATGTAGAGTTCCAGTCTTGAGTAAGTATGCTAAAATGATCTTTCATACATGAAATTTCATTCCAACATATTAGTTTGAAACACCATAAATTGACAAGTGATACACAGAATGTATTCAGTAATTTAAAGCAATTAATTAATTAGATTGCTAATGCTTTAAATATACTGGCATTGATCCACATGAAATCAATCACATTTAGAATATAATTTACAGAATACTGCGAAATGGCGACAAAACAGATCTGTTTCAATAAAAAACAAAAATCACGTTCAAGATAAATTTATTTTAAATCACCTGGAAAATCTGCCAGTTATAAATACATAATTGTAAATCTCAAAGCACAGATCTGATGATATGGTAATTACTAGTAATACTTTTTAAATATTCCATTTCACTGGGCCACACTTTGATGGGGTCTGCAAAACTTATTCAGATGTACGCTTGAATTAGGAAGTCCGGAAATTACATTACTATCAAGAATGTCTATCAAAATGAAAGATTGAGAGTATCAAACAGAAGAAAATAAAACTGTGTTGGCTTTAAAGTAAATACTAAATCAGATGGCATTAATATCCTTTATGTATATAAACACTGGTCATTTGATTTCTTTAGTGTGGCCTCTGTACATCTTTGATGTAGAATTGATGAGGTTTTTTTTAATTTATATTTAATGCAGTTACTATCAACATCTAAAGTCTCACCTGAAAACCTGATTCTCTTTAATTTATTTATGATTTCAATTTATATATATATATATATATCTGTGTGTGTGTGTGTGTGTGTGTGTGTGTGTGTCAGCAATTAATAAGGGGCCATTCAGTTTCTCAACAAAAATCGGCGATTGACAGGCAAGGCTCATTAATTGCATGAATATACAAGGTGTATAGTTAATATCAAAAGATTCAGAGCAGAATGTGCATAACTATATGACCAAAAATAGTTATGGATCTTCACCTTACAGAACTTTCCTTCAAATTTATAGAAGAATTATTGGGCTATATTCCCAATTGCAAGTCACATATCTTTTTTTTCCCAGTTTTTGTGAAAAATTCCTAATCAGGAATATAAAATCTTTTCAGTATTTCTCATTTTCATGCTGATATTTTCAATCATTGTTTTTCTAGAAAGTTGAAATACAACAGCTTGACAATAAAAAAAGACAAAAAAGAAAAAAAACCAGAAGAAAATAGGAAAATAAGTGAAACAAAATAATAGAAAAATTACCAATTTTGAGCCAAAATGCCGCTAAATTCACAATTCAAGTGCCATGGGCCAATTTCCCAAAATGGTAAGAAAAAACCTTACCTTAAATTGAGCTGTTTAAATATATAAAATTGATTAAAACTAAACCTATATATGTAGGTAACCCAATTAGACGGAACTACCAGGATGCACCATGCCTGTGCCAAATAAAATGGTTGTTAGGGTTGCTAACATGTAAAGGGGTAATGCAAGATATAGCAATACATTTACAAAACATCAAACATCACCCTTATACAAGAGACTGACACACATGAGACATCAGCCTTTATATTCAAGAGACAGAGTCACATATCTGAGACATCAACTTTATACGAGGGACTGAGACATATGAATCATCATCCTCACATACAAGAATGAGACATTTCTGAGACATCACCCTTGTGCAACAGACTAATACATCTGGGACATCATCCTCACACAAGAGACAGAGACATATGAAACATCACCCTCACACATAAGGCTAAGACATTTCTGAGACATCACCCTTATACAAGAGAAGGTGACATATGTCTGAGATACATCCTCACACAAGAGACAGACATGTATATGAGACATCACCCTTATTCAAGAAACATATCCGAGACATCACCCTTACACAAGAGACTTAGACACATATCTGAGGCATCACTCTTATACTAGACACTAAGACAGTAATCTGAGACATCATCCTTATACAAGAGACTGAGACATGAGACATCACCCTTATTAAGAGACACATATCTGAGGCATCACCCTTATACAATAGACTGAGACAATATAAGACATCATCATTTATACAAGAGACTGAGACATACCTGGGACATCACGCTCACACAAGAGACAGAGACATATGAAACATCACCCTCTCACACACAGGACTAAGAGACATTTCTGAGACATCACCCTTATACAAGAGACAGTGACATATATCTGAGACATCATCCTCACACAAGAGTCAGACATGTATGAGACATCATCCTTATATAAGAGACATATACATATCTGAGACATCACCCTTATATAAGAGACTAAGATACATATCTGAGACATCACCCTTTGTAAAGAGACATATACATATCTGAGACAACACCCTTATACAAGAGACATATACATATCTGAGACAACACCTTTATACAAGAGACAGATACATATGAGATATCACCCTTATACAAGAGACTAAGACACATATCTGAGACATCACCCCTATACAAGAGACGAATACATATCTGAGACATCACCCTTATACAACAGAGAGATACCAATTTCCCTTAGATATTAGACATATAATCAAAACACATTTCTACAAAAACTTACATTCCTTCTTCACACACAAGATATAGATACAAATTACAAAATGGACACCCTTTTTTACAAGTTTAATCTATGGCTATAAGGACAGGTATCATCAATGTTACGTGGTCAGCTAAAATCTTTAGATCATGATGACCTGACCTAATCCAAAGCTTAGATATGACCTGTTTTTACATCAGCTTGCAAGTTTACAAATTGTATATAAAAGTGTTATATAAACATTT
The DNA here is from genome assembly GCA_030159075.1 of Atrina japonica. Classification (NCBI taxonomy): domain Eukaryota; kingdom Metazoa; phylum Mollusca; class Bivalvia; order Pterioida; family Pinnidae; genus Atrina; species Atrina japonica. The sequence goes on from BROG01000024.1 coordinate 320,453, forward strand.
TGTATAAAACTAGGACTGAGCTGAAGTAAAGGTGTAGTTAATTCTAATCCATAATAAAAATATATTGTAAATGTACATTGGAAAAATCAAGTCGTTGTACACAATTATTTTGTTAAAACTGTAATATTTCACATAAAGCAATTCTCTAGGTATTGACCAAGAGACATTTTACAAGGTCTAGATAAGACAACAATGACATAATACTTCCTCCGTTGTATGAAAGTAAAAGAAGATGAATAGAAAGAGGCTAAAGATGAAATAAAAACATTGTATAATTTAATTATCTACTTAAGTGCTCTAATGTTCAAGAAGGAAATTTGTTCAAATTATATACTTCTAAAGTTACGCAACAGCTTACCGGCCCCTCTCTGCAATCGACATCTTGAAACCAGGGATCATTAATCAGAACTTAAATTGTTCTAATAGGATACATGTCCTTCACTTGATTTATTAGTTTGTGTAGAAAACAGTTTCTCTTTTTTACTACTAGGCATTACAGCTTCAATGAACAATATAAATTTTGTATATGTTTAAGAAATACATATTTCAAGCAAAATTTTACGATTAATTTCTTAACTTTATTGAGAAACTAAATGACTTCCTGTTACCCTCAAATAACTAGTAAAACCATTTTATTTCAGTTCAAGAAAAAATACTCAGGAGGAAACATTCAAATGGAAATAAATAAATCTTCAGAAATCAAGCTGTCTTACATCTTGTTATTGATGTTTATCTATGAGGGGTAGGTTATATAATTCATAACAAAGGCATATTTCATTATTATGTTGATCAATTATAATCCATTAGAAACTTTAATAAAATTTATTTTTGACACATTAAGAGTCACGTTTTGTAAAATTTTATGTTGATTACTAAAAAGCCATTCAATTTTTTTTTTCACATCTGTAGTAGCGTGTTCAAAGGTTAAAGCATGTCAATTTCCAAACAGTTGGAGAGAATATTTTATTGATAGCACACACACAAACCTTTCTGCCGGAAACTTTAACATAAATAAAACAGAAAAAGAGGGAAAAATTGCACAAAAAATTGTTTGACATTTTGAAGAGCTCCTTACTCCAAAACGATGACTGCAATCTTTATTTTCAAAGTGCCAAACTCTCGGGAGCACAGGATATAAGTAATGTTTGAGACAACTAACTTTCATAAAAACCTGGAAGCAATTTATAAAATAGGTTTTCTTAATTTGTCATTGTAACGGCTTTTTTAGAAAACTGTCAGCAGTTTGACAAATTATCGGTTCAAAAAGAATACTTCCAACTAATTTACCTTTGAAAATCTACCAAATATAATCTGTAAAAGAGGTCTGCACAGTTTACAAATTAACTCAAGTATACAATCATCAACTAGATGTAACAACAACAAATGAAACCATAAATAAACCACTTATTATTGTAACTGATTAATGAACATGTCCAACATTTGATCATCAATTTCTATCAATAAATAAAATCTGTTAAATACTAAATTTCAAGTTATCTCTCTCTCTCTCTCTCCCCCTCTCTCTCTCTCTCTCTCTCTCATATTAATTATAAACAAATCAATAATATTTATTCCCAGTCAATCCAATCTAAAATGTCTGTGTGCATCAAATAACGTTAACAAATTTTCATTCCTGACTTTTTAATTACCATGTATGAAGTGATCCCAGTAAAGGTTACCACATTAAAACATAATACAATAAAAGCTACAGAGAATATTTTTCTTTTATCATTTATACTGACATTTACAACAGGAAATTCAAGATAATCTGTTTTTCTTATACTCTATAACATGGCAGTTGTTACCAATATACAAACACAGGTTACCGGTACATACAAGGAGAGAGCATCATAATCTACATTTCCACAGTTCCACAAATTATATCTACAGTACCATTTTCTCTCTTGCATAGGTATAATAACGCCATTAGTGTTTATATCCATCATAGGACACGCTAATGACTTTGATACTAATCTGAAGACACAAGTATCTGCTACATTCTTACTTTATCTTGTAGATTTCATGTTCACAGCTCATAGTAATCAAATGGAAATGATTTTGGACAAACATACATGTTAGTAGTCGTTAAAGACTAAACGATATATATATACATGTAAGACATGTCAAACATACAGTAAAGAGACATGTATTGGTCTTTGAAACAGAATCTTTACTTTTCCTCATGATAATATTGTTGTAGGTTGATCATAATTAATGTGACACAGGATGATATTTTCTTGTCTTCACATTGTCAGTCTAAATAGTATCAAGTAATCCACAATGATGTTAATGTAAGGACATCTGTCATGAAACCTGTTGTCATGGAAAACCTTTACAAATATAAACTCTTGTCACAGAGACCTCTTACACAGGAAATCTGTTGTCATGGAGACTTACTGTACAGGAAACCTACTGTCATAGATGCCTCTAGCAAAGGAGACCTATTGTCAAAAAAACCTCTAGCAAAGGAAACCTATTGTCAAAGAAACCTCTAGCAAAGAAATCTATTGTCATAGTGACCTCTAGGAAAGGAAATCTATGGTCATAGAGACCTCTAGCAAAGGAAAGCTATGGTCATAGAGACCTCTAGCAAAGGAAACCTATTGCCATAGACCTCTAGCAAAGGAAATCTATTGTCAGACCTCTAGCAAAGGAAAGCTATGGTCATAGAGACCTCTAGCAAAGGTAATCTATTGTCATAGAGACCTCTAGCAAAGGAAACCTATTGTCATAGACCTCTAGCAAAGGAAATCTATTGTCATAGAGACCTCTAGCAAAGGAAACCTATTGTCATAGAGATCTCTAGCAAAGGGAATCTATTGTCATAGAGACCTCTAGCAAAGGAAACCTATTGTCATAGAGACCTCTAGCAAAGGAAACCTATTGTCATAGAGATCTCTAGCAAAGGGAATCTATTGTCATAGAGATCTCTAGCAAAGGGAATCTACTGCCATAGAGACCTATAGCAAAGGAAACCTACTATCATAGAGACCTCTAGCAAAGGAATCTTGTTGTCACAGAAACCTCTTACACAGGGCATATATTACATATCAATGCAGTGAGGTGTGTTTGGCGGCTATGATACAAGACCTAGGTTTTAAATGTCATCCAAAAGACATATCCCTTTCACTTCCTGCACAAAATCTTAGGACTCTGTGCAAGGAATCAAACCACGGACCTTCTGTTTGAAAGATGAACATTCAACTAAGCCATGACCAGCTGTTATGTCAATATGATCATAAACTGATCATGAAATTTAAACCTTTGTGTTTATGTTATACTTTCTGCTGTCTTGATTTCCAGTTACATTGTATTATATTGTGTATCCATATATATAAATTCTAAATTTAAAGCAAAATTAATTTTCCTAATTTTCAGATCAGAATAAAAATTGTTTTTAATAATTCTAAATTGCATGTAGAAATGATAAGATATTTATTGATGTGTTAGAGTGATGGAGGGAAGTCAAGTATGACAGATATAACAAGATATCTGTATCATTACAACTGCCAGCAACCCTTTATGACAACAGATACAGAAAAAACTTGCTATGCTTAAGCGAACCACAGCGTGTACTAAATCTACATGCCTTCATGTTTTGATAATGGATTTTTCAGATGTGTTTGTTCAAGAAAAGAATACCATATGCCGCGATTAGACTTTGTTTATTACATATAAAAATGCATTTCCTAGTATTGTAATGTAAAGTAAATATGTATTACTGGTGATTTAAAGATGGCATAGGGTCAAGTACAGTGCTAAATGATAAGAATTAACTTTGGTGTCATCTTTTATTTCTGTGAGAATATTTTATAGGATATCTTTTTAATCAAATCTATTCATGCATTACAGAGGATAGCCAGAGCAGCATCTTCAACATCACATTTAGTTCCTACCTTTTGCAAGATTCTCTCTTGAATATTTTCCAGATATTACAGTGAATCTTGTATATAGCGATCTCCTCAGGGACACAAGAAAACCGGTCTTTATAGGAAGGTGGTCTTTATATGGAGATGGTAAAAAACAATCTTTGTGACCTGGTGGTCTTTATACACAGGTGGTCACTAGAGCAGGTTTTACTATATATATACCACCTCACTAATCTTTACTCTCTAGATACCACCTCATTAATCCCTACAATCTAGACACCACCTCATTAATCCTTACTACCAAGACACCAAATCATTTATCCTTACTATCTATACCCCACCTCACTAAATTATTCAGACACCACCTCAATAATCCTTACTGTCAATACACTAAACCTTACTATTAAGAAACCACTCACTAAACCTTAATATCCTTATACCACCTCACCAAAACTTACTATCAATACACCACCTCACCAAACCTTACTCTCTAGACACCACCTCATTAATCCTTACTCTCTAGATACCACCTCACTATTCCTCACTGTCAATACACCACCTCACAAAACCTTACTATCAAGACACAACCTTATTAACCATTACTATCTAGACACCACCTAATTAAAACCTTACTATCCAGATACCACCTTACTAATCCTTACTATCTAAACACCACCTCAAAATATCATTACTATCAATATACCATTTCATCTCACCAAAACATCACCTCAGCAAACCTTACTATCTAGACAGAACCTCAGTAATCCTTGCTATCTAGACACTACCTTACCTCATCAAACCTTACTATCTAGACAGAACCTCACTAACCCTTGCTATCTTGACACTATCTTTCTCACCTCACTAATTCTCTTGACACTATCAATACACCTCACTCTAACTATCAATACACCATCCTAACAATCAATATACCACCTTACTAATCCTAACAATTAATACACCACCTCACTAATCCTAACTATCAATACACCACCTCACTAATCCTAACAATCAATACACCACCTCACTAATCCTAACAATCAATACACCACCTCACTAATCCTAACAATCAATACACCACCTCACTAATCCTAACTATCAATACATCACCTCACTAATCCTATCTATCAATACACCACCTCACTAATCCTAACTATCAATACACCACCTCACTAATCTTAACTATCAATACACCACCTCACTAATCCTAACAATCAATACACCACCTCACTAATCCTAACTACCAATACATCACCTCACTAATCCTAACAATCAATACACCACCTCACTAATCCTAACAATCAATACACCACCTCACTAATCCTAACAATCAATACACCACCTCACTAATCCTAACAATCAATATACCACCTCACTAATCCTAACTATCAATACATCACCTCACTAATCCTAACTATCAATACATCATCCTAAAATTGTAGCTCTAATCTACAATGTAGATCCTCTTTATGATATGATGTTGTATGCCATATTTAAATTGTCTGAACATTTTTTAAAGTTTGAAATAACATAATTCTCAATGCTTGGGATAAATATATACAAGTACAAATCAGACAACAAGGAATAAATCAGGTTAAAAATAAAATTAAACAACCAAAACATGACAACACTGAATTAACAATTATTTTGTGAACAGTGTATAACAGACAAGACAGTTACCTGAACTTATTGTGGTACCACAGGAATGTGGGTTCCGGGTTACCCGTTATCTGACACCGCAAGATAACCTCCTTACCAAGGGCAACTTCATCTGGTTTGGGTCGTTTCAGTTCAACATTTGCAGATTTACCAATCCCTGTAATAGATTATATAAATATCAGTGTGAAATATATAAAAGTTAAAAGTAGCAACTCATCAATTTAAAATCATCATATCAATGGCTGATCAGTGTTCTTAAAATCAATGTGTAATGTTGACAAAATTTATATTATCAACATATTATCATAATAATTGTGTCACACATGTAAGAAGATGTCAAAAAAGTAAAGATTGATATGGCTATGTGTGATACATGTAAGCAGATGTCAAAAAAGTCAAGATTCATATGGCTATGTGTGATACATGTAAGCAGATGTCAGAAAAGTCCAAATTCATATGGCTATGTGTGATACACGTAAGCAGATGTCAAAAAAGTCAAGATTCATATGGCTATGTGTGATACATGTAAGCAGATGTCAAAAAAGTCAAGATTCACATAGGTACATGTATGTGTGATACATGTAAGAAGATGTCAAAAAAGTCCAAATTCATATGGCTATGTGTGATACACGTAAGCAGATGTCAAAAAAGTCCAAATTCATATGGCTATGTGTGATACATATAAGAAGATGTCAGAAAAGTCAAGATTGATATGGCTATGTGTGATACATGTAAGAAAATGTCAGAAAAGTCAAGATTGATATGGCTATGTGAGATACATATAAGCAGATGTCAGAAAAGTCGAAATTCATATGGCTATGTGTGATACATGTAACCAGATGTCAAAAAAGTCCAAATTCATATGGCTAATGTGTGATACATGTAAGAAGATGTCAGAAAAGTCAAGATTCATATGGCTATGTGAGATACATATAAGCAGATGTCAGAAAAGTCAAGATTGATATGGCTATGTATTATTATAAAAATCATGATCATAGGTCTTTGAGCCCATAATTAGCACAACTTTGGTTCAACAATCTGTTGACTAGGCCTACCACATTACAAGGAAATACTGGTGGAAGTGGCATATACCTAGATATTGTAAGGACAGGTAACAGGTATGTAATACACGTAGCAGTTATGTAAATACAGGTGTAAAAGAATATCCCAAAAATTTCTTAGGATGAAAGAATACAATAATGTACCAATTAAAAAAACTGTTTTGACTGTATTTACGTATTTTCCAGCAACTTTATACATGCATCATTAACACACATGAAGATATCCTGCTGCAAAACCAACCACAACAAACAAAAAACTCTAATTTTCTCCCCCAGTTCCTCCATAGTTGAGATAACCAATACCTCTTGCCTTGTATACGAGCCTCTGATTTACGAGACCCTACACACATAAAACTTAATTTATAGCCAACATTTACACACTGCAACCACCAACAAGAAGATACCAACTTTTTTTTCTTGGGAATTAATGTTTAGATTACAGCAATTTGTTGCACCTGTGTTCCAAATCATTAATTATGTATTGTCTTTGCCAGTCTAACAAATATTTTGGCTTCAAATATCAGATTAACAGTTACATATCATATTTAAAATCTACATCACTCAGGTACTCTTGACAAGTTTTGGGGTATCAATTTCTTTTTAAGTGATCGTAATTACTCCTTTCTTAGTGAATACCAAAAATAAAAAATAAAAAGAAACTGTATAGGGTACACAGATCCTTGTACATATATAAAAAATATATTACTTGTGTGAGTGTGTTTGTGTGTGTGTGTGTGTGTGTGTGGTAGGGGCCGTTATTGGTATGCAATGTGCACATACAAATGTTTATATATATAGACAAGTGAGTTAGAATTTATTGTCTGTCTACACAAATTTACATTCAATATTGTAGCCACATGAATTGATATCTCATGTTTAGAGACACATGTTATTGATATTAAATGTTTGTAGACACACGAGTTGATATTCAATGTTTGTAGATGAGTTGATATTCAATTTTTGTAGACACATGAATCGGCATTCAATGTTTGTAGACACATGAGTTGATATTCAATGTCTATAGACACATGAGTTGATATTCAATGTCTGTAGACACATGTGTTGATATTCCATGTTTGTAGATGAGTTGATATTCAATTTTTGTAGACACATGAATCGGCATTCAATGTTTGTAGACACATGAGTTGATATTCAATGTTTGTAGACACATGAGTTGATATTCAATGTTTGTAGATGAGTTGAAATTCAATGTAGACACATGAATCGGCATTCAATGTTTGTAGACACATGAGTTGATATTCAATGTTTGTAGACAATGTGTTGATATACAATGTTTGTAGACACATGAGTTGATATTCAATGTCTGTAGACACATGTGTTGATATTCCATGTCTGCAAACACATGAGTTGATATTCAATGTTTGTAGACACATGACTTGATATTCAATGTCTGTAGACACATGAGTTGATATTCAATGTCTGTAGACACATGAGTTGATATTCAATGTCTGTAGACACATGAGTTGATATTCCATGTCTGTAGACACATGTGTTGATATTCAATGTTTGTAGACAATGTGTTGATATTCCATGTTTGTAGACACATGTGTTGATATTCAATGTCTGTAGACACATGAGTTGATATTCAATGTTTGTAAACACATGACTTGATATTCAATGTTTGTAAACACATGACTTGATATCTGATGTTTAGAGACACAACAGTTGACATTCAATGTTTGTAGACACATGAGTTGACATTCAATATTTATAGACGTGAGTTGACATTGAATGTATGTAGACACAAGATGATATTTAAGTGTTTGCAGACACACGTCTCAATATTCAATGTTTGTAGACACAAGATGATATTCAGTGCACTGCACATACACATAATGTATATATATATTTCAGAAATTCCTATTTTAAAGTCAATCTTTTTTGGCAATTCATACATTTAATTCAAATAAATTTCTAAATATAATGCAAAAAGGTTGTTATCAACAATTTTATATTACTCTGGAATATGCATCAGCCAACCACAAACTGCAAATAAAGAACTCCAAAGACTATTAAATCTTACAGATTCGTCAATCTACATAAAAAGTTTAATAAAACTCTCATAAAAAGATGTTCTGGCAAATACTTCCATCTGATTCCCTTAATGATAATAAATTGATATTTATAAGCCTTAGCAGAGAACAGCAGTTTTTCAGTTCTGTAGAATATTACCGTACTATTCCAATCAAATAAAGATTTCATGACTCCTGTAGTAATTAACAACCAGATAATTGGAAAATAGACTTGTGGCATGTGATCACAATAAAATGTTTTTTATCATTATCAACAACCAATCTTACTCAGCTGTAAGTCTGATGGAATAAGCAGTAATTGGAAAGTGAATATTGTCATAGCTGTATCAAGGACTGCTCCCTGACAGTCTATAAAGAGTCAATTACACAGTCTTCTTTTAGAGCTGTAGTTTTACTTGTAATGGACATTTCACATGCAACAGCCTGTTATATACAACAGTTACATTTAGCTTAAATCTACAGAAAAATAAATGCAATGACTATATATATTCTATAAAATAATTAAACTGAAAGTTGAAAAACATCTCCAAATTAATCCTACACTGTTCATTAGTTTATCGTAATAATAAACACATAACATGCTGTGCATGAATTTCTACCATAACATCTCAAATTTTAAAACATGCAACTTATTAGAACGGATAAGCAGAGTAAACAACTTAATTTGGTCTTATGTCACTATGGCAACATAGTAATAAACATTTAGTATAACAATGAATATTCACTTGAAAAGCATTCTTTTATCATAAGTTGTCCTACCCACAACTCACTCTCAACACACAAAAGGAAAGAAACAGGTTTTTTGGATTAGACATAAAACTGAGGTCCCATGTCACAGCAGGTGTGGCCCGTAAAAGAACCCTCACTGTATTGGTGTCAGTCCATAGCACAGGTCAAAACTTATGGCACTTAGCCAAAAGCTTGTGGCATCTCCATATAAGTGAAAAATTCAGGGCAGGATGTAAAACAAGAAACAAATATATCATTAAGGGAGATGTTAAGTCTATCACTAAGGGAGATGTTAAGTCTATCACTAGGGGAGATGTTAAGTCTATCACTAGGGGAGATGTTAAGTCTATCACTAGGGGAGATGTTAAGTTGAGTCTATCACTAAGGGGGATAGATGTTGAGTCTATCACTAGGGGAGATGTTGAGTCTATCACTAGGGGAGATGTTAAGTCTATCTCTAAGGGGGATAGATGTTAAGTCTATCACTAGGGGAGATGTTAAGTCTATCACTAGGGGAGATGATAAGTCTATCACTAGGGGAGATGTTAAGTCTATCTCTAAGGGAGATGTTAAGTCTATCACTAAGGGGGATAGATGTTAAATCTATCACTAGGGGAGATGTTAAGTCTATCTCTAAGGGAGATGTTAAGTCTATCACTAAGGGGAGATGTTAAGTCTATCACTAGGGGAGATGTTAAGTCTTTCTTTTTTATGAAAACTATGACAAATTCAGTATTTATATAGTAAAATACATATAACCAGGCAGGGTGGAATTTTGTGAACCCTTTCTTGACCTGGACGAGTTTATATTTAAGGTACATGTAATAAATGACAACATTAAAATTACACTGACTAGAATAATCGTTCCTATTTGTCATCATACATAAGAGAGTATTCAGTGAAAAATAAAACGTTTTCCCGTTTGTCATAACCGAAAAGTCAGTAGAATCATTCGTATGATAATCAAAAGGTTACTCAGCCCCGCCATATTATGTGAATCGGACAATATGATAATTAAAAAAAGGTCTCCTACATGAATGACTCATCACTTCTCCTTAGTCTTATATGGGGGAACTTCTCACTTGAAATTCTTGTTCAGTGTAAACAGAATATCATTTTATCCTGAATTTTTTTTAAAAAGGTAATTTCATATTTTGGACAAACTTGTTAAATTAATTCCAATCTCAGTTTACAAACAATGAAGTACAATGTGTATGCATAAAATTAAAAACAGTACATTTCAACAGAATTTGGATAACTTATCTAATGTTTTTAAGTTCATAATACATATTTTCATGTGAGATATTACATAATAAATTGCACATTAGAATAAAACATGCAAGATATAGATATACTATATAATTAAGTTAGCAAATGTGGATTTTTATAACTAAATATAAAACATAAATAATTTGTAAAGATAGCCATAAAACATTTGAATGGTCATAAAAGTAATACTGCAGATTTATACAAGTGCAAATGTATCAAACTATGCAATTTATTTGCAATTCTCAGTCTTTTTATGTTTGCACTTTCCAGTATTTTATGCATGTCTCAATCAATTTATGCATGCACTTCTCCTTATTATCTTAACTGTCTATACAATACACATGCCCTCTGCTTCACTTGATACATTGCAGTCAGCTGAAATGTGGTTAACAGAACAGCTGTGTGTGTGTGTGTGGTGTGTGTGTGTGTGTTTATGTGTGTGTGTGTGTGTGTGTGTGAGTCTGTGTTTAGTGTGTGGTGCATGTGTGCAAGTCTGTGTATGTATTTAATACATTTGTGTCTAGGTGTGTGATGCTGTGTGTCTTTAGCACATGTGTGTTTATGTGTCTAGTGTGTGGTACATGTGTGTTTATGAGTCAGTGCATGTCTTTAATACATGTGTGTCTAGGTGTGTGTGTCCGTGTGTCTAGTGTGTGGTACATGTGTGTTTGTGAGTCAGTGCATGTCTTTAATACATGTGTGTCTAGGTGTGTGTGTCTGTGTGTGGTACATGTGTGTTTGTGAGTCAGTGCATGTCTTTAATACATGTGTGTCTAGGTGTGTGTGTCTGTGTGTCTAGTGTGTGATACATGTGTTTGTGAGTCAGTGCATGTCTTTAATACATGTGTGTCTAGGTGTGTGTGTCCGTGTGTCTAGTGTGTGGTACATGTGTGTTTGTGAGTCAGTGCATGTCTTTAATACATGTGTGTCTAGGTGTGTGTCCATGTGTCTAGTGTGTGGTACATGTGTGTTTGTGAGTCAGTGCATGTCTTTAATACATGTGTGTCTAGGTGTGTGTGTCCGTGTGTCTATTGTGTGGTACATGTGTGTTTGTGAGTCAGTGTAGGTCTTTAATCAAGTGTGTCTAGGTGTGTGTGTCCGTGTGTCTAGTGTGTGGTATGTGTGTGGTACATATGTGTTTGTGAGTCTGTGTGTCTTTAATGTGTTTAGTGAATGTGGTATATGTGTGTGGAGAATGTGTGGTGCATGTGTGTTTGTGAGTATGTTTGTGTCTTAAGTACATGTGTGTCTGTGTGTGTCTAGTGCCTGTTGTTTGTGTACAATACTTTACTACAGTCAAGACAAGAGATAATACTAGCAATGCTAGTGAATGTATGATTTCCTCTTATAAATACCACTTTCATGGCAAACTTAGCTTTCATGCTGTTCCATTGACAAATTTTTGTATTAATTTTTATCATCCAATAATTTTTTGGATAAAATTAACTACTGACATTCTACAAGTATGTAAATCATGCTGAGAAGTAATGTAGGAGACGACCTAATGAACAGAACAAAAGGTCTATGTCCTTTATCACAGCTTTTATTTTATCCTGTTTTTGTGTTTATAATGTGGACAGCAACTACTTTCTTGTCAAAACATGTCACATAAGTGTATTACCAAGTCTCAATATCGCTAGAAAGTTACATGGTAGGATAATCCATTTACCCACAGGAGTGTGAGAGCTACTGGGATATACAAACATTTAATGGTTTAAACAATCACTTTGGTTCTTAAAAGGTGTACCATGTATATCTGCCTTTTGTTATCTAAAGATTGGATGTATGTCTTCTGACATACAGAAAACTTGAGTGGAATACATATATGATATCAGTAATTCAAATGTGAGCATCCAGGAATTTTTAAAGGTTGATGACAGGTAAAAAATAAAAAACAAATACATTTTTTAAATATATGTCCAATATATATACTGTATATAAGAATTTTTCAATTTGTGGTTTAACTGGAAGATGCCTTTAAGCTTCTTAAATTTTTTTTTGAATTTTCAAAGTATGGCAAGGCATTTTACTATCTACAATAAATTATAACCCGTTTGTCCTTTTGGTAGAAATAACACATCATTCAACTGGCAACCATTAGCATCCTGATACATGTACATGGTATACCTACAACATGACTTTGTATAGATCTACCCAGTACAACAATTATCAATGAATTACAATATGTTATACACACTGCCAAATGACCTTGTTTTTATCAGGAAAAAGAAAGATAATGCATTCCATGGAGGAATTTTCATAGCAAAACAGGGGACCATTCATCATCTACATGTAGTAGTGATATTCTCTTGGCCTAAAAAAAAAAAGAGACCATTAGCAGGTTCCTTAGTATAATAATCTTGACAAAAACAGAGGATAACATATGATTGATATATTTCCTTTGTGCATGTTATCATACCAGTACAGTACAGTACAAATGTGTCAATTTAAAACAGGAGTCTTTTCTAAAACACGTTTTGCAAGTGATAAAAAGAGCAAAACAGATCCTTCCCTCTAAAATTTTCATAATGAATAGTCACATGTATAAAATAAAAGGAAAATGTCTGTAGAAATCCGATCAATTTCTAATAAAAGTTTCAATACAGCTTTCTTGTAATTTGTCAAAGATAGATTTAGTATGTCATTGCTCCGACTCCTATCATAACAACAAAAATCATTCAGTTCTTGTTACGTTGCTTCCAAGTGTTTGCCTGATGTATCATCTATGAGTTTGTGAGTAATTGGCTGAGTATAAGCACTGAAATATCTCTATTGGTTTTTATTTGTCAAATCTGATATAATAACTTGTACACTATCCAGTGTTGATTTCAGATGGAAGTATTTAAGACTGTTGTAGAAATTAGTCATCAAGATCCCAGAGTGTGGATTTGGCCATGTGGCAACATGCTTAACAATCCCAGTGGGTTTGCCGTGAATGAATTGTGATAAATGATAACATTACAATACTAACATCTCGCAGAAATCCTATAGTCACCACCACATTGGACAATAGAGTTGATTTATCATTTGTCTTTCCATTTGTATCATTGTGGGATAGAGGAGGGGTACATGTATGTACAGAATGTGTAATTATATGTAGATATAAACAGCAAACAATATGGCATTGGTGATCCATATGCAGGAAATAAATACAGAACACAAATATACTAGGAACTACAAAACCAAGTCACGAAATGATAACAACAGCAAACAAACAATACAAGACCAGTGATACACTGGCAAGAGATGAGTATACTGGGGACTACCAAACCAAGACAGGAAATGATAACAACAGCAAACAAACAATACAAGACAGGTGATACACTGGCAGAGAAAGTGCTGGGGACTAACCAAACCAAGACAGGAATGGTAACAACAGCAAACAAACAATACGACCGATACACTGGCAAGAGTAATACACTGGCAAACCAAGAGAGGAAATGGGAACTACAGCAAACAACAATACAAGACCGTGATACACTGGCAAGAGAATATGCTGGGGAACAACCAAGACAAAATGGTAACAACAGCAAACAAACAATATGACCGGTGATACACTGGCAAGAGATGACATACTGGGGACACCAAACCAAGACAGAAAATGGTGCAAACAAACAATACAAGACCGGTACACTGGCAAGAGATGAGTATGCTGGGGACTACCAAACCAAGACAGGAAATGGTAACAACAGCAAACAAACAATGATAACACCAGCAATACAAAACCAAGACAGGAAATGGTAACAACAGCAAACAAACAATACAAGACCATGATACACTGGCAAGAGAAGAGTAGATGGGGACTACCAAACCAAGACAGGAAATGGGGACTAAACAAACCAAGATACAGGCAAGATGAGTATGCTGGGGACTACAAACAAGACAGGAATTGGTAACAACAGCAAACAAACAATATGAGACTGGTAATACACTGGCAAGAGATGAGTATACTGGGGACTACCAAACCAAGTGGTAAAAACAGCGAACAAACAATACAAGACAGGTGAGGCAAGAGATGAGCTGGGGACTACCAAACCAAGACAGGAAAACAACAAGACAAACAATACAGACCGGTGAAACTGGCAAGAGATGAGTATGCTGGTAACCAACCAAGACAGGAAATGGTAACAACAGCAAACAAACAATACAAGACCGGTGATACACTGGCAAGAGATGAGTATACTGGGGACTACCAAACCAAGACAGGAAATGGTAACAACAGCAAACAAACAATACAAGACCAATGATACACTGGCAAGAGATGAGTATACTGGGGACTACCAAACCAAGACAGGAAATGGTAACAACAGCAAACAAACAATACAAGACAGGTGATACACTGGCAAGAGATGAGTATGCTGGGGACTACCAAACCAAGACAGGAAATGGTAACAACAGCAAACAAACAATATGAGACTGGTAATACACTGGCAAGAGATGAGTATACTGGGGACTACAACAGCAAAATGGTAAAAACAAACAAACAATACAAGACCAGTGATGATGGCAAGAGATGATACTGGGGACTACCAAACCAAGTCAGGAAATGATAACAACAGCAAACAAACAATACAAGAGCGGTGATACACTGGCAGGAAATTGTTACAAGGACAAATATACTGGGGGAATACCAAACCGAGTCACCAATAGTATCAACAGTAAATAACAGTGGCTATACACTGGCAGTAGAATTGTTTTAAAAGACGAATTTACTGCAACAACAAGAACAAACAAACAAACATTTATTTTTGTAACACAGCTAGCAAGAGAATTGTTATGAAAGACAAATTACTGGGGGACTACCAAACCAAGTGATAAAGACAAGTCAGGAAATGATTATAACACTACTGGAGACACCATTAAGTTGGAAATAATTAAAAAGCCTGATAAAAACTGACAGTAATCCTAAAACAAAAACAAACAAAAAATAAATAAAAATACATGTAAATGTTAGAGTAGTAATCCTTCAAAAAATATACGGTAAGATTAAGTGGAGAAAATATTTCAAGGCAAGACAGAAAAAAAGAGTCAGAAAATTTGTGAGTTTCAGGATTCCACAATTCCAAAAACGATAAGACCATCATTATCATCAACTGACTTTGTTAATGATGTGTCAATAGAGACTTGTTTTATATATATATATATTATATATATATATATATATATATATATATATATATATATATATATATATATATATATATATATATATATATATATATATATACTGTGTTGATAAAAGCCTAATTAGTAATGTACAATAGAAGTTAGCGATAGGTTACATGTACCAGTAGAGCTGTTCATTGTGTTACTAGTTCAACTAATTGTTCCAATAAGACAACTCATAAAAACAAGTTGCATTCACAAAAGCAGGTTATATGTCAAGAACACAGGGAAATTTGTGGAACCAACTCTGCTACATTCCTCCTCTTTACTGTGTTTTTTATGTCCACAAGCTGCCCTCCGTTGGTTATATGCTGAAGTCATCCGTAAAATTGTGATAACAGACCACATGCCTGACCTTCGGTTTCAGGGATGAGCAGAGAAGTGTTTGGTATACAGGAAGTTTGAATCACTTGAGGTTTTACTGATAATGGTAATGAAGAAGTGAATTTTAGAAGCAATCATTTGAAAATGCTGGTGAAAAGAAGTTAATCTACTTGCTCCAACTATGTTAAAGTTTTCAATATACACAATATTCATGTAAATTCTTCCAATATATACATTTATATTAACAAAGAACTCCCTCTGATCAAGACTAATAAACAAAGAACTCCCTCTGATCAAGACTCAGAAACATAGAACTCCCTCTGACCAAGACTTGGTGGTGTAAAAAACTCTGATCAAGACTCAGAAACAAAGAACTCCCTCTGATCAAGACTCAGAAACAAAGAACTCCCTTTGATCAAGACTAAGGGACATAGAACTCCCTCTGATAAAGATTTAGGAACATAGAACTCCCTCTGACCAAGACTTGGTGGCATAAAAAACTCTGATCAAGACTCAGGGACATAGAACTCCCTCTGATAGGACATAGAACTCCCTCTGATCAAGACTCAGGAACATAGAAACCACTCTGATCAGGACTTGGGCATAAAAAACTCTGATCAAGGGACATAGAACTCCCTAGGACTGAATAGAACAAGATAGAACATAGAAACCACTCTCTGATCTGACTCCAAGACTTGACCAAGACTTGGTGGCATAAAAAACTCTGATCAAGACTCAGGGACATAGAACTCCCTCTGATAGGACATAGAACTCCCTCTGATCAAGACTCAGGAACATAGAAACCACTCTGATCAGGACTCAGGAACATAGAAACCACTCTGATCAGGACTCAGGAACATAGAAACCACTCTGATCAGGACTCAGGAACATAGAAACCACTCTGATCAGGAACATAGAACTCCCTCTGATCAGGAGGAACATAGAAACCACTCTGATCAGGACTCAGGAACATAGAAACCACTCTGATCAGGACTCAGGAACATAGAACTCCCTCTGATCAGGACTCAGGAACATAGAAACCACTCTGATCAAGAGTCATGAAAGCCTCCAACTTAAATTAACTTAAACAACAGAAAATATGGTATGTACATATACATCAACTTGTATATACCAAACTTACATTTATACCAAGTTATATAAAACTGGAAAAAAATTAAACCCTCTGGTTCTGAGCACAATGAATATTCTACATTGTTATCTTAAACATACATGATAAAATGTTATATACAATGTAGAAATAATTTACAGCCCAAAGTCAAAAATATGTAAACAACCTTGAATGGGAAACCCATAAGCAACATAAGGATTTTGTTCCTAATAGAAAATGGTAATCACTCTAATTAAATAATAAGCATTGATTTTGTCACTAAAAAGCTTATCAAATATGCATTAATCAAGTGGATAATGAGTAAAGGATACAGGATAATGAGGATTTTTGTTGGAATTTGATGAGGTTTTTTAACTTTCTTAAGACCATTTGAATGAGAACATCTGTATCAATCAGCCTGAACATCCATTGGTATATGTGTTAATGACCATTATCCTCTCTGTAACAATAGTAAAGCTAGCCAAATTCCTATTTCTAAACTCTTATGAGCGGATTTTATCATCAATAAGATTTGTTTTCCATCAGTAGATGAAATTAACCACCTGTCTACTAGAAATACTGAGATTTTAAACGATTATGTCTACTTATATTAGAAACTGCCACTTTCATTAAGTATCATGACTTGGGAACATTTTATATTAGCTATTGTAAATTGAGCATTTAATATTTACAATCTAGAAATCAATATTGACCAATATGCATACATAACATATCACTGATTTTATAAATTAATGTACTCCGTTTCTTTATTTGATTTTCACCAAGATTCTCAAGTAAAGTGAAAAAGCAGAGATAGTACATGTAGATGATATAGATGTTTATATGTCACTCAACTCAATATTTTCTTTTGTTTACATTAGCATTACTAGTGCGAATCAAAAAAGTTAAATTACACCTGGCATAACAATAAGCCATGCTTGCGACCTCTATGTGGCATTATCAGTGGAACACAAATTTTGAAAGTCTTTACTACCCTTTCCAATGTAACAAAGTTTTTTCAAATTTCAAAAGTTCTATGTTTATAAAAACATCTAAGATATGAAGATGCAAGGACAGAAAAATGGTTAACTTTATAAAACCAAAACATTATTAAACCATTCCAAAGAAAGAGAAATGTACATCTATATGCAGGTTGTCATTACAAACCTTTGTCACAACAAAAGACATAATATTTTGACCTTGATCGTTTCCTGTAATACAACTATCAATCATTAGACCAATCAATAAATTTTGTTAATTTTCTGTTTTTATCTGTAAATGACACCTACAACTCTTGTTATTTCCATCCACACTCAACACACAAAGACTCATTTCATTTTTAACAGGAATTCAGCCATTTTTCATACAACATTTGTGTTTTGTAGCGTCAATGCATACTTGGTCTCCTCTATATATAGCTCATTATTTTGACATTTTGTCGTTTATTAGAGAATTCATTGTATTGCTTCCTCCTCGAGGTTTGGTACTCATTACTACCCCATGCTCATTTTCTATTGTGGAAGCCATGTTTTGACCACCATCCCTATCCATTTTTGATGACAGTTTTAATTTAAGTATAATAACAGTACCATCAAGGATAATTACAGCTTTCCTCTATCAGGGTTATCAATTTTCACCAATGGACAATAGCTTTCAGATTTAATAACAAGTAGCCATCTGACTCTTACTAGACCATGTATTTCTGTATAATAAGGGAGAGATCTGATACAAAATTAGCTTATACCCCCAATGTAAAGGTGACAATCAAATCAAGTGCTAACTGTCATAATGCCAAAAATCAACCCTAGGTGTCCTTAATAAGTAAGAGACCTTGTGAAAAAAATTATCATTGAAAGCATTATAAATAATAAACATGTGTACAGAAATAGGAAATGTACTGCATATATACAAATGTGTAACTGCTGTAGTGTGTGTAAAGAATTTAACACAGGTTTCCCAAAAGTACAAAACTATGTCAGGCTTGTATGGTTGGTGCTAAGTGCCTGTTGTCATGTGATATTGTCATAACTTTCTCAAGGTCAAGCATTAGACTATTGCAGGTCAATTTCTATATAACCATAGAAAACTAAGACAATAATGATAAAGGGTCATGATACATAATGAAGAGCTTAAAGCTGGCTACACATACATGTATATAAATACATATATCAGTCATATGCTGAATCACAACAGGCCATATACCCTATCATCATACCTCAAAGTACCACCTCAAAATGTTACATACCCTATCATCATACCTTGAAATGCCACCTCAAAATGCCACATACCCTATCATCATACCTCAAAATGCCACATACCCTATCATCATACCTTGAAATGCCACCTCAAAATGTCACATACCCTATCATCATACCTCAAAATGCCACATACCCTATCATCATACCTTGAAATGCCACCTCAAAATGTCACATACCCTATCATCATACCTCAAAATGCCACCACAAAATGCCACATACCCTATCACTATGCCTTGAAATGCCACCTCAATATGCTACATACAATATATCATCTTACCTCAAAATGCCATATATGTATACTGTACCCTAGCAGCATACCTCAAAATACAATATGTCCTAGCATCATACCTCAAAATGCCACATACCCTATCATCATATCTCAAAATACAATATGCGCTAGCATAATACCATATTTTCGTACCTATTAGGGAACATGACCCATGACGCTGGAATTGGGAATTTTGCGGCGTTTTGGCTCAAATTCGGGAATTTTTTACATATGCTTGAAAGGCTGGCTCAAATTTTTTAAAGTAAAAATACAAAACAAGGAAGGACCAATATTGCGTAATACCTGTATCTATTCTTTAATCAGTTTTTCCCTGCATACTGCTCTAATGATGCCTGCTTCTGAGTTGTATTCCTTGTCAGAATTTCAGTCTTAGAATGATCCCAATATGATCTGATAAATTGTTAGTTATACCAGCCTCTAGTCCTATAATATATGACCTAAGGTAATAATATTTACATTTCCCCCCCCCCCCTTATTTTTCTGTTTCATTAATTTTGTAGATCTATTTGCAAATATTTCTATCTTGTTTATTGTCAAGCTATCATATTTCAAATTTCAAGAAAAACAATGACTGAATATATCGGCATAAAAATGAGAAATAATGAAAAGATGTTATGGGAATTTGGGGCAAAAAACTGGAAAAAGAAGATATGATTTGCGATTGGGAATATAGCCCAATATTGGCCATAAATTTAGAGGATAAAAAGCCCTGTCTACATACATTGTATAAAAGCCCTGTCTACATACATTGTATAAAAGCCCTGTCTACATACATTGTATATAATATCATCTTCTTCAAACCAATGTGTTGATTATACAGACTTCTCTATGTGATTACTTTAACTATTAGCTTTAATGAGACAAGTTGAGTGAGAAAAATAAACATACATGTATTTTCAAGCTGCATATAAAATGTTTTTCTTCACATAAAAATGCTGTCCATCTCCACTACAGCTGCAGGTGTGAAATACGCATGAAGCTTCTTTGAATCTATCCTACTCCAAAAAAGAGAGCTAATCAGGTTGTAGAATTCACACCAGGAATAAACAAACAAAATTTACATTTGGATCCATTTATACAACCATATGTAAATTTATCATAGTCATATTACATACACATACAGCCACAGATATATGTAAAATTGAAAGGTTTCATTAAAAATACAGATAAAGGGGTCTGGAAGGACCTTAATGGTCACATGATAATCCCCATGTTCATTATTTCATCAAAATAAAATATGGAAACATTTTTTTAATTTAATTTTCATTTTTTATTTCCATTATCTTTACAAGAAAATTCAGAGGAATATCTCCAATCCTGTATATCATGTATCATTAGCTTATTGGAATTCTGTGGTCAATACAGAGCCATTAAAGCATATAATATATTTTCAAGTGAATATATAGCATAACACTCATCCTGTATGTTTATTTTTCTCCTTACATAATTTCATCATAACATGGTGAAGTGATGGAAATTCACACAGTTTTGTTAATGTAACATATGTTTTGACTCTCAAGACTATAGGATGTAATATATATAAAACCATTACATACAATCATCTTGATAATTACTCAGTTGGGGCAATAATCTCCATTGTAACTTGTTATGAACTAACATAAAATCTATTTGTTAAAAGCTTCAGAAATGAAGAGTTTCTGTCAACAAAGATGTAGATACCAGTCCACATGAAAATATTACAGATAACTTGTCAGCAAGATATTCACACACACTGAACAAAATGAATCTCCCAAGTCCAAAAATATCTCAATTGGCACTTAATAGGAATTTAATTATGCAATACCAGGGGATAAAATAGAGCTATTCTATACAACAATATGATAGCACACCCAGTTACAGCAAGTATAGTGTTTATAGCTTCCGCAATTCTGTGTTGATCTTGTCAAAAGTAGTTAATGGTTGCAGTCTATGTTGACAAAAGTTTATGATAAAGTGTTTGCACAGACAATGATAAATCTGAGATTTGATTGTCAATGTGTCACTTTGCTAATCAATTATTTCAACCTTCAAGTTCTGAACAAAATGAAAAGTCAATGTACAAACTAACTTATCATTACAAAATGCATTCAATTGATGTGCAAGGGTTCTGTACCATGATACAATGTATATTATATTGAGGTAAACACAAATACAAGTGTTTTAACATGACAGTAAAAGTTAAACCTGACAGTGGAAGTAAGTGACAGTGGAAGTAAAACCTGACAGTTAAAGTAAAATCTGACAATTAAAGTTAAACCTGATAGTGAAAATAAAACCGGACAGTTTAAGTAAAACACAACTGACAGTGAAAGTAAAACCTGACAGTAGAAGTAAAACCTACCAGAGGAAATAAATCATGACAGTAAAAGTAAAGCCTGACAGTAGATGTAAAACCTGACAGTGAAAGCAAAACCTGAGAGAAGCTCAAGCTCAAGCTCAAGCTCTCTCTCTCTCTCTCTCTCTCTCTCTCTCTCTCTCTCTCTCTCTCTCTCCACACCTGATGAACTACCTTTGTAAAATGTATGACCACCCTGACAATAGGTAATGTGATATAATCCGCTTATCCCTCAGAATTAAATAATTGTTAGAAATTCCTACTTTGGTTGAGAGGTAATACTAAAAAACAGCACAATTTCCATTTTCAACATGATGAGTTCAAATCTAAATCAATCTGGGTGGGATTTTAAATTTGTACTTCATCCTGATTGCTGTAGCTTTAACATTGAACATCTGCTGATTCAAAAAAACAGAAGCAACACAAAAGATTTAAATAAATCCATTAAAATGTCTAGGAGTTTTATCAGACCAGTGTACAGAATGCAGACATTGATGGTGTATCAGTCCATAATCTCCTATTCATGTTTTCGTTTTTAAAAATCAGACAGAAAGTTTTATGAATGCATAATATTATAAAATCAATCAGTAATTTGTTAACATTACTTATAATGGCTCCAAATTAAATCTTGAATTTCAAAAAGAAGATATACAGTAGTCCATTAAAATGTTAAAGGTAAAGGATATGGATTTTTTACTACATGTACACATGTAATTATTATACTGATATGTTTAAGCTGCTTGACATTATCATTCTCCACCTACATATACCAATATTTAAATTTAAAAAAAAAATCAAAACCTGGACGAGTGAGAATACCTGATCAGTATCATACACATTACAAATACACTTTCACATATATCTGAAATGACACTTAGTGTTACAAACAATTATTTTAACCATAAAATTGAAATTTTTGGTTATCTTC
The DNA here is from genome assembly GCA_030159075.1 of Atrina japonica. Lineage (NCBI taxonomy): Eukaryota > Metazoa > Mollusca > Bivalvia > Pterioida > Pinnidae > Atrina > Atrina japonica. The sequence goes on from BROG01000024.1 coordinate 343,499, forward strand.
ATGGGTTACCTACATTAATAAATAAATCCTAGATGACAATTTGTACTTGAATGACGGACAATAGGATATCGCATTTAAAGACTACAACCTGTGATGGACAATACACATGTGCCTCTGTATTAATGCCTGTTTATTATACAAAATAATTATCCCTACATATACAATGCTGTACTTTTATTTCCAATACTCAGCTGAAACTGTTAGAACCACCATTTTAACAACACATAAAAGCGCTAGGGTTAAAACTTGTAACAACGTTGTTTACTAGTATGTCAAACACTCTAACTCAGTGTTAAGACTCAAAATCAACCAAAATCAATGTCAACAAATTTGTTTTTGATGGAAAAACCATAAAAAATTCAACCCAAGAAAAAAACTGATTTTACAGTACATCAATGATAAACTTGAAAGTTTATAATTCCCCATTTTAAGTGTGTCCCAGACATGTAATGATGTACAAGACAATTGTAAACACAAGAGTGAAGTCAGCCTCAGGTAAAGATGTAAGGATTTAACACATGGTCCTCACACAATGTATACATAAGTACTTTTAAACTTCTGCGTGAATGGTCAACTATTGCTGTAACCACAGGCAATATTTATCATTACAACATCAGGACAATTTGATAAGATGATCTGAACACTTTGATGTTTTACAATGACTGATCAACCAGTTATATTTCAGTGGGAAGGGTCAATACCCTTCACCACATCATACCAGTCATAAATTTTCATAGTTATATATCTCTGTCATCAAAATGTCTTGATGTATTTATCTACTGAAATTTTCAGGAATATCAGCTTTTGTATGTTCAGCTTTATGTCCTATTGGAAGTTTATTTTCATTTCTGTATATGTATATATGGAGACATCACTGTATACAGGTGAAAAATCACACATTTTGACTTGTCCTATGGATTGAAAGAGGATTAGTGAAGATAGATGTATTACCTGTGTTAAAAGTATTAGGACTGTTACTGGTACAAGCTCAAAATCTCTCGATTTAAAGTTGAACTTTTTATCACTCGACCATCTCAAATAGCCAAGGTAAAACAGTACATACAAAAAATCACTAAGGGTGGTATAGCAAAATATCTCACACAAGAGCTAAACACAACAGCTAAACAAGTCAGCTAAACACAACAGATACACACTGTAGCTAAACACAACATTAGCTGATCCCACCAGCTAAATACGACAACTTAACACATCAGCTAACCACACCAGGTTAACACACCAGCTAAGCACATCTGTTATACACACCAGCTAAACACATTAGCTGATCACAATAGCTAAACACAACAGCTAAACATACTAGCTAAACACATCAGCTAAATACAACAGCTAACCACTACCAGCTAACCTGATTGTTCACATAGACAGACAAGCCAACAGACAGGTCAATCCATAGGTTAGTATTTGCTCCTGTCAAAACAGGGACTGTCTTTGGAGAAAAAATAACTCTTTCCTACATGTTCCTGACTTATGACAACAAATCAGAACTCAAAATTATAGAAATGAAATGATTGATTTCACGAGATAAGTGGAATAAACAGGTGTATTAAAACCACTTCATATATATTGATATGATCACAAATCACAGACGTAATTCCTACATCACCTACTGGTCTCAACCTTCAGATGTCTGTACAAATACACTTATGTGTAAAACTGTGTGACAATGATACCAAAAGCTTAAAATACCAACGATACCAGCATGCTAAATCAAGTCAAATAATGCCCCAAGGACTTATGTAAGACGAAGATCATGATTTGATCAAGCTGGAGAATTAGTGTCTGTACCATTAAGAGACATCACCAATAGAAAATCCTATACATTATTGTATATATATATATATATATATATATATATATATATATATATATATATCAACAATTTCTAGTTTAGTAATCCACCCATAACATCTTAATATAGACAGATGTAATCAACAGATGATTGATGATGTAATAATAACCTGTACATGTATATAAATAAAAAAAAATAAAAATATTCTCAAATGAACAACCTCAAATCAGATTTGCTGTACCTGAATTAAAAAAACAAAAGTACACAACTTCTCAATGAACAGGCTGAATTACAAACTTTATCTCTGTTTGTCCCTAAATAGAACCTAGCATACAAACATCTTACCAGTCAACCCATACAACACACACACACACACACACACACACACACACACACACACACACACACACACACACACACACACACACATATATATATATATATATATATATATATATATATATATATATATATATATATATATATAGTATATTCTTAAATGTAAACCTTTATGGCTCTGTGTATCAGATACATAAGAACTTTTCTATGACTGACAACTAGGGGTTGATTTGTGTATATTCCTTTATCAAATTGATATTATCAGGTACACAAATGGTCATTCGAACATTAAAACACAATAAAATCTCTATAAAATTTCTGTAACTGATTACATGTATCATTTCAATAGCTACAGGAAGATTACTTCCCTCCAGATACTTCAGCAGATAAAACCATCATATAAAGATTTAGCTTAAGTTTTTGTTAAAGTTGTCTGAATAAGACCTCCCTTTGTTTTGATTTTATCACACTGAGACAAGTGTTTGTAAAGAGATGGGGTGAAGAGGAAAACCCTGCATGACACCTATTTTATGTCCTACAGCCAAAATGACAAATGTCATACTGTATGATATACATTATACACATCATCCACTGAATGTCTGGCATTATTGTGGGTAAAATCAATATTGACACTGTTTAAAGAAGAAATCACAAAAGGAGAAAACCTGACCACTAAATCCTGTCAACCAATGATGTCACAGTATTAGATATACATGTATGTACAAATGAGACAACAGTAAAAAACCTATTGCTATATGGTATGTTAAAAACATGTGTACTGATATGTGTGCGAGACACTAAATCCTGTAAACCAATGATATCACAGTATCAGATATTTGTTCTAACCAGTTGATAGATGTCATCAAGATAGTGTGATATAGACTAGTCTGTATATATTAATGTGTGATATTGTTCTATCTAAATGGGATATCTATACATATAGACCAGTCTGTATATATCTATATGTGATATAGTTCTGTCTAAAGGTGATATCAAATTGTTTTGTATACATATAGACCAGTCTGTATATATCTATATGTGATATTGTTCTATCTAAAGGCGATATCAAAATGTTTTGTATACATATAGACCAGTCTGTATATATCTATATGTGATATAGTTCTGTCTAAAGGCGATATCAAATTGTTTTGTATACATATAGACCAGTCTGTATATATTTTAATGTGTGATATAGTTCTGTCTAAAAGGAATATCAGAATGTTTGGTATACATGTACATTGTACATGTATTAAAGTCTGAAGTTATAGTTGTAGGGTATAGTGTGATAACACAGACATCATAATGTAAGTATATTAACTAAGTCTGACACTGACCAGTGTAAATATGACATTATAATCACTAATACAGCCCTAATATGATATCAAAGTCAGAATCTAGGTCTGACATTAACCAGTGTACACAAAAAATTATGATCTCTAATACAGCCCTAATATGACATCAAAGTCAATGTCTAGGTCTGACACTGACCAGTGTACATATGACTTTATAATCACTAATACAGCCCTAATATGATATCAAAGTCAGAATCTAGGTCTGACATAAACCAGTGTACACAAAACATTATGATCTCTAATACAGCCCTAATATGACATCAAAGTCAATGTCTAGGTCTGACACTGACCAGTGTACATATGACATTATGATCACTAATACAGCCCTAATATGACATCAAAGTCAATGTCTAGGTCTGTCACTGACCAGTGTACACATGACATTATGATCACTAATACAGCCCTAATATGACATCAAAGTCAATGTTACATGTACAACACATTGAGATAACAGTATCAGTTAATGTCAACATTTCATTGTGTAAAGGTAAACATGATATCAAAGTAAAATAACGGATGTAAGAATTATCATCACTTCAATATTTTGTACCGTCATAAATGATGATTAACCTATCTACTAATGACATTAACTTCAATGATCACTTTTAAAATCCATTACAGATTTACAAGATTCAAGTACAAGTACTTCAGATGAAACAGAAGAGCAATATGATGAAAATAAAACATAGACTGAGTTTCAATGTGTTATTTATGGGTTTTATATGTTCTTTTTATAATCAACAATATCCGACAGTAAATGAGGGCACTTTGTTGTTTAAATTTGTATGACATGGGATCACCATTATCCTAGAAGGATCTACTATCCTGTAGGACCTATTATTTTAGAGGACCTATTAGGTAAAGTACCTTACAAGACATTAGAGAAATTGCAGTTATACACAGGTACAAAGTCATAAATCAACACACTCTTTGCTTTGGTGAATTTAATACCAGCCAATAAACACAAAGGCAACAAAGAAAATAAGATCAAATTTTTATACCTCATCATATATACTACTCATGTTTTACCATATAGATTTATTTATCACAAACTTTGTAACTAGCAGGTCATCTCTTAGAACTATGGCAACCTACAGTTAACCTGTAATGTTTTACAGAAAAACAACACTTGACTTCAATTACAATGTAGTTTAAAAATATTGTATTTCAAAGAATTATGAAAAGGGATCTGGCAGAAAATTAAACCAACATTACATATAAAACCTTGTCTCTAATAATTACAACATATAATTTGGTCATAGATGGAGTCATTTGTATGTTGAGTTTCAAGAATTGATGATGATGATGATGATGATGATGATGATGATGATGAAGATGATGATGATGATGATGATATACCTGGATAATCATGACCTTATTAGAACATTAATTGGATGTTTTAGTAGATTTCAGGTATTTAGGTATTCCTGAACTGATAATTTTAGTACTATATAAGTTTAACCAACTACATGTAAGATTGTAAAGTCATCTCTAATACTTGAATCTTACTTCAAACCATTCTAGACAAACTTTAATGTCTGAGTATTAGAAAGATATGTGGCAAATCTTCCACATTCTTCTGCATATATCCGCTTTAATAAGATACCAGTGGAAAATTGAAATTTTAGTTTAAGTAAACAATACAGTTGTATGAGGCATATCAGACTTACAATACAAATATACACACAATCCATTTTAAAAAATGATTTGTTACACAAAATAATGTTAGTATCATAAAAATTAAGAATTATTAAAGTTTAAACTTAACATGAATGAAAGATAATGTAAATCAAAATGGATTACTAAATTTGATAATTTTACATTACAGTGAAAGAGAATGACATCTGGAATAATAAAAATTGTTTATCGATATTTACCTGTGTTCAGTTTAATGCATTATGTCATGAATGTCAACACACTGAGCACCTTATTACGTAAGTACAAATAAAAAGCCATTAAAGGTGCATCTCACAAGATAATGACAGAAAGAGGGGTCAACAAATACATAATAACATACATATAAATACAGACTTTGTATGAACCAAACACTAAAGCTGCCAACATCAATAGTACCTTACATAATTTATCGTTAGATGAATTTCTAGTTCAAGAAAAATAGATAAATCTGAGATATGCTAGGATACTCTTGATAAATATATTGTTTACATGGAGAAGACTGCAGGGACACAGTTCTGATAACATTACATCATAACTCATATCTATTCCTGTATGTCTTTTGTTGTCGTTGTTTATGATGACAGTGTTCCTGCATTTTTCTTTATCTTAGTATCTGTCACATGACCACATGCACAAAGTCTGTCGCCGATATATTTTTTCACTGTTCAGATTACATCTAGGTTGTAAATTGTTTATATATTCGTACTTGTAAGAAAATACATAAGATATGATCTATTGCTGGCATATATGCAAATTAATTTTGAAAATCCTTTATGGTACTCAACATTTGTCAACTAAATGCACATTTACTTAAGTTTTATCAAACATTGGGAAGAAGCAAAACTTTAATTTATGTCAGAATTTATGATTCCCAAATTTTATGGACCTGAAAAATCAAATAAAACTTTTTTATTATCACCTTCACACCATATAAAAGGACAATATGTTTTTGCAAATTTCAGAGATAAATTACCGGAAGAGCAAAGAAAATGATGAAAATTTCTCAGGAAAAAAGACATCACTCTCCTCAGTCAAACAAAGGCAGAGCAGCAATGAAATAAAACATTATACACCTTTAGAACCTATATCCTGGTTTAGCAACATTCTTCAGGACTTTCTACATCTGAATAATCATTCTACAAAATTATGAGAATCTACATTGTACCTCATTACACATTTGTGTAAGACCATATTTTATTTACAAATGTATCAAATTATTATATATTACAAAGCATGCAGTATAAAGATTGAGCAACAAGACCGATTATCTTATACATAAGATCGTTTCTTGTGAACAACATGAAAAAATATAATAACTGAATGCTGACAATTTGTGTTCATGTTTATCGTAAGTATCAACTTTTCCTGCCAAGTTTAATCTTACGTAATTTCACAAGCCATCATGTGTGAAGTTTCGGTGACATTTTTTGTTTTGAACAAAGGAAATATTTGAGTAAGAAACAATTGGGCATACAAACTTTACCATGCAACTTAAATCATTAAAAATTTCAATATCTATTGCCGATGGGAAGAACAGGGAGAAGATCTCTAATGACTCTTAATTCTATATAGTGGTAAATAAGTAAAACAAATCATAAGATGGATAAAATAGTGAGTTACACCATACATGTCTTATTCCTCATGTTGCTGTGGCCATTAATAAGAACACTATAATCTATTTGTCCATTTAGAGTAGTTACACATATACATGTATAGTTTTGCCCCTCCCTTAAGTAATTTTGTACAACATGTATCAGTGTCTAGTAATGGCTTTAGAGAGAAAAAACAACAAATACAAGTGGGATGGGATTCATTGTTAATAACAATCTTTTCATATAAGTCATTTCAATAGATATCTTTCAAGCTGAACAAATTTTAGTGGAATTAAAATTCTGAAACTTTACTTTATTTTGATCTAAGAATTTTTCATTTTCGATTTCACTCTAATATGGCCTATTTCACAAGAAACATGCAAAGTTTAACAAAGTTCATATTTAACAATATTTCTGAATAATTCCACATGTCTAATGTGGTTTTTGTTAAAAAAAAATTAATCCCTTATTTCCTATCTAAAATTAAATACATAAAGATTTTTCAGCTAGATACCAATTGAGCTTTGTTACTAAGGTCAGACCATGACAAATTCAGTTATATTGAGGTATTGGTATGATATCACTGGCAATCAGAAATGACATAACCAAAATTGAAATGCATTTTCTCTCATAGAATTAAATATCATCTTATTACCTGCTAAGATTAAAAGTTTAGCATTGAATAAAAGACTTTAGCACAGTATGTCCCACCCTTGCCCTTATTTCTCCAATGTTATCCATTGAGGTTATATCAATTTAACACATGAATAAGGGTAATTCTCAAGTGTTTGCACTAAAAAGGATTTTGCCTTTAATACAAATCTGATAAAAAGAATAAAGAAAGCTAAATCATGAAGGATATTGACTGACAAAATTATACATAGAAATTTTTGTATCGTAAGATTGGGGGCACCAAGTTTGACTTTTGTTAACTACATGTATGAGACTTGTCTGTTAAGTATATTTTTGAAATGAATTTGATTTTAATACCAGCATATAGAATTCACTAATTCTGTAGCCATTCTGTGTATCCTTGTGGTATATGTACAATGAACTCTATCATACTTCTCAAGTCAGATTTCTGATCAGAGTAGTGTGTACATATTACATGTATATGAACTGTGGACACATCTTTATACAGAACCATGTGAACATAGCTTAATCACCTGATTCGACATGTTTAAAATATACAGACAATTGGACATATTTTATATATAAAGAATTACCATCTAAACATACAGTATTACCTGAAAGTATTGTTTTATATAAAGGACTACTTTTTTGGATACAGTAAAACCTGACACCTCTATATAAGGATCACCAGTATTAGGCCTGAAAAAGTCCCTTGAATGCATACGTTAAACCTGTTAAAGGTCACCTGCACATAAAGGTCAATATTCTCTGGTCCCTTGGGTGGCCCCTATATACAGGTTTTACTGTATATATAAAAGGCTACTTGGTTTGGACAGTTTATGGGGCTTTAGAAGATGATGTTCTTTAAAACAGTAAATTGCAGACACATTGTAATATTTAGATTTCAATGAATTTACTGCAGTTAACTTATAGTATACATCAGTGGGTATATGCATGTAGGGTACATCATTTAAATAAATGTTCACATCTCAACAGACATGAATTTTAATAGAGTAGAAAATGAAGAGATGAAAATATACACTGTAACATGCAAATTAAAAGACAAAGCCAAGATCTGAACATCACAGCTGTATTGGTCTCGTCAACAATGACACAATGCAGTAGTTACGGAGGTCAACAACTTTCGACAAAATTTGAACATGATATTTACGCTTGGTGTCAACTGACAAACCAATAAAATACATGATGATTATCTCAGAAACATGAGGTGCAAAAATTAACACTTCATCCATCAAATATTTTGTTTTCTATCTCAAATTAGTTCAGTAATAACAGCATCAACAATATCAATTTTTTGCACATAAAATGTCAATACAATCAACTCAAAATGTGCATAAAAAGACATTAATCTGGGATCTGCTCTGAATCATATCAAATCTCCCTTGTTTCGCGAAAAACGAGAAAACTACAAGCATCATTATAATCCCATAAAAATCAAGTATCATTTCTCAAACTTTCAATAAAAAACTCTCATTATGTAAATGTCAACCATGTTAATTCCACTGTGGAATACACACATTATTCCCATATTCCAGGAGACATATTTTTCACACATTTTTTTTGTCCAATGTACAATGTATCATGTTACTTTCTCAAAATAACCCAAAACCCAGTCTTAAACCCTCTCCTTTTTTAACTGAAGTATTTCCCTGATGAAATATAACAAGTTAATGATAATATCTATTGTCGACATTCATTTTTTGAGAAAGCATACCAAAGCAGAACAAATCAAATACCTTTTCTATACCATAGACCCTAATAGACCAGTTTAAGACAAGAGATAATAACATTCCAGTTAGATAATTATGGGTGCCAGGGTCTATCTGTGTCTATGACTCTAGTCTGGCTAAAATAAAAAGTTGCTATGTTGTCCATAATTAACTAGTACATGTATCTAAACAACCTGCAGTTTGTAGACTAAGTGATATTATATGAATCTTATAATGTTTTTAGGAACATCAACCTAAGGTACAGTTTGTTACACTAGGACCATGATGCAGCTGTCTTGGTAGGAAAAAGGATAGAAGACATTAGCAAAATGAGTCAGCACATCTACGCAGTAGAAAATGAGTTGTAAACACTATGAGTACATTCCACATCTAGATCCATTCTCCAAGTACTGAAATAATGTGTAAATCTCCATTACAACATCCTTGACTTCATATTGTACCACTAACAATGTGTTTCCAACAAAAACTTGAATCAATACACTATATACACTACAGTTAATTAAAATCTCAGAAAAATAGATTCGACACTGCTATATTTCATATATCATGGAATACATCAGAGATATGGTGGTGTTGATAACAACATCACCATGTACAGGATTCGAGTCTCTATGGTAAAACACATCACTTCTTTATTTAGTAATTGCCTTGATTTCCTTTTTTAGTCAAAGATTGTTATCAAACATTACTGATATTTTTTTCTTTTAACTAACAAACACATTAGCTACATGATATTTCAAACAAATACCAAATATCAAATGTACTTCAAAAATGTTCATTTGCATATGCATATATAATTGAAATACTTTTAAATGGAACTAGATGGGATAATCAGATAATATTTCAACATTTTTGTTTTTCCCATGGGAATACTTACTGCAACAACTAGGAAAACTACTGTTGTCTGAAATTGAAACTTTGTGTTAATTATAACACATTAATCAAACTGTAGATACATTTTGTTTATCATTTCAATATTGCTTTACTCTCAACTACTCTCCACTCTGTGGTCGAGTGATTGGAACTTCACTCTTTAAACCATGAAGTCTCTTTCTGGTCAGTGCAGGCTTCACCCCAGCTAGAACATACGGTGATTTTTGTGAGAAAGTTTACCAGTTTACATGTACTTGCAGAAGGCTGCTGGTCTCTTCCCCAGTAGCCATGTTCTCTCCTCCAACAATAATAACTGGCCACCACCATATAACTGAAAAATTATTGTGTGGCATAAAACTTTTTTCAAAAGTCAAATACTTTCAACTAGACATCACCAGAAAAAAAAACGGACATATTGTATGGATGTATCTCATGACAGTAAGTAATTCCCACAACTACATGTAGTGTGACTGAAAAGTCTGATATGTGACATGGCAGATTACCCAAAGAGTACTTATTGTGTGACCTTGAAATGTGGCCAGGTGATACTCTTAAAGAATGTATGATCTAATAAAATATGACCTTATGAACCACTAAGAAGAATTATGACCCGGATATGTATGACCTGGATATGTATGACCTTGAGTAGGCTGATACCAAAAGGACAATTCAAATACCGTACAGAAAATGAAGATTGATATACAAATGTATGACCTTGAAATGAATACAGTGGAAGTTTGTAGTTTAATCTAAAATACAAGAAGTAGAAAGCATACAAAGAAAACAAGGACTCTGAAAATATAAATAAATCACCCCCACCTATATAACCATTATTATGTAAATGTGAGCAATATCAAATCTTTAACCAAAACATCCACAAGACAGATTGGCAAAAACAAAACCTATAGTCCCTTATAGTTTCACTGGTGGGAAAGTAAAAAAACTGAACACACCCATTAATATGTACATGTATTTGAGACAGAACCTAAGATAATACAGTAAAAGCCCGTACTATTCACACACACACACACACACACACACACACACACACAGACACACACACACACACACACACAGATCTTAATAAAGTCAGTGCTGCTGCTTTTGATGTACAATCACACACACCTGGTAAGATACATGTGTGACAGATCTTGATAAAGTCAGTGCCCCTGCTGTTGAGTCAAGTTCGACTTTTTACAAGGGTTCTTTATTCACCAATATAAACTTAGGTTCACTGCTGACCAAATACTTCTGCATCTAGGTTTTACTTGTAACTTTATAAATTTAACACTTCACTGTGAACTCTTGATGTGACAGCTCACATGTATTGTGCCACAGGCTTTCCTTGTTCTCAAACAAGAGTATCAACAGTCGCCTAGTTTTGTCATACATAGAAAAGAATGAGATAATTAGTAACACCTTCAATAAGTTGTCTTTACAATTTGATACTACAGTAGTTATACATACATGTACAATATCTGCTAACTCTGTTTTGCCCTCTCATCATACCCTGATACTGCAGTAGTTATACATACATGTACAATATTTGCTAACATTGTTTTGCCCTCTCATCATACCTTGATACTACAGTAGTTATACATACATGTACAATATCTGCTAACTCTGTTTTGCCCTCTCATCATACCCTAATACTGCAGTAGCCACACTATCTGCTAACTCTGTTTTGCCCACTCACCATACCTTGATACTACGATAGTCACAATATCTGCTAACTCTGTTTTGCCCTCTCATCATACCCTAATACTGCAGTAGCCACACTATCTGCTAACTTTATTTTGCCCACTTATCATACCCTAATACTGCAGTAGCCACACTATCTGCTAACTCTGTTTTTCCCTCATATCATACCCTGAAACTACAGGGGCCACACTATTTATTGATTCTGTTTTGCCCTCTCACTATACCTTGATACTTCTATAGCTACAATATCTGCTAACTCTGTTTTGCCCTTTCATCATACCTTGATACAACTGTAACTTTACTATCTGCTAACTGTTTTGCCCTTTCATCATACATGTACCTTGATACTACAGTAACTTTACTTTCTGCTAACTCTGTTTTGCCCTTTCATCATACATGTACCTTGATACTACAGTAACTTTACTTTCTGCTAACTCTGTTTTGCCCTTTCATCATACATGTACCTTGATACTACTGTAACTTTACTATCTGCTAACTGTTTTGCCCTTTCATCATACATGTACCTTGATACTACTGTAACTTTACTTTCTGCTAACTGTTTTGCCCTTTCATCATACATGTACCTTGATACTACAGTAACTTTACTATCTGCTAACTGTTTTGCCCTTTCATCATACATGTACCTTGATACTACTGTAACTTTACTACTATCTGCTAACTCTGTTTTGCCCTTTCATCATACCTTGATACTTCTGTAACTTTACTAACTGCTAACTCTGTTTTGCCCTTTCATCATACATGTACCTTGATACTACTGTAACTTTACTACTATCTGCTAACTCTGTTTTGCCCTCTCATCATACCTTGATACTACTGTAACTTTACTACTATCTGCTAACTCTGTTTTGCCCTCTCATCATACCTTGATACTACTGTAACTTTACTACTATCTGCTAACTCTGTTTTGCCCTTTCATCATACATGTACCTTGATACTACTGTAACTTTACTACTATCTGCTAACTCTGTTTTGCCCTTTTCATCATACCTTGATACTTCTGTAACTTTACTAACTGCTAACTCTGTTTTGCCCTTTCATCATACATGTACCTTGATACTACTGTAACTTTACTACTATCTGCTAACTCTGTTTTGCCCTCTCATCATACCTTGATACTACTGTAACTTTACTACTATCTGCTAACTCTGTTTTGCCCTCTCATCATACCTTGATACTACTGTAACTTTACTACTATCTGCTAACTCTGTTTTGCCCTCTCATCATACCTTGATACTACTGTAACTTTACTACTATCTGCTAACTCTGTTTTGCCCTTTCATCATACATGTACCTTGATACTACTGTAACTTTACTACTATCTGCTAACTCTGTTTTGCCCTTTCATCATACCTTGATACTTCTGTAACTTTACTAACTGCTAACTCTGTTTTGCCCTTTCATCATACATGTACCTTGATACTACTGTAACTTTACTAACTGCTAACTCTGTTTTGCCCTTTCATCATACATGTACCTTGATACTACAGTAACTTTACTATCTGCTAACTGTTTTGCCCTTTCATCATACCTTGATACTACTGTAACTTTATTACTATCTGCTAACTCTATTTTGCCCTTTCATCATACATGTACCTTGATACTACTGTAACTTTACTACTATCTGCTAACTCTGTTTTGCCCTTTCATCATACCTTGATACTTCTGTAACTTTACTAACTGCTAACTCTGTTTTTGCCCTTTCATCATACATGTACCTTGATACTACTGTAACTTTACTACTATCTGCTAACTCTGTTTTGCCCTTTCATCATACCTTGATACTACTGTAACTTTACTAACTGCTAACTCTGTTTTGCCCTTTCATCATACATGTACCTTGATACTACTGTAACTTTACTACTATCTGCTAACTCTGTTTTGCCCTTTCATCATACCTTGATACTTCTGTAACTTTACTAACTGCTAACTCTGTTTTGCCCTTTCATCATACATGTACCTTGATACTACTGTAACTTTACTACTATCTGCTAACTCTGTTTTGCCCTTTCATCATACCTTGATACTTCTGTAACTTTACTAACTGCTAACTCTGTTTTTTGCCCTTTCATCATACATGTACCTTGATACTACTGTAACTTTACTACTATCTGCTAACTCTGTTTTGCCCTCTCATCATACCTTGATACTACTGTAACTTTACTACTATCTGCTAACTCTGTTTTGCCCTTTCATCATACCTTGATACTACTGTAACTTTACTTTCTGCTAACTGTTTTGCCCTTTCATCATACATGTACCTTGATACTACTGTAACTTTACTACTATCTGCTAACTCTGTTCTGCCCTCTCATCATACCTTGATACTACAGTAGTCACAATATCTGCTAACTCTGTTGATAGCTTAATCACACGATAGCTTGATCATACCTAATTATATCTCAAAAGAAGACTATATAATGTCTTTTAGCTAGAAAAGGTGTAATATGTACCGACATATCAGCTCAGAGAATAAACTGGTACCACTTCTTAGCAAGGACAACAAAAATAGAAGTAAAAGAGATAAGGAACCGAATGAGTATTCTTATCAGAAGCAATCATTGTAGTTTATTGCCATTGTTTTATGAAACTTGGATTTCCTCAGTCATGCAAATGTCATAAATAAGATTAAGATTTTTGCAAAAATAACAGAACTAGAAAACACACAATAAGATGAATTTAATGTATGTTTCTTAAATATATTTGTATTAATCCTGTGTTCAAATTTGCAGTTAACCTTGGATGTTTAACAGGTAAATATCTTAAATATTAGCCTCCATTTATTAACCTGTAGGGAATCTTTTTTATATGTATCAAATGTGCCTGCAAGTGTAAACTATCCAAAATTTGTGAAAACAGTCATTTTTCACAACTGATAACTGCAGGTATGCTTAATGAGCGATATACTTAAAAAAAATTCCAAAGAGATAAAATCTGACACCTCATTTTCAAATGAATGGACAATTGTCCAAAAAACGGGAATCGCACTTGATCAAATTCAAAACTTATCAAGAATTTTGCCATGTTGTAACTGGTAAAAGACGAGAGAATGTCAGTTATGATGGGATGCCTCGAGTTCCCAAAGACTGACTCAATACTAAATGTCATTGTCTCACTCATTCCTTGATCTAAAGTTTACTTTTTTTCCACACACTGCTTTTTTTCTGATACTGAAAATAGTAAGGGGAAAATGATCAAGGAGTTGAATTTTCATACTTATCATCTCTTTCTAAAAATAACATAAAAAGAGGGAGGAACATGAGATCCAAGAGGCAGAGCTGAAATCTGGTTGGCACATCTACAAATGAGACTATCATAGATAATTATGTTAATAACTTTTTCACAAACAAACTACATGTTAACAAGAGTCATTATGGTCCCCTTTACTCCTATAACACACATAAAATATCTCATAAATTAAATTTTATGGACACTGTGACCACCTTTACAATAAACATGGTCTGATTGTAATCTGATCCTACTAAAAACCTTGTTTCTCCTGTCATTAACCAAGGTGAAGTCCAGCCACAAGCTGAATGACAAAAGTTGAACATCAACAGATGTTTGTATGATAACAAGGTCAAGAATTAAACAGGGCAATGACAACCTCTTCATAACAATGTATCAGATAGCAAAGCTCACTGATCATGAGCATACAGGGCAACGACAACCTCTTCCTAAAAATGTATCAGACAGCAAGGCTCACTGATTATGATTACACAGGGCAATGACAACCTCTTCCTAAAAAAGTATCAGACAGCAAGGCTCACTGATCATGATTACACAGGGCAATGACAACCTCTTCCTAAAAATGATAAGAGGCACAATGATCACGAATATACACAGCAATATTTTTATAAATTTCTTAAAATAGCATTGTTTATTAAGTGTACAAACTTACAAGATCATCAAGAGCTTAATTGATATAAAAATTAATTTCAATACAATGTTCTCAATTCTTATTTATTTGATTTATATTATGTTGTATAATCTTATTACTTACAATTTTTTTCAGTGTGTTACTGAGGTAATCTGGACACAACAAGATGCCAAATAAATCTATGATTATGTCATCACCTGGGAGGTTAAAACATAATCTATAATTTATGTCAAGTCTTATTATATTCAACATCTGCTGGAAACACTTTTTCTGGTCTTATTAATTCAAAAAGTTATTCAATAACAAAGTCAAACCATTACTCAATTTCAGTGTCATAAGCTCTTGACTTCCTGACCTATAAATAAATCAACATAAAGAGCTGACACAACTACACTTTCATCAGGGGATGTACTGTCAGTAGCACTTTTTTCTTCTCAAAAGAATAATTAACACTACATCTCCATCACATGGCTTCTCTTGCAATATTTAGATCAGTTTACAATTTTATAACAATGAAATTCTGGATTTTTGTCTCTCTTCTAAATCTTGTCTCTTATTACAACCAACTGTAACCTCTCCAGCTTTGTTAATTGTCCACAAGAGAGTTAAAGCAAAGGAAACTACAACTGACTACATACATATGTAATAAGCCTGTTTGAATGCCAGCTTCCAAATATAAAAAGGAAATGTTTTTATTTTACATCTAAATGTGTATGTGTGTCTATCTGTGTGTCTGTGCATGTCTGTGTGTGTCATGTGTGTCTATGTCTGTACAAATGTATGTGTGTCTGTGTACATGTATGTCCATATCTGTGAGTCTGTGTCTGTGAGTCTGTGCATGTGTTTACAAGACCAGATTGCTTTATATACCAATAAAAAAGGATCTGATACATGTACATGTCTCAATAAGTTTGCCTTGTGAAAAATCATATATACATGTACATGTATGTACATGTAGTTCTAAAGGTATGTAATGTCAACCATATTGACATCATCACTCATCTACATAAAACAGAAAACTTGTTGGAAGAGCCTGATAACTCATCATATACAGTATTTAAGAGTACACTACCTCTGAAAATAACCTCCACTTATACAGTCAAGTAACATGTAAAAAAGAGGCAAACCGATTCTAAAATCCAGCTGAGAACAGAATTTGGTTATAAATAGCTGCTGACAAGTTACAGCCTACAATTAGTGTATATTTATGAAGTGACCAGCCACTGTCTTGACCCATGCTCCTGTGTATAAACTTGAAGTCCTTTGGCCATGTGCAATCTATTCCATCTCATGCAACTGTTAGAATTGTAATGTGCTTTTAAAACTGAATGTTAAACTTGTTTTTTTCTCTCCAAATTTACTGTTAAACTTGTTATCGCCAATAGAGCCTTTTTTTCAGATTGTCTGCTGGACTAATTACTTCGCCATCTTTTGAAGTTTCTATTGGAATTGTTCTGTTTTTCAGATCTAATGTTCAATTTGTTCAATCTCCAGATTTACTGTTGGACTAGAAATTTCCTCAGATTCTGTGCTGGACTTATTCCCTAATTACCTGTCGGACAGGTTATTTCTCTAGATTTACAGTTGCACATTCTGTCTCTGGGTTTACTGTTTTTAAACCTGTTTCCAAATTTACAATAAGACCTTTTCTATCTCCACATTTCCTGTAAAAGTTGTGTCCTCAAGTTTAACCATGTTTAGTATTTGTGTAATTATCTTTCATGAACCCTGTCAATCTTTATAAAGTAAATTCTTCAATGTAACTACACAGACATAAAAACAGCAGCAAGTGAGCATGTATATTACCACGCACCACAGACAAAACAAATCTCCATCTTCCTATGTTCTGTCAAAACCACAAGTTATGATAGAAAGTTGCCATCTGTTGGTATCCACAACAATTACTCAGAATAATGTTACTTACAACACCAAATGAAAGTGTTGAAAACAAACTTAAACATGGAGGGCAAGAGGAAACAGAACATGACAACAAATATATGTTAATACTTAAACAGCATTTCCCTTCCATAACAATTTTACATATTTGCCAACAAAGTTGCATTAAATAGCAGTTTTACACATTTTCCTACAATAGCAATTTTATATATTTTCCTTCAATAGCAGTTTAACACATTTCCTTTCAAATGCAGTTTTACACATTTTCCTTCAATGGAAGTTTTACACATTTCTCTTCAATAGCAGTTTTACACATTTCCCTACAATAGCAGTTTTACACATTTCCCTTCATTAACAATTTTACATATTCACTGAAATATCTGCTTTCCATATCAGTTTTACACAATTCCCTACAATAGCAGTTTTACACATTTCCCTACAATATCAGTTTCACACATTACTCTAAAATAACAATAACAGTTTTACACATTTTCCTTAAATAGCAGTTTTACACACTTCTCCACAATAACAGTTTTAGGCATTTCTCTAAAATAACAGTTTTACACATTCTCCTTAAATCTAATGGAAAAGTTTTTATACATTTCCCTACAATAGCAGTTTTACATATTTCCCTACAATAGCAGTTTTACACATTTCCCTACAATAGCACTTTTACACATTTCCCTACAATAGCACTTTTACACATTTTCTTCAAATAACAGTTTTACACATTTTCTTCAAATAACAGTTTTACACATTTCTCTACAATAACAGTTTTAGCCATGTCTCTAAAATAACAGTTTAACACATTTCCCATTAATAGCAGTTTTACACTATTTACAAAAATTCCTGCAACTTGTACTTTAAACATTCCAATCATTAACAAAGAGTCCAGGTGATAGAACCATGGAGTAACATATTAACTTGAGTGTTAGGTTCATTCTCACATGACCTCATTATAGTCAACAAAAAACAACATGTCTGTCAAACACAAGTGCAGCCTCCATATTTCATCTTATGTATAATGATATATACTTTCTCCCTTCCTAGACTCTGAGTATGTATGTATCCCCATTTTCTGTACATGAAATATTGAAAATCAAGTAGAACCTAATGTGTTTGAATGGGAATGTATACCAGCATATCAAGACTACCAGGTCAAGAATTCAACACATTTTAAGTAGTTTCCATCAAAAGTAATAACTACTAACAGATTCGGTAGATCAGATGAATTTGGAAAAAAATAAATATCCCGAAAAACTGAAACTGAAAAATTTGAGTACCATTAAACTCTAATAAACAGCAGGAAACTTAAGCACTAGAGTATCAGTAAGTACATACTTACTCTCTCTCTCTCTCTCTCTCTCTCTCTCTCTCTCTCTCTCTCTCTCTCTCATATTTTGGGTTTTAACAAGATAAGGGAAATAATCAGTGTTATTCACCTTTCCGATCAATCAAAGATAGAACTTCAGATTCATCATGGCAACAGATATTATTTCTCTTGAGACAGTCTGGACTTATCAGTTTTTATTTACTTTCATTAATGCCATTACACCAAAGGTCAGTCTGAACACTTTCTTTATTATAGGTGTTGTTCGCAAGCAATTGTATTCACTATCATTTGTAATGTGAGGTAATCACAAGTCACTAAAGTATTCCTGAGGGAATACTTACAGGTGCTTGATTTTATTACCTTATTAAGATACCCAATGATTTTTAAATGACGTTTTTCTCAAGCCACCATACAAAGACAACGTTCTGCAATACATGTAATACGGTACACAATTTGTGAACTCTTTTATAGATTCTAAGTTTTACAATTCTGTGACTTCAGATTAGCCATACCTTATTGACTGGACATATTATCATGTGAACCAGTTATTTCAAGTATTACTGGGATGCTGTTTTCCTAGAAGTGACATTGAAATGTAACTACCATGCACAAACATTTTGCACATTAAATATTTTGTTTAAATGTTACATAAAATGTGTTTCGATGTTCATACTTTCTCCGAAATACTTGGAAAATTTTCATTGTCATATTTACTCCAAGCTTACAAGTCGTTTAAATCATTGTGGCATATTAAATATCAGGATCTGTTGTATCAGCAATCATACATGAGCATGAATGAGATCAAAGATTTCCTGTCTAAGTGATCACTTTCAGTATCAGTGTTGCTCGGCTACCAGCAATGAATCTCCTGATTATAAATTTGGCCCATATTTAATTGAAGTATTATCACACATACTATTTCACTATTCAATGATTTCTATCATTTTTCAATATTCAGGACAGACAAATAGATTGCTCCACTTTAAACACAAATTAACCGTTCAGTTCAAAGAACTAAGTTTGTCTTGGATTATATGAATGGAAATTTTGCCCACTTATTCACCCTTGAAAATGAAGAAAGCACTTTCTCCAGGGATTATCTTCCAGTTACTGATAACAGTTGTTAAAAGATCAACAACAATGTAAACAATGACGTATTGATCTGACCATTTCCGATGCAAAATTTGTTCATTAGTTACAGTAGTGACCAGCATTTGAGAAACTTAACATGGTCAGATCTAAACTTTGAGATATTTACCATTATAACCATACTTCTGTACTTAATATGAATGTTATTTTACGCCACATCCAACAATGTGTCAGTTATATGGCGGTGGCTAATTTTTAAAGGTAGAGGAAATACAATGTACCCAGTACACTAAATGCACTTTTTTAAATAACCTGATAAGTTTAGCACCACCACATTCACTTAACGCAATATACATTGTGTCAATGACCTAAAAGCATTTAATATCATGTATAAAGTGCTGTAGATGATAAAAAATTAATTAGGGAAACAATGAAAGGTATTTTTTCTGAAAACAGAAACATCTTATGACATTTTCTATTAATTCTACACACATTCACAATAAGTTGTAATACCTGTACAAATTGTCTATTTCCCATCAGTTTTATACACCTGTTTCAGGTACAAATTTATGTGCTATTATTTTATATCTGTATCATTCTATGCTCTGCTGTTAAGGCTTTTGTTTTAACATATTGTGTATGCAGACCAGTCTTAGACTCGTACACATAACATCTGCAATTATCTCTGTAGATAAGAAAATCTGTATTTCTTGCAACTCTGACAGAATTTTATCTGACTTTTCTTCTTGTCTTACATCACTGCATCAAATGATACACAAGTAAATGACAAAAAATGTTGACTTTGTAAAGTTATGTAAACAGACCTCGAATAACCCACCAGTCTCTAATTCCAGTAACTAACAACAAGGAATGAGAGATGTAGTAAATCAGGAAGCAGCTTTGTGCTAAAATACCAGAATTTCTACAAGATAGTAAACACTACCAAAGAAACACAGCAGTGTATATCATTGTGTATCATATGAAAGTCAATATTGGTTTATTATGCCCACCTCCCCCTCCCACTAGCCTCTGAAACATAATATCAGTGAATATACAGTTTTTTGTCCTTCTTTCCTGTTTTTCAGTTTGGGCGCATGTCTTTCAAGGTGCCAGTTCACATTGGAGGGACATTCACTAGTCAAGTTTTAATTCTTGTATGTACTGGAGACTAATCATGTGTTGATGTAGGTGACACTAACTACACAGTTAGCCCACAGTCCAACACAGATATCTAACTCTCACACAGCACCAAGCATATTTCCAGCCTGTCTAGTAGATCACTTATCATATCTATTACACTTGGACATGCTGGGCTAATAGTTGATCTACATGTGAAAGACACAAATTGTGGTTCAGATTTCCTAGTATCATAAAAATCCAGCATGGATGACACTCTGATGTGCAAGTGATTATTTTCTTTAATCTGATACCAGTACTACAGACTACTGTCTCATTATGATATATTACATATCAACTTTAATGCTTATCAATAACTGATTGCTAATCAATTACATAAAGTCATAGGGTGTAAACAGCCGCAGACAAATATTTACATGTTAATACACAAAGGTAAAATATGCATATGTATGAAAGAGTATGACTGGTCTATAATACTTTCATTAATTTTCTATGTTTCAAATTTATTTAAGTGTGATTAGGATCAGCTACATTTGTACACAGGTAAATCACACAAAAACCAATTGCCATTCAACTCTTTCAAAGCCTTTACTAAACCAGAACAATGTACACATTGACAAGTTCTGTGACAAAGCTTCTATCTATCCTGGGAATCACATTAATTGTTTTAGGGTACACAATATCAAGGGAATTATCATTTCTCATTAATTGTTTAAGGTATATATGTACTTTCTATCGTATCCCAAATGATCCATTCCAGGATTATTTCTGGGAATATTCCTGCAAGAGCCTAAGGCATTTAGGAAAATGTAGTAAAAGTACATTGCTGACTATCATAAAGCAATACATTCTTAGTCTCTCTAACTATGAATCAGGAAATACACAATTATCTTGAGCTTCTCCCATTAACTTGCTTTTACTTGACTTGGCATTAAGTTATAAAAACAACAGTACTACAGAATCTATTGATAACGAGCTAATGTTACATCTTGTAATATATGTAAACAAGAAAAGGATCTCAATTACAGCTAGCAACAGTTCTATCTGTTATCTTGCTCACATTTGGTTTAAAAATCAAAATATAATTATTCTTAAAAAAAAGTTTGAAATGACAAAAATGTGATTACATGTTGATACAAGATACCATTAACATTGTCAATTCTACACAGGGAGTCCAATGTGTGGCTTTATCTCAGATTGACAGAGTCAAAGCATTGTTGATCATTCTAAATTAAAAGAAAACAAACTTGTAACTGTCGTTAATTAGTGATGGCAGCATGATGGCAGCGGGGTGCTACATGCACATCAACCCTATCAGTGCGTGATCTATACAGACCAACCAGCTGTAACAGGTGATGACAGTGGAGATAAATCATGAAAGAGTACCTGATGTACTGATTAATACCTGCATCTTAGAGGGTCAAACTGATGTTCTTGAAAAAAATCATACCTTTTTATCTTTATACATTTCATTTCTTATCTATATGTAATTAAGCTATTGTGAAATCTAATCTAAACAAATATGAAATAAAATTTTTTTATTTGAAAGAAATACTAGTCCAAAATTAGATTTTGTTTTTATTTTTTGTATCAAAATTTTATATCAGAATATCATTACTCAGAATGTAGTACTTTCCAAAATCTAAAAAAATTACAAGAAAAATGTAAAAAACAAAAACAAAAATGAAGAAAATGAAACAGATTCTATCAATTGAAAAACTTCTATGGTTGGTTTTTTCACAGAGATGCCATCTTGAAATGGCAAAAGGTCAAGACCAATAATCAACTAAAATCGTAATCTTTGTTTGACTCTCATTTATACAACAATAGAAAAATTGGTATCCATTATCTGAGACAAAATTCTTGCCATTTAAATTAACTAGATGTAATCACATGCTTAACATATCATTTGTGTGTGGTGATGTTATCAGCAGTCCGATACACATTGTAAATTACCACATGTCAAAGTGATTGACAAGGGACAAAACACAAATATGGCTTTGTTAAATCTTAAACAATGTATACAGTCTAATCATTAAGGTATACTGATTTGTTGACATGCAAGCTTAACCTCAAGTGATAAGTTACCAAAATCTGCCAACCCACTGAAAATATTCTCAAATTTGGACCAAAAAAGAAAAAAAATACCAAAAGTAAAGATGCATTAACAACTATCAAAATCATATAGAAATAAGTGCATTTATGACAGACATTGACAAAAGACTTTTATTTTCACATATTTTTTTAGTTGCTGGAAAAGGTGAATTAATGTACATACATGATTAACTACTTTGTTTTGGGTTTTCTCTCTTTTTTGTCATATTTCTCTGCCTTTTTATCATACATCTAATTCTGTGATATTAACATGAACACCTGTTCCTAAACTAGATCTGTCTAACACTTTCTGTGTATCAAGAATCTACAAGGTGAATACACACAGAGGAAGATATAACAGGTACAAAAGTGATACAACAATGAACAAAAGAGATACAACAGTGATACAAAAGAGATACAACAGTGATACAAAAGAGATACAACAGTGATACAAAAGAGATACAACAGTGATGCAAAAATGATATAACTGTAATACAAGAGATACAACAGTGATGCAAAAATGATACATCAGTGATGCAAAAATGAAACATAAAGGAATCAATAGAATTGTGTGGAGTGAATGTATATACATGTACATTGTATGTGGAAATACATGTACATAAAACTCAGTTTAACACAAAGAGTTAAGTTCCTTATTGATGTACATGTATACGGTAGAATAAGAAAATTTCATTGTTGTTTTAATATAATTTGTTTTGTTGCTTTTATTTATAAACAAAATTTAAACCATGATAAAATTTTACATAAATTACACCTAATGATACCTATTAGGTTCCTTGACAAACAGGTTTTTTATTTCAACAAAATTTAGTATCCACAAATTTGTTTTATTTTTAAAACAACGAAATTTTAACCCTACAGAATATTCTGATTCTACAGTATATAAATGCAATGGATCAGTTATATCGATGTCATATACACATTTTATGAAAAGATGTTAACACACTGACCATGTGTACAAGTGTATGTAAATGTTGACCACCCAGCTGTCCATTTGATCTGTTAAAATGCAGATTAACAGATACACACAATGCAGGTGTCCACTTAACATTGTTAAACCCACAACTGTTTTAAATTTAAATCAGGTTTAATTATAGATAACATTTAACATCTTCTTCATCATTTAAAAATTAAAATACTTCAGGACTTAAATAACAATCCTCAAACAAGTATTTCTTAACAAAACCTATGGAGATAGGATTTGAACATTTTAAGCTCTTAGAATCCCCCTCTTTCACACTTGTGGTTAAAACAAGCTATAATCTCAAGTCTGACTGAAAACTTAAATCCCAACTGATTTACAAAAAAAAAAGTTACAGCTCGCAAGGAAATAATGAGATTGGGATACATTTGGAGTTTTTCTCTTTGTGAAGTGACAAGTATATATGAGTTTTAATACCATACGGTGCTTTAAACTGCAAGGAATAATGACAAAATTCCATATAAAAACAGCAGAAATCTGAACGTGTTTGGATTTATATGAAAGATTACTTCCAATTCTAATTCAAATTGACATTATATTAAGAACTTAAATCACCATGGATTCACATAAATCATATTAAAAGTTCAAAGTTACACATTAGTTGCTTTTTTCATTTCTATCCTAATCATTGCGAAACCAAGTCGGTATGAAACCTCTTTACTAGATTAAGTCAGCCAATTCTCTAATGCTTGTATTACCACAGAGATTTTTTTTCACAACAAGGTTCATTAGAGGAAATAAGAGAAATTGGGAGAGACAGAGGAAAGTTCCTCTCATTGTTTGTAGTGTGTGTTTTACGACAAACAAGAGACCTTTTTGTTAGATAATGACAAGCCAGCCATTCCGTGGATTTCAGAATCTGTTATAAACGTAACCAGGGTGATGTATGTGATTGAATCTGCCATAATACATAAAAATAAACATACACACGATACAAAGATTTCACACAAAACACATTTAACATATGTATTCTATAACCCGGATGTGACCTTCCTTGATTTAAAGTTGGATCAGCATCTTGTATGCATGTATTCATCTGCCAAATAACAGCAAAGGTCAAAATAAAGATAGGTCATTCTGTACCAAGACAGACATTCAAATGACAGAATTTCCCATTCATTTGACTTGTACAAATGTGTCTTGATTTCTTATACTGCTAAGACAGCAAACATTAACATGCCAATACTGGGGTCTCACAGTTAGGAATTCTACAAATTAGCCTGGCTATGTAATTATTGGCAAATATTACAAACATGATTAATTTGTGTATAGTTTGCTGTAGTTTTATATTATCAAAGTTGTTACAGACCAAGATCAGCCAAAGCATGACTTTCTATGTGAATCTTTGTTTTAATATCCAACACAGATAACAGTTTGTAAAATCAGCTGTGTTCCACTGATCTTCTAACATACCAGATTCTCATAAATCTTTGCTCATTAGACATATGGAGAAATTACAGCAAGTTAAAACTATGTGTGCTCATTAAACATATATAGAGGATGTACATGTACTTGACTATAGAAAACTGGATGATGTATTTGATTACAGACAACTGGAATATGCATCTGACTAGAGACAACTGGAGGAGGTACTTGACTATAGACAACTGGAAGATGTAATAGACTAGACAATTGGAGGATGTACTTGAATATAGACAACTGGAAGATGTACTTGATTAGACAACTGGAGGATGTACTTGACTAGACAACTGAAGGATATATTTGACTAGATTACTGGAAGATGTACTTGATTAGACAACTGGAGGATGTACTTAACTAGACAACTGAAGGATGTACTTGACTATAGACAACTGGAAGATGTACTTGACTAGACAACTACAGGGTGTACTTGACTAGAGAACTGGAAGATGTACTTGATTAGACAACTGGGAGATGTACTTGACTAGAGAACTACAGGATGTACTTGACTATAGACAACTAGAGGATGTACTTGACTAGACAACTACAGGATGTACTTGACTAGACAACTAGAGGATGTACTTGACTAGACAACTAGAGGATGTACTTGACTAGACAACTAGAGGATGTACTTGGCTAGACAACTAGAGGATGTACTTGACTAGACAACTAGAGGATGTACTTGACTAGACAACTAGAGGATGTACTTGACTAGACAACTAGAGGATGTACTTGACTAGACAACTAGAGGATGTACTTGACTAGACAACTGGAAGATGTACTTGACTAGACAACTACAGGATGTACTTGACTAGACAACTACAGGATGTACTTGACTATAGACAACTAGAGGATGTACTTGACTAGACAACTGGGAGATGTACTTGATTAGACAACTGGAGGATGTACTTGAATAGACAACTGGGAGATGTACTTGACTAGACAACTACAGGATGTACTTGACTAGACAACTGGAGGATGTACTTGACTAGACAACTGGAAGATGTACTTGATTAGACAACTACAGGATGTACTTGACTAGACAACTGGGAGATGTACTTGACTAGACAACTGGAGGATGTACTTGACTAGACAACTACAGGATGTACTTGACTAGACAACTAGAGGATGTACTTGACTAGACAACTGGAGGATGTACTTGATTAGACAACTGGAAGATGTACTTGACTATACAACTGGAGGATGTACTTGAATAGACAACTGGGGATGTACTTGACTAGACAACTGCAGGATGTACTTGACTAGACAACTAGAGGATATACTAATGACCAAACAACGGGAGGATATATTTGGCTATATATTAGAGGATGTACTTAATTTGGTAAATTGAAGCCTTTCTTTTAACAGTTGATAACAACTAAAATTAACCAGCTGGGTATATGAAAGACTTGGTCAGAAATGTTACAACTACCACAACTAGATTACAACTAAAATGTTTAGCTGGGCATCTGAAAGACTAGGTGACAACCCAAAGAACTTTGCTGGATAGCTGGTTAAGTTTGTTATATTGTCATGATAAGATGTCAGCTGAAAGTACAAGTGCAAAGAACATGAAGGTATGTCAGAATGATCCATGACAAAAATAGATATACAATTACACAAAACTAAGCAAAGATCAATATCATCTACTGTTAGAATGATCAAAAGAACATGCACCTCACATTGCCCTCTGTGTAGTTCAAGAGAAAATGATGTATTGCAGATAAAAATACCAATATAATTCCCCACTTATCTACTTATTGAGAGCTGAAGAGACACAAATGTATCATTTTATGATATTAAATGTACAATTAACAAACACTCAATGTTGATAAAAAAAAATCTTGCTCTGCTACTGGGACATATCTGTGGAAAATCTCATTTTTTGTGTGAAGTTAAAAATAAATAATTTCCTGTAGATGTAAACTGTTTGCAACCAAGCATCATACGGTATATTGTGTACATTCTCTCTCACATTCCTCCTCACCATAACCTTAACACGTTAATAATACAAAACAACAGAAATATATACAACTCTAAATTACACGGGAACGATAAAAAATTACATTTCTCCAAAAATGTAAAAGCTCATAAAAAGTATGAAAGAGATAAATGATTAAATAAACAGATAAGCTTCCCAGCTTACAATTTCTAGTTATTCAAACAGTAGTTAACGCTCAGGTTATTTCATACGGAACATTAGAAAGCCTCAAGAATAACAGATTTCTGTGATCTTTCAACTTCTTCCAATATATCTTTTCGTCTTTTACTGACAATGTCTACATGGAACATGTCTGTTGAGATTTTCTTCCTTCGTGTAAATAATGATTTCTTGTGACTTATGGTGGCCATAAAGATAAAAAGACAAAACAACAATGCTGCACTAGTGACAAAAGTGATACATACATATACATTGTATCACTAGGGACAAAACTTATTACTGAAATACAAAGCAACACATCTGACGGTGACCTAGTGACAAAAGTGATACATATGTGTATCACTAGGGACAAAACTATTAACTGAATTACAAAAGCAATGCATCTGACAGTGACCTAATGACAAAAGTGATACATATCACTAAGGATATATATAGGTAGCATCAGACAATTGAAAATGACAAAACTCCAAACTTAAATACAGAGCATTGCTCCGGACAGACAGCACACTAAAGATAAATGTGATACATATCACAACAAAACAGGTAATGCATAAAAACAAGACAAATTCAAAAAACTAATAGTTCACCATCTGCAGCATATCACTTAAAATGTATAAATTGACCCCAAAAAATGTCCATCTATATGTACCTAAGTTATACATGTAGACAAATAAAATAAACAAAAGGGAATAACTGTTAAAGTATTAAAGGGTGATAAGAGTGCGAATGGTTGTATGCTGTTTGTATGTGACAATTTGCCTTCTTATGATGTATACCTGTACCAAATATAGGCAGCTTAAGTAAAGAAATAACTAAGATCTGCATGTATGGCCTGTACAAATAAAATCAACAAAACTCTAAAAATAAGGGTGGTAGGGAAACATTTTTGCATTTGACACTCCGCTTTTATAAGAAAATTATACCAAATACATTGTATGAGAATCTTAGTTGAAGAAATTCGAAAGCCATGGCCACAATGCTTCAAACATAGCCACAGAACAAACCAATACTTCTAACAATGAACAGATGACAAAAACTTAACAAGTTTAAATTAACGAGTGTCTAGCATGAAAACAAGTAGTAAAATTATATTCCTGAAGGCCTTTAGTGGTGAACATAGAGAATTAACACTAGAGGTAAACTGTGGACAAGCAGGGATTCTTCCTTAATGAGGAAAAATTACATTAATGCAAGAAGGGATATATTAATCTTTTTACATTGAAAATAAAATATGCTACCAAACTCACACTCCATAAAAACAATTCCAGTTGTACATATCACAAATATAGACTTGCATGCAAATACTTTCCACTGGAAAGGACTAAAGATATCCAAAGGGAAAAGCATTAGTGATTGAATTTTATATCCTCATTTCATGGTATGTAATCAAATGAATAGATAGTTTTGGGTAATGAAAATTATACTTTGCTTTTCCCAGGAGTATGATAAATTTCAATAAACAGTGAGTGACAATGTGTTGAACTATTGGTGTTTTGATATATCCCAGACATAATCTAAAGGTTTCATTTTACAAAATTCTTGGGCTTGTTTTAGAGATGATTTTCATAAATACATGGGAAACACTGATCCCTGAAATTTATGAAGAAATATTATTCGTTGTTTCAACTTGAACACGTCTCCAGGGTGGCAACTGGAAGTTCAAGTACCTTTAATTAAAACTATATTTCTATTTGTCCATCACAGATTTCAGCCATTATGGTGTATAAGGTAAGGTATTGGTGTTTGTGTTAGACATTTTTTATGATGGTCGCAGTTTATATTACTATAAAATGTATCAAAACATGTATCACATAATTCTATTATCACTTCTAATTGACCATTCAACCCTGACAATGAATCTTTTTATGGAAATCACACTCCTGTGCCATAGTCTCTATATTTCGCTGTATACAAGATCTACCAGCATCTCTCATTCTAAGTTCTGTTGTCTGATGATAATAAGCATTGTCTGTGTAAGGTTCAGTTGTCTAAATATTTATGTATCAATCTGTGTAAATACTTCAGTACCCCCATCTCTCACCATTAGGGAATAGTCATGGTTGAAATGAAATAGCATAGCTGATCTCTAGACCATTATCAGTTTAACTGCTACACAGAACAAAATGAAGTCTTATGTAAAATAGTTAAGTTTGCAAGAAATAAAAGGACACTTAACATGAACATGTATGCACTATCACCATGTACTGCTGCAAGTAACTACATGTACATGTACCTACCTGTATCTGCAGGTAAGTACCTACCTGTATCTGCAGGACACTATCTACCTGTATCTGCAGGACACTATCTACCTGTATCTGCATGTAACTACCTACCTGTATCTACAGGTAACTACCTACCTGTATCTAAGTCACATGTTATTTGTGTCATATGACCACAAGTAAGCTCCATCAGTCAATGCTGCCAGGGAACATTTTGTAATTGTCTGTGCAGATAAAATATATGTTTCATGTAAATTTGGAACATCTAGTACCTTACAATGTCTTTCCAGTAACTATGCAATTCATACCACACATCAGTCATATCTATAAAGGTCATTGGCCAATGATAATAAATGAAGAAGTCAAAGGATCATAAAAAGATGAAAACAATGATACTTTTAATGCATTTCTGCCTCCTACACAATACATTTTACAAGTAAAAAGTCATGTTTTCTATGCAAAACAACATTTCACCATGCACTGTATAAACAGAATTACCTGCAACTTACTGTTGCTTTATTGTCCAATTCACATAAGATGGCGGGACAGTGTAACTTTTGGGTTATGACAAGCTGTACACAAGTTGCATCCATTACTCTTGCCGGTGTAATTTTAATGCTTTATTACCTAAAATTTAAACTCATCCAGGTCAAAAAAGGGTTCACGAGACTCCATCCCACCAGGTTATATGGATTTTACTATCTGCCCTGTGATAGACTTTAAAAGTTATATATCCATATAATACTACAGTGGGCTGTCTTGAAAGACCACTCTTGAAAGACCACCTGTCTTAAAACACCACCTGTCTTAAAAGACCATTCTCATGAGAGACCACCTATCTTCTGACACCACATTCTGAAAACCACTTGGTTAAATAATTCTTTAAATAAATCTTCTTTTAAAAGACCACCTGTCTTGAGAGATCATATTTCAGTGGCAGATGAGGTGGTATCTGAAGACAGGTTTGACTGTATAATATTCACAAACACACACTAGGTTACATCCTGTGACGTACAATTACATACACACCCTGGTTACATCACATGAAATAGAACATTACTAGGTGTATATATCAAAGTGTTTTAATTCCCAGTTTGAAACAGACAACTTCCTTTTACTTTTATCAAAATTTACCAGATCCAGTAATCCAAACAAAATCCTCTTATCATCAATCTATTGAATTCTCTTTCAAACTCTGAACAAGCAATAATGGCCAACCAAAGGTTATAGAGTCCATTACTATAAAGAACTTATCTGCTGTGTGATAGGCTATAAATTACCTATACCAGACACTGTTGTCAATAGTCTAAATCTTCTATACCATGCTTCATTGACGTCTAGTACAATATCTATCACAAACAATAGGAAACTGACCTGTGGCCATTACTGATATAAATGCTTTATTTACAGACTCTGGAGGAATTTCCCATGCCACACTGTTTTCAGTAGTCTAACTATCGTAAACTATGCTTGTCCAATCTTCACCTACGGAACCACCCAATATCTACCATATAAACATTACCTATACTGACCTCCAACCAATACTGTAAACACAACCTTTACTGACCTCTAACAAATACTGTAAACACAACCTATACTGACCCCTAACAAATACTGTAAATACTACCTACACTGACCTCCAACCAATACTGTAAATGCTACCTATACTGACCTCCAACAAATACTGTAAATACTACCTACACTGACCAACAAATACTGTAAACATTATACCTATACTGACCTCCAACAAATACTGTAAATACTACTTATACTGACCTCCAACAAATACTGTAAATACTTCTTATACTGACCTCCAACAAATACTGTAAATACTACGTACACTGACCTCCAACAAATACTGTAAATACTACCTATACTGACCTCCAACAAATACTACCTATACTGTACCTCCAACAAATACTGTAAACATTATACTATACTGACCTCCAACAAATACTGTAAATACTACTTATACTGACCTCCAACAAATACTGTAAATACTACTTATACTGACCTCCAACAAATACTGTAAATACTACTTATACTGACCTCCAACAAATACTGTAAATACTACCTAGTCTGACCTCCAACAAATACTGTAAATACTACCTATACTGACCTCCAACAAATACTGTAAATACTACCTATACTGACCTCCAACAAATACTGTAAATACTACATACACTGACCTCCAACAAATACTGTAAATACTACCTACACTGACCTCCAACAAATACTGTAAATACTACCTATACTGACCTCCAACAAATACTGTAAATACTACTTATACTGACCTCCAACAAATACTGTAAATACTACCTATACTGACCTCCAACAAATACTGTAAATACTACCTATACTGACCTCCAACCAATACTGTAAACACAACCTTTACTGACCTCTAACAAATACTGTAAACACAACCTATACTGACCCCTAACAAATACTGTAAATACTACCTACACTGACCTCCAACAAATACTGTAAATGCTACTTATACTGACCTCCAACAAATACTGTAAATACTACCTACACTGACCTCCAACAAATACTGTAAATACTACCTATACTGACCCCTAACAAATACTGTAAATACTACCTACACTGACCTCCAACAAATACTGTAAATACTACTTATACTGACCTCCAACAAATACTGTAAATACTACCTATACTGACCTCCAACAAATACTGTAAATACTACCTATACTGACCTCCAACAAATACTGTAAACATTATACCTATACTGACCTCCAACCAATACTGTAAATACTACCTATACTGACCCCTAACAAATACTGTAAATACTACCTACACTGACCTCCAACAAATACTGTAAATACTACTTATACTGACCTCCAACAAATACTGTAAATACTACCTATACTGACCTCCAACAAATACTGTAAATACTACCTAAACTGACCTCCAACAAATACTGTAAATATTACCTATACTGACCTCCAACCAATACTGTAAATACCACCTATACTGACCTCCAACAAATACTGTAAACATTACCTATACTGACCTCCAACAAATACTGTAAATATTACCTATACTGACCTCCAACCAATACTGTAAATACTACCTACACTGACCTCCAACAAATACTGTAAATACTACCTATACTGACCTCCAACAAATACTGTAAATACTACCTATACTGACCTCCAACAAATACTGTAAATACTACCTATACTGACCAACAAATACTGTAAACATTATACCTATACTGACCTCCAACAAATACTGTAAATACTACCTATACTGACCTCCAACAAATACTGTAAATACTACCTATACTGACCTCCAACAAATACTGTAAATACTACCTATACTGACCAACAAATACTGTAAACATTATACCTATACTGACCTCCAACAAATACTGTAAATACTACTTATACTGACCTCCAACAAATACTGTAAATACTACCTAGTCTGACCTCCAACAAATACTGTAAATACTACCTATACTGACCTAAAAAACTACTGTAAATACACCTATACTGACCTCCAACAAATACTGTAAATACCACCTATACTGACCTCCAACAAATACTGTAAATACTACTTATACTGACCTCCAACAAATACTGTAAATACTACCTATACTGACCTCCAACAAATACTGTAAATACTACCTATACTGACCTCCAACAAATACTGTAAATACTACCTAAACTGACCTCCAACAAATACTGTAAATATTACCTATACTGACCTCCAACCAATACTGTAAATACCACCTATACTGACCTCCAACAAATACTGTAAACATTATACCTATACTGACCTCCAACAAATACTGTAAATACTACCTATACTGACCTCCAACATATACTGTAAATACTACCTAGTCTGACCTCCAACAAATACTGTAAATACTACCTACACTGACCTCCAACAAATACTGTAAATACTACCTATACTGACCTCCAACAAATACTGTAAACATTATACCTATACTGACCTCCAACAAATACTGTAAACACTACATATACTGACCTCCAACCAATACTGTCATAATGGCTTACATATCTTGTTGGAACAACAAAGGAATAACCTATGACTGATAAAGAAATTTAGTTTCCATATACTGCTGCAACTTTCCAGTGGATACAATAGAACTACAAGAAAAGCTTACACACATTTTTCTATGACTGTGACCAAATTAATGAGGCAATATGATACCAAAATCTAAATAGAGTGGGTGAGAACCTTATAACTGAAGGTTATAACTAGCCAGTAGATAAACAGTGTACATTGAACTTCAACTTCCTGTAATTTTAATTTCCTGGATTCATTACGCAATGATTTCGAGTACAATACATGTATTATTGTCATCACTTAATTCGCTTATAATTCTGCTTATCTCCATACAATTTGGCTTATCATTTCTATTTACCCTGTTGCTTTCAAAACATGTTAGGCAAACAATACGGTGAAAAATATAAAACATATGGATACACTCAAATCCTTATAAAAAAAATTTTGTTCCTATCAGTGAAAGGATTCCAAGCAAATTCACAGGAAAATATTTATTTTTACATGTATACTGATAGGTGTGGAAGCAGCCCAGTTATTTAACTGATGGTTATTTGAGGAATGGGCTGATAGGACATGCAACAGAATTTTACTTGGTTCTTGAGACCAGATGACCTCAGAAGGAAATGATTTCACATCGATTGTAAGGAAAATCTATTACAATTGCCAGTAAATCTGGATGTAGCTATAATCTAGAACAATAGATTAATAGTGGCATATGTTTTATCATTAACAATGCATGTACATTAAAGTTCTACTTTCCATCTTCAATCAATCAATCATGCACATAAACAGGTGAGATACAGATATTTTCAAAGGCTATGAATTCAAATTCATCCTGCCAAAATGAGGATTTTCCAACATACTGATTTCACATAATTTTGAATATCACAGTAAATATTTTATTTTCTCGCCAAATTCTGATACCTGTTTTAACGCACATGTACAATTGCATTGTCGAGTTTCAGTTGCTATGGCACTACAGATCCATCTGTAAATAATCTATAAATAATCTGTACAAAATGCATTTTCAGTATGACGTGGGACATAATAAGGATCCCTATTCAATTTTTTATTTTATGTAATGGGAATTTTAGTTTTCCAAGGGTCCCAATACAACTTTAACTTCATTTAAAGTGAATCCCGATTTTGACCTAATACACCTCCACGAAAAAGCAAGTTAATTTTATCAAAAGAAACAACCATTTTCAGCATGCAAATTTACCAGTAGTCAAAAGCTTCACTCTTAAAACTGAAGATCTTTGTCAGATCTGGTTGTCCATTTACAAATAGCAAGAGCTTCTCAATTTCAACTCAATAAAGTTTATCAGGTTTGAGTTTTAAAACTGTTTAAACGATTTTCAGAATTTTTGTCCTGTTCTTTTTACTGAAGTTTCACTTTCCAAACCAATTAAACAATCAAACCTCTCCTTCAAAATGAAATTAAAACACAACTTCAAAAGTTTCGTGAAACCTGTAAGTTTCTGATGTGACAGAACAGCTCTATTTATGCATTTAATAAAGATTAAGTTATCAGTTATAAATTGCAAGTTTGATGTCATTCCTTAGTAAACCTGGATTGTTTATATGAAAGCAATTTGACACAAGCGAGTGCCGTATTGTAAAAAGTGATTCTGTTTTTGTTGACAGTCTTATTTAATGCTCTTAAGCCTTGTCGTAAAGATGACTTCGTGAGGCTTTATAAGCCCTCTTAATGCCACTCAGAAGAAGATATTTTGTCAACATTTACTGGTCATAAATTGTGTGAGATGTTCCTCAAGTCAATAATAGATCAAAACAAATGCTGCTATAGAAGATCCAAAGATGTAAATATCTATAAAACACTTGTCTTTACTGCGAATACTACTTACGACACATTAGGTTTTTTCAATGATTACTTCCTATTGTGTTGCTTTGTACATTTTGAACACTTAAAAGTATCTGTCAATCAATAACGACAATGAGCTTAAGACCTTAAGATAAAAACTTTGGTCATATATTTATTTATTTTCATCAGATGTCAATAATCAAGAATAATAGGTTTAAAAACTCCGAACTTGGGAAATTATAATGATCATGGTATATATGAACTCCCAACTCGAAATGACTGTGTACAATTTTCTTGTCAAGGCAGACCTATTATCACTAACATTTCCACTATAGAACTGACCAGATATATCAAGGATACATTTTATGGATTGACTAAATTGTGTATGGAAAACGTTAACACTGTGTTCATTACTAAATGAACAATAAACATATTGAATACTTCCTTATTTAAACAAACAAGAAATATAATTATGTTTCATATTCTTATTTACGTTTCCAAGCTAAGATTTCTGAATCTATTTTTTCTGCATGACCTTATTTCGAGCTATGCTAGCAAAAAATTCCTTTATCATTCTACATAGAAAAAAGAAATCTCAAGAGATAAAAAACATCTAAAAATACAATTCTGACATTCAGCTAAAAAAAATCCCACAAGTGGGTCTTCTCGATCAACCAGGAAGAACACAGAAATTTGATAATTCACTTCTATTTGTATATATACATGTATGATGAAATCTAGGTATGTTATAGTAAACTTGGAGTATATACTAAAACAATCAGTAAATACAATCTACATATTTCTTGTAAAATTTGACTGAATTAATATATTTTAGCAACAAAACAGGATAAATTCAGAGACACTTACTAAATTAGTCAGCCATACAAGATTATCCCTAGATACATGTACAATGTATGTTTATTTACATCTTAACACATTCTATGTGATCTTTATATTACAGGTATAAGAGTTTAAGGATATCATAAGAGTAAACTCATGTGTAACACTTTGTCCCCTCTATGGTAGTACATGTACATGTACAACAGTACAGTAGCATATCCTATCAAGATTTTTATTTTTTTGGAGTACAAGAGTAAAATCATGCTAAGTCCTCTGAAAGGTAAAACACATACATACAACGTTTAACAGGAATGTGTGGCTATTTTTGTACTCATAAAAAAAATTCAAATTTCTTCAAATTAAGGTTTAACCAAAATGAATAAAAAATTGCTTGGTTTCAGTTACCTTGACGATCCTTCAGTTACCTAGATCATCCTACACTTTTACCTTTACGCTCAATTTCTTTTTTCATATGTTTCTGATAAGGTCTAATAAGAAATTTATTTTTCTCAAACTGAATACATCTGTGTACTTGTAAATAATTCTGTCAGCTTATCATTATTACTTGACCCTGCCAAGTACTGCAGTAAAATGTCTATTGCACAATTATGTCTTATAAACACTACAGTATACACTGGGAAAAACAAACACTTAGAAAAGCAGGACAATATTGTACAGTGAACATGGTCTGCGAGTATATATATTACAGACAAGACGATGTGAAAGGTTGTATATACCCGTAGTCCAGATTATTTGGGGATATATACATGTACTGTCTGGTTGAGATGTTGTGTGTATACAGTTGAGATGATGTGAAAGAGGATTGGGTACATATACTCATCCCAATGAGGAGTAATTTTTCATGTTGATCTAAAACATCTACTTTTTAGCCTCTAAAACTTTCAATGAACTGCCATTTTTATTAATTACAAGTTCCATATCAAAGAGTTAGATAGTCTTAATGGTACTCTTAATTGGGGAAAACTGAAGGTTTCTAGGAATGAGTGGTTTTCAAAATCACTCTTTCCATAGGATGAGGGATTTTTCAAATTTTTTTCTCACCGTGATATACCCTACCTACTGTCCGTGCAGCTCACTTTGGAAATCAGAAAACTGATGTTTTCTCATTTTTTGTTTGATTCATTGAACTGAATTAAGATCCAATACCTTACTCAAGTTGTTGCGTAACTTTTTCCCAATAATCTTTCATTTATGACTCCACTTAATGTTGTACATGTATAAATCTGACAAACTCCATGGAGGTGGGCAACTGCAATGTCAAAAAATTTCATCTGCCAGGCCGGGTTTTGTCCCGTGTTTACTATGACGTCATTATTCAGAAGCTCAAAACATTCAAAAGGTAAGCTACAATGTAGGTCTATCAGACATTAACTTTTTAACAGTAAGGTACTCTTAAAAGCTTCTGTCAGACAAAAAAAGTAAATATATGTGTTATATTAGAATTTTCAAAACTGAAAATTTTAAAATTCATTGTAACAGTATTACTGATATAATGAATTTTAAAATTTTCAATTTTGAAAATTCTAATATAACATTTGTATAAGTACAGTTGCAAAAATTCTTAAATATGAAGAATGGATATTTTTTACTGTTTATAACTGCTGCTTAAACATCTTTCACATTTGTACAATGGAATGCTCCAAGAGTATGGTGTAATGATTTTTACACATGAACAACATAGGAAAGCATAGATCTGACAATAATATTAAATACAAAGGTATGTTTCCATGAATCGATATTATACATTATTTTCTGATATTTTGAGAATAAATGAGAAAAAATTGAGATTTTCCAATTTCCTGGGTGAGCCACACAAACAGTAGTTCAGAATATGCATGTACTATCCTGCCAAGATTATCTGAAAGTGTATGCTTTCCAGTTGAGATTATTTGAAGGTGTAAGCTTTCCATCAGATACTGTGAATACAAAATGGCTAGTTAGAGGTACCGTCTAGTTAGAGGTACCATCTAGTTAGAGGTAGCGTCTAGTTAGAGGTAGCGTCTAGTTAGAGGTACCGTCTAGTTAGAGGTACTGTCTAGTTAGAGGTACCGTCTAGTTGAGATAGTTTGGATATATACACGTACATGTAAAAGACCTTTCGTATTGGGTAGGTTATTGCAGTCCAGTAGGGAAGAGTATCACAAATGGTCTAATAATGGAGAGAAAAGTGAACATGAATCAGCAACTAATACATTTCATCAAGTGCCTGGGTGACTACAAGTGAATTTTTACATTGTCTGTCAAAGTTTGATTGCCTACTTGTCTTCACCCTCACTTGCAAGTTTACTAAGCAAATCAACAAGATGGGAGAAATGATACAGCACATCAAGTATGGCTGTGCTTTAAACAGTCATAACTGAGTAGACAGCAAGCCTCAAATGGAACTTCTCACCAATCTGAGACTCTAATCTCATAGCAAATTAACCTCACAACATTCGCTCAAATTCTGCTGATAAACAAACCAATACTCTGACACAGAGATGAAAGAGAATTCAAATTTTCTTCTGTGAGGTGGCAGTGTGATAAAGGAATTATTCATCTAACCTTGTAATATTGTAAATTACCAAGTCTGGCAAATTGTGTGCTGAAATTAATAGCAGGGCATATGCATTTGTTCTACTTTATGTTGGGTTCACTAGGTTCAAACGTCCAAGGAGCAGCTAACTCTACAGTCCACTTACATGTACATGTGCAACTGCTTGGGACAATGTGAACAATCATTAGTGTAGCTGAATAAAAAAGAAACAATAGCCCAACTCACAAAGTTCGTAGCAAATAATGATCATTGAGTATGGCAGCCTGTTAGCGCCAACATCACAGAGGGTCTACCCAGCATTATTATCATATGGGTCAAGTGACAGCAGATTATTGAAGTAAGAAGACACATGTCCATTCAGACTCTGTCTAAACACATGCCGACTATATACGGTCATAAATCTAGCAGGTGCAACAGAACACCTAGCCAATCACCTGTAAACTGATTTACGTTTTCTACACTTTTCAACTCCATAGTTCCACCTCATCTAAAGAGTTAGAAAGCATGAACAGGTATTAATGGCAGTTGGGCAAGACTTCCAAAAGATCAAGATTTTAGTTTACATATCATTACTAATGTCTAATCCCTTTGCACTTGACACCTTTCAGTTAAAAGAAGCATTCCAATCAACCATATGAGTTTATCCCTTGGAAATACCTTTAAAAAACCAACTATGGTGCAGTTTCTTTATCTAAAAACATTCCCCTTCTTAAACTTTTAATGTCACTAAAGTAAAATTTTTCACACATAACAAAACAATTCCTTTATTTTAATCTGAATTTTCCCTTTTTCTGAATCTTCATAAAAGATTCTCCATATGGATGGCCGAAAATATTTAATGATATTCAGTATGTGTGTAAAACTCTGAAATACAATAATCAGAGGATGGGTAAAGCTACTGTGAAAAAGAAATATTATAAACTTAAAAACACATTACAGTCAAATCTATTTACCAAAGTCAACTGGACTCCTGCTGACCATTGTGATGATATTAACCCTAAATATTCTTAAAATACATATCGCATGACATTTTATATGTTCCCATCTTTAGATGCAAACTATGTACAATCATACAATGAATATCAAATGATAAGCAATTTATAGGTACATGTACATGTATATTAATCATCATATTTTGTTTCCTACATGTAATACATGTACCTTTTGCAATTGGGTAAGATATACATGTAGTGCCAATATTTTACAATATTCATAATTAACAGAATTTTCCAAATTTACATGTAAACTAGCCAAACTCTAGAATTACCAGGTATTACATGATGTGTTCCAAAAATATAAATGATTCATGCAATGCAGGTTTTCTATAGCAGGAAATACTGTTTAGATGGCTGATTTTAAGTCCTACAGAGACGTGTACAAAAAGACTTTAATTGGTTAGTATTAATTTATACTACATGTATATATTTCATACATCGATAAAACCATATTTTTTCAAAAAATATTGTT
The DNA here is from genome assembly GCA_030159075.1 of Atrina japonica. NCBI lineage: Eukaryota > Metazoa > Mollusca > Bivalvia > Pterioida > Pinnidae > Atrina > Atrina japonica. Next base: position 384,215 of record BROG01000024.1, read on the forward strand.
TAGCCATTTCCAGGCCACAAAATATCAAAAATCATCATAACCCATTTAGAGGTTACACTGACAGGAATTACTGTAACCTACAAGTTACAATAAGTATTATTTAGACCCAAAATATATATAAAAGTAATTCTATAAATTGCATTGTATTGTATTTATGATATGACACTTTAGTTTTTGTGATGAAAAATCCCTTAAATGAGTAAGTAAAACTGTGACATATATTGTTTTACTTTCCATTTTAAAATTGTCAAATCTTTTGAAATAACAAATTAGAAAATTACATCCAAATAACCAATTAAACTTGAAAACATGTTCTGTTTGATGGTGATACTGCATAAAATATGATATACATGTGTTCTCTAACCTAAAAAACCATTTTCCATGATACCCATCCCCTGAAATTTTGGAGATACATGTACTTGTATACATATCAATTACAACACTTCACTGAACAATGGATTCTTCAAAAACAAAATTAATTTTACTGAAAATGATGGGTTTTTTAATCTTAAATTGCATTTTCATGGCTTTCTAAGAATAACAATCTTGACACACCTTACAAAATGTGACAGGCATTTAGAAAAGATAAAAAATATGTCCGACCTGACCATTCATTGAAAGTATTTAAGCAGAAAATCAGTAAGAAGGAAGGTATGTTGCAAGTCACACACTTTGAGAAAGTTACCTTGAGAATCCAATAATTTGAAATTCAACTTTTAAACCAAGCTGTGCTAATCAATAAATCAATGAAATAAAATCTCCAGTTTCTTTTTCCTATTACTGACAACATTTTTCAAATTAATTTTAATGATTTTACGTGTCAATACTGAACAGAACCCAACTGTGTAAAAACTGCTCGTGGCTCAGACAACATAATAGATGTTTGAGAATAAAACCTCTCCACAAAATACATTATTCTTGATTCAAAACATACATTGATTATAGCTATAAAATCACAGAAGAATGAATTGTATCTGAAACTGAATAGATAAAAAAAACTTTATTTAATTCTAAAACTCAATACTCCTAATTCAAGATAATTACTATTCAAACAATCTGTTTAAAGCATAAAAAAGGAAATATGAAAAATAATAAGAGCGCCAAAAGGATTTGTAAAGATGTCACATGGAAACATTTTGTATAGAAAGAAGTCTTGTACTATATATTACGCAAAGACTATAAATCACTAGGACATAATCGATCATAAACCAAGAGCAAATATGACCGACACTCTAAAGCAATTTACAAAATTAGTGAAAGGACTTCAGACCACATGGGATGCTTTTTACGCTAAGAAAACTGTCACCGATAGAGATCGGTGTACAATCACACTCTGCTCATTTGGCCATCGTCAACGTAAATTTAAACAGCAATATGTGACATAAAACCTTCACGATCTTCAGGTAACTAACAGACCAGAAAAACGAAAAATTGACTCCTCTTGGCAAGTGTCAGTTCAAATTTGTTCTTTAAATGCAATCACTATGAAATTTCCCTGTCATTTTATATTACCGCCTTATACTGAACGAAATCATGGATTACAGAAGGTGCAATACAATCAGCCACGGAAAACTTGATGATCAGAAACTGTTGTAAATATCATATTTAACTTAATGTTAAATTGCCCCACAGCCAAATTTAAATGCACACATCCAATTAAACGTCTACGCTTATCCCTGGATAAAAAAATAACTGTTGCTGTCATTTTAAAGAATGTGATAGATGTCAATCACTGCAACAGATCCTTTTCTTTGTGTTCATCCAGCGGATGATTCCCACTGGAGCAATCTTGATTATCATCAGTATTTTTTCTCCACTCAATTTTCCAGGCTGATACCATCTCTATAGATTTTGACATATTCATTAACAGAATTGAGTATGTAGTCAAGAATTTTTAAAGTTAGATATTTTTCTATCAAGATGTCAGAATTACACGCTAGTGATAATATGATGGTACCTTTCTGTCTTAACTACCTCTATTTTTATTAAATGAATAAATAAAACAAAATATGTCCTATTACAAAATCTTTCAAAATGACATATGTTTTCTAGTAACAAATCATGTTGTGAAATTTTACAGGGTGTTGATTTTTGCTGTAAATATGCTTAAAAGATAAAGTAATGAGTATTTCTCATGTCGATGACATACATTTGAGTACACTTACGTTAGTGACAGGAAGAAGTCAAGAATGGGTTATTGGATCTACTGACTAGTTGACATGTGAATCAGTAAAATATTGTCTGTTATTACTACCAAGTGTTTTAGCTGTAAGTTATTAACTGGACCAAGTTACTGGTACAAACTATGTTATTTGGATAATTTACTTGTGTTTGTTCATTACCTAGTTTAAGGAATTTGACACAGTACTACTAAGAATACATGAAGATTTATTCTTTTGAATTATTTACAATTATTATGGGGCCTCTGTGGTTAGAGCAATGCATTCTTGTCAACGTAGGTTTGAGTCCTGCCGGAACGTCAACTGACTTTGTGAGAAAGTTTGCCAGTTAAGTTGCAGAAGGTTGGTGGTCTTTTCCCAGGGGTACATTGTAACCAGGTTCTCTTCCACCACTAAACACTGGCCACCACTATATAAAACATTTACTCTTAGAAACACAAAGATTCTTATGACACTAAACACTGGCCACCACTATTTAAAACATTTACTCTTAGAAACACATTCTTATGACACTAAATACTGGCCACCACTATTTAAAACATTTACTCTTAGAAACACAAAATAAGATTCTTATGACACTAAACACTGGCCACCACTATTTAAAACATTTACTCTTAGAAACACAAAATAAGATTCTTATGACACTAAATACTGGCCACCACTATATAAAACATTTACTCTTAGAAACACAAAATAAGATTCTTATGACACTAAAACACTGGCCACCACTATTTAAAAACATTTACTCTTAGAAACACAAAATAAGATTCTTATGACACTAAACACTGGCCACACTTTTAAAACATTTACTCTTAGAAACACAAAATAAGATTCTTATGACACTAAACTGGCCACCACTATTTAAAACATTTACTCTTAGAAACACAAAATAAGATTCTTATGACACTAAACACTGGACACTATTTAAAACATTTACTCTTAGAAACACAAAATAAGATTCTTATGACACTAAATACTGGCCACCACTATTTAAAACATTTACTCTTAGAAACACAAAATAAGATTCTTATGACACTAAACACTGGCCACCACTATTTAAAACATTTACTTAGAAACAAAATAAGATTCTTATGACACTAAATACTGGCCACCACTATATAAAACATTTACTCTTAGAAACACAAAATAAGATTCTTATGACACTAAACACTGGCCACCACTATTTAAAACATTTACTCTTAGAAACACAAAATAAGATTCTTATGACACTAAATACTGGCCACCACTATATAAAACATTTACTCTTAGAAACACAAAATAAGATTCTTATGACACTAAACACTGGCCACCACTATTTAAAACATTTACTCTTAGAAACACAAAATAAGATTCTTATGACACTAAATACTGGCCACCACTATATAAAACATTTACTCTTACAAAATAAGATTCTTATGACACTAAACACTGGCCACCACTATTTAAAACATTTACTCTTAGAAACACAAAATAAGATTCTTATGACACTAAACACTGGCCACCACTATTTAAAACATTTACTCTTAGAAACACAAAATAAGATTCTTATGACACTAAATACTGGCCACCACTATACTAAAAATTTACTCTTAGAAACACAAAATAAGATACTTATGACACTAAATACTGGCCACCACTTAAAACATTTACTCTTAGAAACACAAATAAGATTCTTATGACACTAAATACTGGCCACCACTATTTAAAACATTTACTCTTAGAAACACAAAATAAGATTCTTATGACACTAAATACTGGCCACCACTATTTAAAACATTTACTCTTAGAAACACTATTCTTATGACACTAAATACTGGCCACCACTATTTAAAACATTTACTCTTAGAAACACAAAATAAGATTCTTATGACACTAAATACTGGCCACCACTATTTAAAAACATTTACTCTTAGAAACACAAAATAACTTATGACACTAAATACTGGCACACCACTATTTAAAACATTTACTCTTAGAAACACAAAATAAGAACTTATGACACTAAATAACTGGCCACCACTATTTAAAACATTTACTCTTGACACAAAATAAGATTCTTATGACACTAAATACTGGCCACCACTATTTAAAACATTTACTCTTAGAAACACAAAATAAGAACACTAAATACTGGCCACCACTATATAAAACATTTACTCTTAGAAACACAAAATAAGATTCTTATGACACTAAATACTGGCCACCACTATATAAAACATTTACTCTTAGAAACACAAAATAAGATTCTTATGACACTAAATACTGGCCACCACTATTTAAAACATTTACTCTTTAAGATTCTTATGACACTAAATACTACTATTTAAAACATTTACTCTTAGAAACACAAAATAAGATTCTTATGACACTAAATACTGGCCACCACTATTTAAAACATTTACTCTTAGAAACACAAAATAAGATTCTTATGACATAAATACTGGCCACCACTATTTAAAACTTACTCTTAGAAACACAAAATAAGATTCTTATGACACTAAATACTGGCCACCACTATTTAAAACATTTACTCTTAGAAACACAAAATAAGATTCTTATGACACTAAATACTGGCCACCACTATTTAAAACATTTACTCTTAGAAACACAAAATAAGATTCTTATGACACTAAATACTGGCCACCACTATATAAAACATTTACTCTTAGAAACACAAAATAAGATTCTTATGACACTAAATACTGGCCACCACTATTTAAAACATTTACTCTTAGAAACACAAAATAAGATTCTTATGACACTAAACACTGGCCACCACTATTTAAAACATTTACTCTTAGAAACACAAAATAAGATTCTTATGACACTAAAATACTGGCCACCACATTTAAAACATTTACTCTTAGAAACACAAAATAAGATTCTTATGACACTAAATACTGGCCACCACTATTTAAAACATTTACTCTTAGAAACACAAAATAAGATTCTTATGACACTAAATACTGGCCACCACTATTTAAAACATTTACTCTTAGAAACACAAAATAAAGATTCTTATGACACTAAATACTGGCCACCACTATTTAAAACATTTACTCTTAGAAACACACTTATGACACTAAACACTGGCCACCACTATTTAAAACATTTACTCTTAGAAACACAAAATAAGATTCTTATGACACTAAATACTGGCCACCACTATTTAAAACATTTACTCTTAGAAACACAAAATAAGATTCTTATGACACTTACTGGCCACCACTATTTAAAACATTTACTCTTAGAAACACAAAATAAGATTCTTATGACACTAAACCACTGGCCACCACTATTTAAAACATTTACTCTTAGAAACACAAAATAAGATTCTTATGACACTAAACATGGCCACCACTATTTAAAACATTTACTCTTAGAAACACAAAATAAGATTCTTATGACACTAAATACTGGCCACCACTATTTAAAACATTTACTCTTAGAAACACAAAATAAGATTTCTTATGACACTAAATACTGGCCACCACTATTTAAAACATTTACTCTTAGAAACAACAAAATAAGATTCTTATGACACTAAATACTGGCCACCACTATTTAAAACATTTACTCTTAGAAACACAAAATAAGATTCTTATGACACTAAATACTGGCCACCACTATTTAAAACATTTACTCTTAGAAACACAAAATAAGATTCTTATGACACTAAATACTGGCCACCACTATTTAAAACATTTACTCTTAGAAACACAAAATAAGATTCTTATGACACTAAATACTGGCCACCACTATTTAAAACATTTACTCTTAGAAACACAAAATAAGATTCTTATGACACTAAATACTGGCCACCACTATTTAAAACATTTACTCTTAGAAACACAAAATAAGATTCTTATGACACTAAACACTGGCCACCACTATTTAAAACATTTACTCTTAGAAACACAAAATAAGATTCTTATGACACTAAATACTGGCCACCACTATTTAAAACATTTACTCTTAGAAACACAAAATAAGATTCTTATGACACTAAACACTGGCCACCACTATAACATTTACTCTTAGAAACACAAAATAAGATTCTTATGACACTAAATACTGGCCACCACTATTTAAAACATTTACTCTTAGAAACACAAATAAGATTCTTATGACACTAATATAGCCACCACTATTTAAAAACATTTACTCTTGAAACACAAAATAAGATTCTTATGACACTAAACACTGGCTATTTAAAACATTTACTCTTAGAAACACAAAATAAGATTCTTATGACACTAAATACTGGCCACCACTATATAAAACATTTACTCTTAGAAACACAAAATAAGATTCTTATGACATGTAACAGAAATTCTAATGTGAAGGTTCTAAGACGAAGAATATTATGAGTTTACATGTAGGGGAACTCTGTCAAGTTTGTTCATATTTGTTGTAACAGGAATGGCAGACAACGAGAAACATGAAATCATTGCTGCAGAGGAATCGGTATAAACAGCCATGTAAATAAGAAGGGTTAATATGTACTTGTGCATATTGTATATACCGGTAAATATATATGTGCAGCTTCACTGAAAACCCAACTTATAAACTTGACAGCTGTTAAAAAATAATTTTCTTTTGATCTTTAATATTTTTATTGAAAGAAATGTAAGTTCCATTTTGGAAAAAATACTAAAACATTCTTGTAATATATTTAGTCCTTTGGATAGCCCTTTAATGAGCTGCGTGTACATGGTCTCATTTTTTACTATTTTGTATACAGGACCAGGAATTGAGGTTATGGACAATAAATAATCAAGACAACACAAAGGGCAAAGGTCAAATATCCACTCAACAGGAGGTTACAAGGGTCAAATGACTGCTCATAACTTTTATCATTTATTAACTTTCTGCTCTCATCAAAGACAAAAATTTGCATGGCGGTTCAGAAAGAATTTGAATCATGGGGGAAATGCTGTCTCTATATACTGTGTAACCTATACCAGAGGGGTGTAAAGGATGTACAGAGATCCCACACTGGACATTATCTTCCAGGGGTACTCTAAAGGGAATATTCTTAAAGATGGGATATTTTGGTTGAACTTAATATGTTTTTTCGCCCTAGAACCATTATAAAACATAGGTAACTATCTCAGATTGATTTACTGTTTGTGATTATCTATATATTCTAAGGAATGTGTTGTTTCTGTCTATGAAATGTTTTAAAGAAGTGAAATTGTACAAATGACCCACACTGATGGCCTCATTGAACTTCTAATGGGCAAAGATTACTGGATGGAAATGTCCATTAATCACAGAATGTACTGCACATAAAGTAAAGTTAATCAGCAAAAACAGGGCCACCCATGTTGTATGTAAGAGACCCCAGAAGTTAAATCTAACTTAATATGAATGAACATCCTAGCCTAATACATGTAGCATTAATATGACATAATTTAAACACCATTTTACAGTCAAGAAATCTATTTTAATTAGTTTTTATACAATGTTAAACTAATATCAAGTGTTTTATCATGATGGGTAATTTGATCCATCAACGAATGATTAAATATGGCAATTAGGTGAAGTTTACATTTGAAGAAGAATTTCAGGTTCACATACTGGTCAGGAATATCACAGAGCATTGTTAAAATACAGATGCTTGCTCCATTTCCTGATTCGTTACACAATGTTATCATAATAATGTAGTTTAACTAAAGTAATTTTGCACCAAGAAATCCAAGCATTTATTATTATTGAAATCCATTCCTCCGGGATTCTTTAAAGTACTATATCAATAGCACTGAATCTCCAGGGAGCAGAAGAGTTTTTTTCCTGCAAATGACATGAAACCTCAAAATGATATATGTACTTTGTCTTATAACAGGTATCACAAATCTACTGGTCTGATACATTGTACATGTATGTCAAAACATTAAGATACATTTTAATTCTTTACTAAAATGATTACAGGTACACATATAGAACAGGTAAATTGTACAGTGTACACTAAATACAGAAACAATGTACTTGCAATAACTAGGGATTTAAAAGAATAGTCTTATGGGTCCCAAGTCTCTATATGTAGGAGATACATGTAGGCTTTTTTCAGTCAATTTTGGGAAAATGTCATTGGGCAACCAATTGGGAATTCAAATTTGAATTTATCAAAGTTGGATATAGTTTGATATTTCAATGCCATGGTTTTTTTTTTTCAAATAAATTTCCCCTGTATTAATTTATTTTTCATCACAGTTGTGGCCTCAACATCAAATTGGGAACTTTTTCCATCAAAATGGGAAAAACACATGTATTTTGCATTGGGAATGAGGACAAATTCGGCCCCATGGAAACTAGAAAAAGGCCTCAGAGAAAACTTTAACAGTGAAATTTAACATGTCTTCTTCATTCTCTGTGATATTTAGATATACAAGGATTAGTAAAATAATTTGTACATTTTTGTAAAATTGAGATGTGAAAACTGAAACTTGACTATCTATGAGACCTCTAAATGAAGTCACACAATTCTACTCTCAAGTTTGGGTTCAAATTCATCTGACCTTGACCTTAAAATGCATTTACACATAAATTTTGAAATGACAATGTCAAAAGGCAAAAACATGTCTAGAATAAGAACTACATAATGTACCATTACAAAATTATACTTTTTTTATGAAGAGGTTAAATGTTAAAATCACAACAAAGGTCACAATATTATGTGGCACAAATTTTCTTGGTACATGTACATGTAATACACTTATCGGTACATATACTGAATATCACAAGGTCAAAAGGTCATGAACTTGAAAATTATGTAAAATAGGAAGTCGATCTAAAACAACTACATCTATGTCTCCCTCCAGCTAGCACTAGATTTACAGAATTTTGTGTATCTATGACAACCTATGTCAATGTTTTGTGTGCACACATGTAGATCTAGCAATAGTTCATAAAACAGGAATCTCATATCACATACATGTACATTGTAAGAATACATACTGTTGAAAACAAGATAAATTAAATTCCTGGCTTTTTCACATTGATTGAGCACATTTCCTATTTTTAGCCAAAAAGTGTGACATCAGACAGTGCATGTAAAACCTTGCATCTAGCTGTGTCCCTCCTCCACTGGTCTATACTATAGCAAATTTACAATATCACAAAATATATTTACTTAAAAAATAATTTGATCAATAATCTGATTCATAATTGTTTGACATCAAACACGTACCTGTACATACAGGTATATCTAATTAACTTCTGATTTGCTAGGAAATGAAAGGTTCTATTTAAGTCTGAATGGAAAGAAATTAATTGATATATATTAATAAGTAAATACACTATGCTCTGAACCAAGCTTTAAACTGTGACATATTTTGTAATCTGACTCATCTCAAAGTTTTATTTTGTTGACAATAAATATTACAGTCATAAGCTTCTGATGATATTTCATCATCTCTAACAACAAGGTGATTAATAGTTATTCAATACACTTGTGGTTCACAAATACAAAAATATCTCCTGTTTCAAAAGAAAAGTGAATGAGTGTATATTAACTGATAAATATGAATGTATAATTCTCTATGAAACATACGTTTAATACTAACATCAGAGGTCAAATGCTGAAATATAAGTCACTAAGGTCCCTTTTTAATTCAACAAATGAATGACAGAAAACCATTTACATGTATGTAGAAATGTATCAAATTCAAAATTTAAAATTTAAGCGAGTAGTTCCAAATGTACAGATGCCCATGTCATATGCCTGATTACACCTGTAACAACCTCTGACATACTGATTTGTACATACATGTACATGTACATGAGCTTGCTACAGCCTGGTTACATTTACATTATATACTATCCAGTCACACAGATGCAGATGCCAACATTTGGAGCTACATCTAAATGATCAGGAAAAATGACAGACTGTAAAAGATTAGACTGTAAGACACAAATCAAATATTTACCACTGAAGCTAGCCAACTTAGATCTAAATAGTGACAACGCAGACAGCAACAGACAAAATAACACACACACACACACACACACACACCCCCACCCCGGTATGTCAAATCTGCAAACAAGAGACCATGACAAAACAGAAGACAACAAATACATGTAACTATGTCACAGCTGGATAAAATCATGACAAAGCAGACGGCAATTATCCATGGAATAGCTGCCAAAATGTGACAAAGCAGAATACAACATCACAAATGCAAAGAATAAGACAAACTGAAATGCAATACACTATGTCACAAATGAAAAAAAAAATGTGACAAAGGGAAAGGCAATAAACTGTCATAGTGGCCAAAATTAAACAAAACAGAAGACAAAATACATGACAAAGCGGAGGGCAATATTTATGTCACAGCTCCTAAAAACATGTCAAAACAGAAGGCAATAAACCATGTCATACATGTAGCTCCAAAATATTCTAAAACAAACTTTAATAAACTATAATAAGATAATCAGGCCATAAAATAACAGAAACTGTTGTAACCCATTTACAGGTTATGCCAAAGGGAATAACTGTAATATGCAGGTTACAATAGCAGTAATGAAGACTACATTGAAATTCATTGAGAACAACAAGGAAGTTACATGATTTGTATTTGTCATAACCTCCACGCAACCTGAACGATCGCTCTGGAGTTATTTTGTTGTCTGATAATTCTTAACAACTTTCTAATATATACATGTACATGTATTTGTATACAAAAAGTCAATCAGTTTTGAGTTACTAAGTAATTTGCACAAAACTCTAAACTACATGTATATATCATTTGAAGCTTGATGGCTCGTTCAGGGATTTCAATAAGTTTTCAAGTAGGAGGTGAATCTGTAAAAGTAAAAAGAAGATAGTAATTCAGCACCAAAGGCGCAATTCTGTTACTGGGGTCATGAAACATGCCCCTCCGAAAAAGTTTTGAATTTTAAATGTCCAGAATTGGCATTTCCAGCTTTTTAGAGATGAAAATCAGTCTTCTGAATCTACATGATGAAGTCAGATCAGGTTTATTATCGGTATTCCAGAAACACTAGTCTTTGTTTTTTCTCTCATGAAAAAGTAAACGGTGAAAATGAGGAAGTAGGCAGGTAATTTCACCAGCTTCTACTGAAATCCTTGTTTGTTTATAAACATATTTATGAACTTTGTAGATATTGTCCTTTGATAAAATTCTGTAAAATGTAACATGTAGTTAATATTACTTTAACAGTGTGTGAAAAATATGATATATAATCTGATGTGATTAGCTTGACTGATGAAAATTTCAGGTATCTTTAATTTTTACTGTGTAAAGTTTATGTCACTTCAAAACTAGCCAAAAAAATATTTGGATTACAATAATGATAAAAACTAACATTTTAGGACATAATGATATCAAAAGATGAAATGTTTGAAATTGATAAATGTGTACACTCAAACTTATTATACTATTTAAAACTTGTATATACCATTAAAACAGAAATGAATTTAAATACATGAAAAACAAACAACACACTTAGTTCACATTACTTAACAAGTCTTGAGTCAATATTTTCAAATACATTGTAAGTTCTTTGACAACATTTAAACAGTAAATGACAGAAGCCAGTTATCTTCGAGTCAATCACTTGTAACAATATTTGAGCAGATGGCTTTTGTTGATTTGACACTAGCCCAAAAAATTAAAATCACCCTGAAATCTGTTGGTCATTTAACTTCATGTTAGGAGTTTGAAAAGTCTGTTTTCAATGTGTTAATCATTAGCTGCTGGTCAAAATGGAGACCAAATCAAGCCTGAGGGTTTGTGGAATGTTAAGAATGAGTTAAAGTTTCTTGTATCTGTTATTTTTCACTCTGTGTACCCAGAAAATGGCCACATCAATCAGATAAAAATACCTGTAGTTAGATCCGCTGATAAAAAGCCAATCAAACAGATCAGTGATTTAATATTCCAACAATTCTCCTAGTGTCATGTAATAAAGCCTACCACAATTTTAATTTGATGAAAAACTCAGTAAGATTTGGACTGTAGTTACAGATGTATACATGTACTTATGTTCATTTACAGTGTGTAATAGAATAAAATTTAAAGTTGAGGACAGTATTTACACACAACTTAGCACTGACTAAACTTACAAGTTTTTCACCTGCACATAACAAGCACCTGCCAGCAAAAGCCTAGCTGATTTAAATGTGACAAATCTTAATTGGGTAATAATTTGGACAAAATAACATAATTTTGCTCTTTTTATAGTCCTTTGAATCTATATTTACACAAATGATTTCTCTGAAACAGACTTTATTTGTAATTATGGATTACATGTATAGATATCCTAACTCACTGAAATATATGCTGAAGCTACAAAATGTGTGTTTAATTGAAAAATACATAGCTATACTACATAGCATACATAATACATATAAAGAAAATAAGATCTTGGGATTCTTCAGAACAAGTAAACTTGGAGCCACACAGAAGCCAAACGTAAATCACTACTTAATCACAATATCAAGAACTCTTCTTTGATGGATCTCTATTAACAGTCTGTCTATCCCACGCTACTCAAATATGAGACATTTAACATTTTGACAATATGCTGTAGAATACAATAATTTTGTGGGGTTAAAATTTCTTTGTTTTAAAGATAAAACAAATGTATACATGTACATGTATAATTTTAGCAAGAAGTTATTTTAGCGATTTAATGATTAAAAAATATAACTCTTACCTACGATGGGTAAAGAATTGTTAGAAATATTCAATTTTAGCGATCTCAACAACCTCGCTAATAATGCCAAAATTGAATCGTCACTAAAAATTTCTGTTTAAACTGTATCTACCAAAGTCTTATTATACTGGTAAAACATGAAGTGATCAAACTCAGTAACTGTAGCATTCATTGATGATCATTCCTAGTTTACATACAAAAATTATTTATGTGGCTACAGTCAATCACCACATAAAAATACAGAGGGTACACTTATGTACTCTATACATCATAAACGAAACTGATAAACATGTTTAATACAAGTCCCCCTCCAGTAAATTTTAAACTGATAAACATGTTTAATGCAAGTACCCCCTCTTTAAATTTTAAACTGATTAGATGGAAACATTTACAGCAAATTTAATGTTTGAGTTGATAGGTTTATTTCTCACAGAGGAACAGACATGTTAGATCACAGTTCGGATGATATTACCAATGTACATGTGTTTAACACATTGCTATTACATACAATTTACCTATGCGGAAATGATGCCAGGCGAAATCTGGCACTTAACTTGAAAAAATAAGCAAAATTGTTTACTCCAGATCAATCAGTGTTTACATCTAATATCACAAAAAAATACCTTTAAAACAGAACATGTGCTCATCAAATATTGTTGAAAAGATCAAGGCTACTTCTGACCATAATTCATGGGGGAAAGTTGTTGGGAAGTCAAAATGACAAAAAACAGAACTCCTGTAGAAATAACAAATCCTACAAACTGCTTTGTTGTTATCATTTCAACATATTTGTTTCTTGCGAGTATTTCCTATAAAATGCAATTGACTTCTTTAGAAAAAAATCAAAGATCAGACGAGATCAGAGGGTTAAAAAAAAAAAGATTATTCAATATTAGTGGGATCATGTCAAATGCAAATTTTGACTTTTGGGTGTATTTATTATGTGTGTTACTTTCATTGAATGTGACTTTTTCTTTGCAGATGTATTTCTAAAATGAGGTACTTACATTGTATGTTCAAAACAGCTTCTCCACTCAAGAGGGAAAATCCTGAAGTTTTATTGGTTGCAATACATTGAAATGGCCCACTGTCATCTTCCTGAGTCACACGTAAAATTCTCAGGTTTCTTCCTTCCTGGAATTTTCTGCTCGTAAACTTTATTTCTTTTCCGGACTGAATCCAGCTAAATTCTATCTGATTTCTGTTTGATACGTCACAATGTAAAACAATCTCCGATTCTGCCACCACGTCTCGATTTTCCGGCTTCGAGCTGAAGTAAAATGTATCCTGTGCGTATGTATGCAGTACTGAAAAATAAGCATACGATATCAATATCATAATATAATGCATAATTGTGTGAATGGTCATTTGTACAGGGGAGGAGGGGGGCTCATTGGGCGAGTGGTTAGAGAATTGTGCTTTGAACCATGAAGCCTCTCACTTCTGGTCGGCAAGGGTTCGAGCCCCACTAGAACCTACATGTAAGCTGATTTTTGTGAAGTTTGCAAATTTACTTGTGGAAGGCCGGTGGTCCATTGTTACCGGTTCTCTCCTCCACCATTAAATACTGGCTGCCATAATATAACTGACAATTGCCGAGTATAAAACACCATTAAAATCAAATCATTGTACAATGTACATGTACATGTATTTAATGAAACCATTAAAATCAAATCAAATCATTGTACAATGTACATGTATTTAATGAAACCATTAAAATCAAATCAAACCATTGTACAATGTACATGTATTTAATGAAACCATTAAAATCAAATCAAATCATTGTACAATGTACATGTATTTAATGAAACCATTAAAATCAAATCAAATCATTGTACAATGTACATGTATTTAATGAAACCATTAAAATCAAATCAAACCATTGTACAATGTATTTAATGAAACCATAAGCCATTAAATAAACTTTCAATAAATTTCTGTAAAACACAAGACGATGTCGACATTTAACTATTGAAACAGGTTTTACCTTGAAAAAAAAATCGTAAATTTGTTAAACTCATTCCACTTTTAAAAAAATCATTGACACCATAAGTATCAAATTCAATAAGCAGTTTGAGAGTATTGATTCAGGGAGTAATTATAAATCAATATATGTCCCCTACCTGTGAAACTGAGAGTATTGATGAATGAAAACAAGTCCCCAACCATAATTAAGTCAATGGTGATCATTTAAAAATTTTTACAAAATGATATCTGGATGGACCGAGAGGTATGCAGACAAAACCTACTTTCTATCCCTGGTTTCACAAGGGACTAAAATGTTTTCATTTTAAACATCTTAACTCATTGATCCCTGAAAAACAACGAAGTCTTCTATAAATCAATGACTTAGACCTGAGCAAATGTGTCTTTAAGAGTGAATGAGTTAAGTATGTACTGCTCAGCATACAGATGTACATATACATGTACAGTCAAACTTCAATGAGTCGAAATTCAAAGGACCACCTAGAAAAGTTCAAAACATCGGGACTTCGACTCATGGATGGTAAGTCATGATCATGTTTTTAGTTTCAAAGGTTTTCTAAGTTGTATTTGACTGCTTCAAAGCCATTTAAACCTGTCAACCGTACAGACCATAAAAGACTGGTTTTAACAATAGAAAAGAGCATATCACTCGGATATCCAGGGGTGAAAAGGTTAAGACATATACTGTCATTATAGTTAATAACAAGTGCTAAAATTAACTTAATTGTTGTGAAATTTAAACACTGAATGTTTATGAGAGGAAGAATTACAGTGGAGTGATTTTGTACACTTGCAAATTTTGACTTTGAATTATTGTTAGGAATTTTTGTTGTTTTTATAAAATGGGCCCAAAAATTTATTTGAAACATTGCAAAATTCGACTCATTAAGTGCTTATCATAAAATGTATAAAAGTAGCACTAAATAACAAAATTATTCAGGACTTTGTCAATAGTTCGAAATATCAAGAAACTCTACTGATTGAAGTTCGAATCATCAAAGTTCTACTTCATATCACATGTAGTACAAAAGTGGAAAGGTTCAGGCCCACAAAATAAAATCATGAGTGAATGCAATGGTAAAATAAAGATCTTGGATGTGATGGTGACCACTTGACTGATACTTTTCCATATGGAAACAATTAACCGCTTTACAGGATCCAAAGATGTATAAAAATCTTATTGAGCATGACAAATCAAACACACCTTAAAATAACAACAAGCTCCCTGTCATGTGACCACTAAATATAAAGAGGGCATTCAAAGGTCACTTGCATTTATAGGTCAATTCACCCCTAGTAATTATAGATAAATTAATCACAGTAAATGATTTACAAAAACAAGACTTTCCATCACAAAGGTTTGCAAATACAATTTTAGTTACAATGTAGTTGTATTACTAGTTACTGTTTTACACCAATTTCAATAATATGTCAGTTACATGTATATCATGAGGGGCAAATACAATTTTCTTGTGCATGTAAACAATTTATTTTTAATACTGATGTGAGAAAGATGAATTTCCACAGGAATAATTTGATTTCTTCAAACATATTGGTATGTTTATGTTTGTTAGTTGGAAGCACTACCTGTTTTAAAGATGACATTCTGACATAGTGCACCTGGTATAAATGGCTGACATTGGATACAGAATACATATAGTGTCACATTTGCGTGCGAACCTTGATCACTCTTTCATCATGTAAGACATAGTAATACACTGGACATGGTTCACTGCAAGTCAGCCACACACACTAAATACATGCATACAATGTACATGTACACATGTACATGCTTAGTTAAATGTGTAAATGTCTCCATGCCCTGTGCTGCTTCATACACAATCTAAAAAGAGTACCTTTATCACACAAAATTTACATTCACTTTTAACATAATATATTATGCCTACAACATATAAATGTAACAATATAAGGGCCAATGATTTAAATGTATACCTAACTCTATTAGACTTGGAGTGTACAGTTTATTTCAACTGCACATATGACAAAGTACACACATACATTTTGTACATGTACAGGTAAAACTAGTGATACCAGTGTATATTAACAATGTATGTACATTTTATACATGTTACTGGTAGATTATACACTGGGTGTTAACAGTACATTGTACATGTTAAGAGTACTAGTATGTACTGAACATAAACAGTACAAAGAGAATGATCTCGATGTTATCTGTACAAATTTAAGTGTCCACTGAATGTTAACAGTACAAAGAGAATAATGTTGTTGTTATCTGTACAAATTAACATGTCCAAGGAATGTTAACAGTACAAAGAGAATGATGTTGTTGTTATCTGTACAAATTATCATGTCCACAGAATGTTAACAGTACAAAGAGAATGATCTCGATGTTATCTGTACAAATTAACGTGTCCACAGAATGCTAACAGTACAAAGAGAATGATCTCGATGTTATCTGTACAAATTAATGTGTCCACTGAATGTTAACAGTACAAAGAGAATGATGTCGTTGTTATCTGTACAAATTAACATGTCCACAGAATGTTAACAGTACAAAGAGAATGATCTCGATGTTATCTGTACAAATTAACATGTCCACAGAATGTTAACAGTACAAAGAGAATGATCTCGATGGTTTCTGTACAATGTTATCTGTACAAATTTCAGTGTCCACTGAAGTTAACAGTGCAAAGAGAATGGTCTCATGATCAGTGTTTCATGTATCTGTACAAATCCAAGTGTCCACTGAATGTTAACAGTAACTGGAGAATGTTCTGAATATGTGAATGTTAACAGTGCAAATCAGAGTACATACACATGCTATATGATAACTGTACAGAATATAGACTAATACAGATATGATAACAACAGAATTTAATGTGTGCTTGACGTTAACAATAACAAATTTCTGTACAAGTCATAGGATCCTATCTGTATGAATTATAATAATTACATGTATGTTAATGGTAGGGATAATATTTAGTGCAATAGCATATACCAGTACATATGTATATAAAAAGTCAAAACTTGAGTAAATATTTTGAATTGTTTTATGCCACAGTCAACAATTTTGACATGTTTTATGCCAAACTCAACAATTTGAAGTTATATTGTGACGGCCAGTTTTTAATGGTGGAGGAGAGATCCCAGTTACCCGGGAAGAGACCACCAGCCTTCCGCCTTGAGCAAATACTGGAGTTCTATTGAACATGTCTACAAATGTACATGGTACCTAATTAAGTAGTGAACAAAACTTGAAATTCTCAATTTTTACTGAGTACAATGTATGTATGTTTGTGTGTCTGTGTGTGGAGCTTCTGCTGACAATATACTCTATCATAAAGCAGGATCCCACACAAAAATATTTTACATGTCTGTCATTACAGAACAGGTAACTCATGGCAACCTTACAAAATACTCCTAACAATACACACCAAATGAAATGGAATTAGAAGATTACCAGTACAATAATATTCAAAGATACCAAATGTCAATGAAAACAAGTTAAAATGTAGTAGAATGCATAAAGTTAAACAGGAAAATAAGATAAATACATGGAGATCTTGAAAATATGTATAGAGATCTAATGTTCCCTTTTATTTCTTCACATTTATTACTGCCATAACTTTCTAGGTTAACTGTTTCCTACACACATGTTTACAGGGATCTTACACTCTATCATAGGAAGCCGAAATAAGGCCCCATTCCCAATGCAAAACAAAAGCATTTTTCCCCAATTTGCAGTAAAAATTTCCCAATTGATGTCAAATACATGTATGTCATAAATTGACACACTTACGAATGTCGTATTGAGTTCGAACTTTAAAATAAAAATGAGTGCAAAATTATAAATAGACAATATCAGTGCCATTATTTAGGAATGTACAATGTATATGAAAATAGATTGTTGGAGTCTTCCTATAGATGTTACTTTTTTAATAGACTCTAATGCTTAATTCTCTGGACAAGTTTTGGATTATTTTAGCACATGTATATAGATCTACGCATCAAATTTGATCTGTAATGATTTTTATCTCATGTCATCGCAGTGTACAGTAGAAATCAATTTTTTGCTCGATGTCATCTCAATAAACAGAGACAGTCAAATATTTTAGGTGGCAATAAATAGTCAATAGATTTTCTATCAATAATTTTTGCTGGAGTTTGTCATTAACAATCTCTATTTAACCATACACTCCCCTAATCTAACATACATGTACTATAACACAAAGGTTGCGTGTAGATATATATAAATTTTACAGATCTGCCATGAAATCATCATAACTGTATCTAATGACAGTACTTAAAGGCATATCATATAAAAACATGACCATGATGCAACAGCACAGGTCACGTACTTAGATAAAAACTCTCATGGCTTCGCTAGGCTCATCATTTTTTTCTAAGCCTTCTGAACCTATAAGTATAAATTTACTTTAAAAATTCTAAAATAAACCACATGTCTGTCATTCTGATTGCAAGATTTTATTGTTGAATGGCAAGAATTTCAATAAGATACCTGTCGTTACTGTTTTTGCAGATCCTATACTTTCTTTCAAATGACAGCTCCCTCGTACTTCAGTAAATTTTATCGCAGAGAGGAGCTTAATTAGTGAAACAAATCTGTAAAAATATGACTAGGTGAGGTTAAACATATGAATGAATTATCTTCATGATGAGCATGGTTTGCTGATATTATACATAAAACATATCCCATAACTTTAACATCTATACTATTAGTTTTCAAGATTAAGAAGATATACATTTTGTTGATGTTTATTGTCAGTTTAAACAGAAATAATGGGAGTTTTAAAGTTTGTGTATTTCTTTCTTTTTTCTTTTTGAATTAAAAAACTTGTTCAACTTGCAAGTTGTATCTTTTTTACTTAGAAATAAAAGTGCATGTATCTCTGTCTGCCGCCCACAATGCCTCATAATGATACATAGGTTATCAACCCGTGCTTATCTACATGTACCATGTATCTGTCAAATATGCTGGGAATATCCTTGTCAAGCCCAGAACAACACTCTATATGTATATATGTGTTATGCTGTAATCTTTTTTCTATATATAAAATGTATGTCGTGCTGTAATATCTACATTTGCCTATCAGTATGTCTTTGCATTGCAATGATCTATACATTTTTGTAGATTTCTGTCATGCTGTAATATTTACATTTGCCTACATGTATGTCTTTGCATTGCAATGATCTATACATTTTTAGGTCTCTGTCATGCTGTAATCACTACATTTATGTATGTCTTTGCCACGCTGTATCTCTACATGTTGTATATCTATTCCATGTTGTAATCTCAACATTTTGTATGTCTTTGCCATGCTGTATCTCTACTTTTTTGTATGTTTTTGCCATGCTGTATCTCTACATTTTGTATGTCTTTGCCATGCTGTATCTCTACATTTTGTATGTCTTTGCCATGCTGTAATCTCAACATTTCTGTATGCTTTTGCAATAATCTCTACATTTTGTATGTCTTTGCCATGCTGTAATCTCTACATTTCTGTATGCTTTTGCCATGCTGTATCTCTACATTTTGTATATCTTTGCCATGCTGTATCTCTACATTTCTGTATGCTTTTGCCATGCTGTATCTCTACATTTTGTATGTCTTTGCCATGCTGTATCTCTACTTTTTTGTATGTTTTTGCCATGCTGTATCTCTACATTTTGTATGTCTTTGCCATGCTGTATCTCTACATTTTGTATGTCTTTGCCATGCTGTAATCTCTACATTTCTGTATACTTTTGCAATAATCTCTACATTTTGTATGTCTTTGCCATGCTGTATCTGTACATTTTTGTATGTTTTTGCCATGCTGTATCTCTACATTTTGTATGTCTTTGCCATGCCAAAATTTCTACATTTCCAAGAGTGTATAATATCATAATACAAAAGATATAAATGTACATGTAAAAGTTGTAGTAGACTCTTCTCGGGGAGCTGGCAATATCAGATAAAAGCTAAAACTGTCCCTTCAGTAACTACATTTGTATTATTGACCCTTCCTTCAAGGTATGGAATATAAAATACATGTATGTACAACAGTACCTTGTACAGGGTATGCAATTAATTACCTCTCCCCTAATTAATAGAATTAAGTAAGTATTTGGGAATAAAGCTCTTTTGATCATGTATCAGATTATACCGGTCTTTGTAGTATGTAACATCAATTTCCTTCAGTACTGGTTTGTAACATACATATGTAACTGTTTTGTTAATGCAGGGGAAATTACTGTTTAATAAATAAGAATCTTCTGTATTTCCTTAAATGAAATATCACTCTATTGTCAGTAAGTCTAGCTGCTCTGTCATACTTCACAGTATCAGTAATAGTCTCCTATTTCAATAAGCTGTTCCTAGCTAACATCCACTCCCTTAGTACATGCACACTACTTATATAAATACACAGTGATATTGCACTTTTTTGAGGATAATGTCCTATTTGAACTCACCATGGGATTCTATATTTGAGAGATAGCAGTCACCAATTAATTTGTCTATATTGCCAATAAGTGTGTAGTGTGTGAATGTGCAGTGAAAGATTTATCCTGGTCTGTCCCACTAGAAAATCTTAAAGCTACAGGCAAGACAGGTAAAACATAGTAATTAGTAATTAACCACTACATACCACTAATATGTACCGTATACAGAGTAAGATTAACCCTTGTCAGCCCCAGTAAAACATCTTACGGCTAAGACATTTGGATTAGAAACCATAAGTACAATGACCACTCACATTGTTGTAAATCGTTGTATGGATAAAAGTGACACTCTGAAGTGGTCTGAAGTACACCATGGAATAACATTATTTTGTAAGTGCCAATGTTATCATGTGGTGAAATACTTGCCACTATTAGCCAATTGTTTACAAGTATAAGTACAGGGATAGAAATTAGCAGGGGCCCAGTAGTCCATGGCAAGTAAAAACTGAGCAGGGCTAGTAGATTTCGCAGTGTGTTAGCCCAGATGGCTACTGAAGATTTGGGGGTATATCTTGCACTTCACAAATTTCAACCAATACTCTTGTAAAACCCAGTACTCTTGTAAACCCAGTATGATTTGCTACATGTAGCTAGTGTATGAACTTCTTTAAAATATGTTATCGCAGTAAGATTTTTTTAAATAGCATGTTATAGGAGGAGCAAGTTTCTGGACTTCCAGACATGCAACTGGACTCAACTGGACTGGGGGGGGGGGATGAAATATGCAATATCAAAATCTCATGCGAAAAATAAAAAGTAAAAATATAAACACTTAATGTGACCTGACAGACACACTTATATGTGTAAGTCCTGACTTGGCAATCTTTACAATTTTTTTATTTTCATTTTGCCACATTTACATAAATCAAGATTAAAAAGATTTTTTCTTAATTTTGCATACTAATGTTAACTGATCATGATTCATTTCTTAACTCATTGACTCCTGTATTCGCATTTGAACTAATCCATTTAAAAGAATGATAAAGTCCACCAGTAGAATTCAGGTATGTTTGATTTAGAATTCAAATTCTACAATAATTTAATATGCATTATTAACTTGTTCCTTGCTGATTTATGAAAGAATATCATACTTTTCATTGATCTGGGCGAGTCTAAATGTGACCATAGTGGTAGATGGGTTAAAAATGTTTACTGATGGCCTAAGGTCTAATTAGTGGATTTTCAACCTTTGATTTGTACACCTGTAGCAATTTCTCTTCATTTGATAATTGATGTCATTTCATAATTCACATTTCCATCTCATCAATGTCAGACACCAAGAGGGAAGAAATGTACACATAGTTATCAATTATACATGTGCCATTGTTGACGTTTTCCTAATTTGAATATTGACCTTGACGCACATAAAGCCTCCTGTATCATTGTCTGCGATTGTATTGTAGCCACTCACCAACATACTGAACAGGCTACATGTATACCCACACACAATGCCTTCACATGTATTGTTCCGGATTGAACACCTGTCTGTGTGAAACAACTGAACCTGAAGGTCACTATGGACACTGATCTCCATTATACAACATGTAAATGATGATAATTTGTCTTCTGTCTCTGTGTAGTACACCTACATGTAAATCATGTGTGTACAGGTAATCACAGGTACACAATGATGAAAATGTAAAATGTCTTCCAAAATAGTGATACATACATAACAAGATGCATTAAAATGAAATATTGTAACATCCTATGTTTTATCCAATATTTCTCCAGGAATGTAAAACATCTTATTTTCTACTCCACACTTTACTAGATAAATGCTATTATACATGTAAGAATCTTGAAACACTAAACCCTGAAATAATAAAAACATCATTTAAATGTATTTACATAAAAAACCTATACCTCTTTTAACCAAATTTTATGTGTACAACGAAACAGGAATACAGCCTACCCCTGCAACAAACATTTAACAAACTACCAGACGACAAAAATGTGCCTGCCCCTGCAACACTGCATACAAGTACATGTTGATGTTGAACATTAAAAATCTATTTGTCCCTGCATTAAACACCAAACAAACATTAAAACAACAAATCAGCTGTCCATGAATCACTGCAAACATGTTAAGATGAAACAAGAACAAAATCTCTATCCCTTTAATACTAGAATTGCTACATAGGTATGTGCTTTGTACATACATATATAATGTATTGCCAGCAGAAAAAATCAGCCTGCTCTTTCAACACCAAACAGAAACGGGTATACATGTAGTCACGCAAAACTCAACCTGCTGCTAACAGACAGTACAACACACACATGTACAGTATTACAATGTACAATGAGAATCATCCTACTGCTACAAAAGACACTACAACACAGGTAGTCATACATGTACAATAAAACTCTGCCTGCAGCTATAACAGACTCTACAACACAGGCAGTCATACAACAAAACTGCCTGCTGCTACAACAGACACTACAACACATACATTGTAGGTAGTCATACAACAAACCTCAGCCTACTGCTACAACACAGGTAGTCATACATGTACCGTACAATAAAACTCTGCCTACTGCTACAACAGACACTACAACACAGGCAGTCATACAACAAAACTGCCTGCTGCTACAACAGACACTACAACACATACATTGTAGGTAGTCATACAACAAACCTCAGCCTACTGCTACAACAGACACTACAACACAGGTAGTCATACATGTACAATAAAACTATGCCTACTGCTACAACAGACACTACAACACAGGTAGTCATACAACAAAACTGCCTGCTGCTACAACAGACACTATAACACATACATTGTAGGTAGTCATACAACAAACCTCAGCCTACAGCTACAACAGACACTAAAACACAGGTAGTCATACATGTACAATAAAACTATGCCTACTGCTACAACAGACACTACAACACAGGTAGTCATACATGTACAATAAAACTATGCCTACTGCTACAACAGACACTACAACACAGATAGTCATACATGTACAATAAAACTATGCCTACTGCTACAACAGACACTACAACACAGGTAGTCATACATGTACAATAAAACTCTGCCTGCAGCTACAACAAAAACTACAACACAGGCAGTCATACAACAAAACTGTCTGCTGCTACAACAGACGCTACAAGTACAACACACACATGTAGTCATACTACAAAACTCTGCCTGCTGCTTCAACAGACACTACAACACAGTCATGTACATGTAGAATCACAAAACAAAAGTCAGCCTGTTACTATGTTTTGTACAAAAGACACTACAACACACATGTACAATGTATATTATATAGCCAATCACCAAAAGTCAGCCTGTTTCCACAACACAGGCTACAACATACTGGTACATGACATGTGTATAGTCAATCAACAAAAAACAGTCAAAACTAAACACAATTTAAAACACACAAGTGTACACAGTACATGTATAGTGTAGATGCAGTCAGAGATTTGTTCTTGTCAGCATTTTTAGAATTCTCATCATATAACCATTTTTATCTGGGTACACCTGGTAGAGATAAAATTTAAGTCAACATTCTAACACCTTTCTGTCTGTTAATATAAAGCATCTACATATGTGTACATGTTCCAGTAGTGTACGGTTTTAGTTCTCATCAACACTTCACTCAATACATGTAGACATTACTTTAACACTTTGTGATATGATTTTTAGTTGTAATGTTGAATGTTTTAGCTCGATGTTATATAATTTTTAGTTTTAATGTTGAATGTTTCAGCTCAATGTCATGTTTTTTTTCAACTGTAATGTAGAATGTTTAGTTCAAAATTATATGATTTTAATACTCGTTTGGTTTTTGCATAAAGGGTGAAAATGACTATTCCATCTAACTTGCTAAAATGCAGTTCTTAATAGAAACTATACATGTATGTATACAAAATCCCATGCATTAAATGTTGAATAGCCAGCGTATTTTGGTAAAATGCTGAATTTCAAGCATTTGGGTAAAATGTTGAATAGCCAAGTTGATTTTTTTGGTAAATGTTGAATTTCAGGGGGTTTGGTAAATGTTGAATTTCAGGGGGTTTGGTAAAATGTTGACTTTCAGGGGTTTGGTAAAATGTTGAATTTCAGATATTTTGGTAAAATGTTGAACTGTGGGGTTTTGGTAAAATGTTGAATTGCCAGGGGTTTTGGCAAAATGTTGAATTTCAGGTTTTTGGCAAAATGTTGCCAGGGTTTTTGGTAATAAACATTGTTTTGTATTGTTTTAAGCCAATGTAATTATTTTCAACTTAATAAATGACCAGAAAATAAGTTTAAACAAAAATAATTTAACTCTAGCCTCCCAAACTGCGAAAAAGCATCTTTAAACAGTATTTAATGTTGAATTTAAAATTCAATGATACAATGTATGCATGTTGATCACCTGTTACATGAACAGATTTGTTCATTTATTTACCTGTACATTTAAGATCAGCTATAGGATTTTGTGTCTTTTTCAAATATGAAGGTCTGAACACTGTAGTTTCAAAATGAAATAAAGTTTTAACATGGGTGAATTTTTTATGAGTTATGCCAATTTTCTGTTGAGCTGTTTACAGCTTATTTTAATAAATAACTCGTAAATTACCACATGGGAGTTCAAACCAAGCTTATATTGACAGTGTTACAACTTTTGCAAGTCTAAATCTGTTATATTACAGAGTGTTTTATAATCACATATACACACATGAACTATTGATCAAAATTACCTCCCTGTAACAAATGTCATGTTGTGTACGACATAACTATATATATGTAAGTACATGTACATACCCACTTATACCCAAATGTTGTACTGTAACCGGGTATTATTTTAAGTACATTTGTACAATGAACATGCACTGTGTGTATTTCTAAGACTATTTGATATCTGACACTCCACATACTACAGTGGTCCCTGCCTTGAAAGACCACTCTTTCTGTCAATGAAATGTGCTCTCTCAAGACAGGTGGTCTTTCAAAAGAGGTTTTATTTACAGAGATATTTGACTGATATGAGTGAATTTCAAAATGTGGTCTCTCAAGACAGGTTGTCTTTCATGGCAGGTTCTGCTGTACATATGTATTTCATATTATCTTAAGTCCATCAACACATGTATATAAATTCTATTGTCATTAACAAACCTCCATTATAGATCATCAGGTTTAGGGTCAGAGACATGTATTTTAATACCTTTTTGATGTGACAATTTTAAGACACAACTTACAAAAACTCTTTAAGAATTTTAAATTATGAATGGTACTAGGAACAGTAGTAGTGGATCGTAAAATTGAAACTTCAAATTCTTAGTAAAATGGCCTCTAAAATGATGTAAGTTTAAGATGGAATATATGTACACTGTATTCTTAGACTTAAGAACAAATAAACATACTTTAGTTATACAGCAGTGGGGTTTAGTACTCATTGTTTACTTGGTTATGTGTGTTCATGACAGTCTGGCCATTTTTATACACATACACATTAGATCTAATTCCTAGTATTTGTACAAATTTGTTTTAAAGTCAGAACTTAAATGTTTAAAAGTGTTCAAACAATTTAGGACATATATGTACATGTATCAAAGAATTATATATGGCCCCCTATGTACATGAGAGATTTGGAGACTTATCCCTGTGATTGTAACTGTCCAGATGTTTGCATAGTTCTCTATTTACCACATATAAATATTACATAACAATGTCATAATGTCGAGACATTTAAATGCATAAAATCAACAGACAAGTCTCTTACAATATCACTAAATAAGGACCACAGCCAAAATACTCCATACCTATAATCTAATACTAATTACTGGGTAAGTACTGCTATATTGTAGCAGAGTAAGTAAAAATACCTGATGTGAAAACTCAAACACATATTATTTATCAGGTAAACACCATTATACCAAAGTGAGTCACCTATCACCATTTTCCTATAGCTTTCTAAGTTAAATCAACCTTTTTTAAATACATGTACCTGCCACATAGTTATGCTTGCATCAATTCTTGTCAAAATTCATTCACATATCTATAAAAAAGAAGGAAATGTTGCTGCAAATTTTGCATGTCACTTACAAATATTTCCAGTGTTCATGAAAAGAAATTGACACATTCCAAACCAGTTTAGAAAAATGGTCCGTAAACTTCAACAACTGTGCAAAATTTTACAAAATTTATATATATATTAGTATATGTCAGGTAAATTATTTTTAAAAAGTTGATTTAGTAAAGAGAGCAATGGAAAATTATGTTAGTTGACTCACTTTTGGCGTGATGCTGTACTGGGGTGTACAGATGAGGAAGTAAATACACCTGGACCCAGTTGCACAACATATTGTTAATTTTAACATACAATTAGCCCATTGGTTTAACATTGGTTATCTTCACGTTAAGTTTAACAACTTGTTGTGCAACTGGGTCCATGGCTTAAAACTTAACTACATGTACATGTAATACCGATTTTACAGGTGCTGTTAAAGACCAGTCTGTTAAAATACCAGAACTCCAAATCTAAATTAATAAGTTGCCTTAGTATAGTAGGGTTGTACATGTAGGTCAATGAATGTGCTTAGCCTTTTGCATTTAAGAATCTCTTAGATCATACTTGTACATTTGTACATATACACAATGTATTACTTGTGGGATGATTTTGATTTGATTTTTTGTTTTACGCCATACTCAACAATCTTTCAGTCATATAATGGCGTCCAGTTTTTATTGGTGGAGGAGAAACCCCGGTTACCCAGGTAAAGACCACCGACCTTCCGCAAGAAAACTGGCAAACTTTCCCACTTAATTCGAAACGACCCTAGCGGGATTCGAACCAGAGGTGAGAGGTCTTATAATTTAAAGCGCAATGCTCTAACCACTCGGCCACGGAGGTCCCCACTTGTGGGATGAAAAAATGTTTTGTGTTATATTAAAATACATGTTTGTGTACTGTACTTAAATCCATGTACATACATGTATATAATAACTACACATGTAGTTTCACAAACAACATGTTAATTTGACTTATTAACACACCAAGATACATTCAGTTTCAAAAACATGTTCATTTGATTCACAAACTCACCCCAAGATACATATGCGCAATCACAGAAACAATACATGTATATTGATTTGTCTAACAAACTAACCCCAAGATACACTCAGTTTCAGAACCAATACATGTATGTTGATTTGACTCACAAAATCACCCCAAGATACATTCAGTTTCAGAACCAATATGTCGATTTGTCTAAAAAAAAACACCCCAAGATACAATCAGTTTCATAAGCAATATGTTGATTTGTCTAACAAACTCACCCCAAGACTGATTCAGTTTCAGAACCAATATGTCGATTTGTCTAAAAAAAACTCACCCCCAGATACAATCAGTTTCATAAACAATATGTTGATTTGTCTAACAAACTCATCCCCAGATTCATGTACATTATGGTTCAGTTTCAGAAATAATGTATTAATTTGACTCGAAAAACTCATATCACCCCAAAATATATCTACATTCTGCAATTATAAAACAGTGCACCTACATGTACATGGTGTTATCAATGTAGATGCTACATTAGCAACTTACGGTAAATCACTAAATGCTACTCAGTTTTTTCTTTCAACAATGTATTTCTTTTGAACACCATATGACTTTTAAATACCTATTAAAAGGACTCAGAATTCATATGTACAAGAAGTTTAGACAGACGTCTGTATGCAGAGCTGCTGTGCTAGAACTTCTAAAACAGAAAAGGCAATAACTCTGTCAAAATCTTACACAATCTTTATACAAAATGATGTATGGCAAAACCATTTAAAACTGTCCTGTTCTGAGACAAGATTCAAAGCTTTCGACACACCATCATACACACGATAATCCCTCATTCTATAGCTCAGGAAATATATCTTGTATTTCAAATCTGATAAAATTTTTTGAAGAAGATTTTTGGACATTTATTTGTAGTAGTAGGTGTAATTTTCATTCCTAAGTTTACCTACTTCTGTAAGTATTAGAGTATAGATAATGGTGATACACAGCACTCTGTTTCCTGTGTCACTAGGGTGTCCTGTTACACTTTACGACTGTTGTGATGATGTACATTATCTTACAAACATAAACATCCAGAAAATGTACACCCTCAGAAATTCCCTGTTGATTACATGGCTTCTTTGAACCCTCTTTGTTTTCTCTTGATGTTGTGGAGTTTTTCTTGTACTTGAGTGTATTTACAAAATTATTACTGTAGAAAAATGCTGCAATCATTTAGAAGGTTGTATATACAATTAGATAAGAGAACTGATAACAATTCATTACATACATTATTGTATATACATGTGCTGATCAATGAGGATTCTTTATCAGGTCTCATTAATTATCTACAATTATATCTACTGTACAATTCCCTAACATTGGAGGAAGCCAATAGCTACAATGAACATTTACCTACATCCAAGTTTTACAATAGACAAAGGAAGGGGCTGAACAGCGATCAAAACACAAATGTAATAACTGAATCTGTAGCAGGGAACTTTCTGCAAAAAAAATTACCAGTTAAAATGATATACACATTCTAATATGTAAAGAAGGGAGGGGCATTTTCTAGTCTAATGATGTTGCAAAAGCAAGGAATAGACCCTTCCACGATAACTCCATTCCTAAGAATTTCACAAAAGCAC
Organism: Atrina japonica; assembly: GCA_030159075.1. Lineage (NCBI taxonomy): Eukaryota > Metazoa > Mollusca > Bivalvia > Pterioida > Pinnidae > Atrina > Atrina japonica. The sequence goes on from BROG01000024.1 coordinate 414,189, forward strand.
TTTCGAGTGGTATCAAGAAGTTTCATGCTCAAAACATTTCATATCCATGACAATTTGTACCCAATTAAAGACTTATAGTTCCCTGTGTAAAATTTAAATTTCACTGGGTATGATTTGTGTTGAGTACGAAACTTCTTGTTACCACTCGGAAGTGTCAAGTGCACAGGTGGGATTAGTAGGAACACAGTTATTGTGGAAAGTGTCTATTTTGTACATCATGTACATTGCAACTGTACAATCTGACTTTTAACTTTTCCTTTTACTTTATTATCTATGTCTATACATTTTGTACATGTAGGTTGAATAATATCTTTTAAAAACAAGAGTTGTCAGAAAACAACAAAGCTCACTGAAATGGGTGTAAATGTTTAAAATAGATATATGACCACCCACAGCTGTCAGGTTTTAAGGTCAAAGAATTGGTAAAATTTTTATTCCTCCACATCAGGTTTGAAATTTTGTAAAGTAGGTCAAAGAGCAAGGTCACTAGGTCAAAAGTTATGATACCAAATGAAATGTTCATAAGAAATCTATATGCGAAATACCAAAGTCCCATCCCTCATGGTTTAAAAGCTATAACCAAGGTTAAAGTTTTTGAAAAGTAGGTCAAAGCTTGAGGTCAAGGTCACTAGGTCAAAAGTCAAGGTGCCAAATGAAACCTCTCTTCATCAGGAATCTATATCTGAAATATTAGAGCCCTGTCCCTTGCAATTAAAAAGTTATAGGCCAGGTTAAAGTTTTGTATACGGATGCCGATGACAACAACGCCAGGGGTATGGCATTAGCTCTCTGGACTTTCGTCCCGGCAAGCTAAAAATTGGGAAGTTATTCCACCACCAATATCCATGAATATGTTATAAAAATATGTAATAGGAGAGTTATAGAATTTCCTTCTCTATATTGATATTTTACTGTCTTTCTAATGTAAATCTCCAAAGAAATTCTAATTTTCATATTGTCATTAAACTGTTACTGTTTAAAACAAGAATTCAGTAAATATGGAAACCTCAACTAGAAAATCTCTCAATAATTTTTTTTCAGTTGCAATTGGGAAATAAATACATGTACATGTTCCATAAAATAAGCTAAGAAATGACATAACAATGTTTTAGGTATGGTATCATTTTAGATTAAAAAATGTTTTAGATACCATACTTTTCAATTTCAAAACTCCTTGTACTTTGTACTTAACACATACACATGAACATAGTTTCAACAGAAAAACTTTTCCTTCAAGTAGAAATTCTAATCACATATTCCTATATTCTTGACCAAACTGGATGTAATAAATTCACATGCAAGTCATGTCTAAGTCTCTTGGGGAAATACAAAACTGATCAATCTGATGGACCACACTGCATGACAAGTGTAGGGTTATTGTAAGAAACAACTAAAGCACACATACTATAAATTACCACTAAATAATTTCTTAATTATACAATATGCACATTCACAAGTACATGTACTTGTTAAAATATATGTATTTTGGAGTATATGTACAACACATAGGCCTTTATCAAATTATTCTCCTTCATTGATGCTTTATACACTCTATAATTGCAGTGCTACATGTACAATGTAAATCTACATGTATGAGATCAAACACCACTCAAATCATCAGACAATTATAATGTGACAGGAATGTGACACCCCCCCCCCCAGCCCCCCACTCACCGATCTTTTAAAAGCAAAGAATTACAGAACTGGAGAGCAAGTACACATATACATAATACAAAAGCTAATCTCACATCTAACATTGATTCAATTTACTATGTATCAACCACACCACTGCTTAATTAGGATCAACATTTAATACCAACATGCTAGAACACTATAGCGAGTGCTGAATTAGCTTGACTAATCCTTTAAATAACACAAAAAAGTAGATAAGTATACAACAGAATCTACACTGACAAATGAAGGCACTCAGGCAAATATCCACTTCGTATATTTACATATATGATACATTCATCCCATATCATCACATAGTCTATGATCAGGACAAAAGATTTTTGCACAGCTACAAAAATGTGAAAATAAAATAAATCAAAAACAAGTGTCAATACAGTATAATATAATAGCCAAGAGTTATAAGTGTACATAACCATGACATATGTTTATCTGCACTAATATGTGAAATACTGGATTTCAAAATAAAATTTACATCAAATTTAACCAGAATTAATGGTATTCATGTTAATATTCATTTTTTATTTTACTTTTGATATGCAGAAAGCATGAAATCATCATATTACATGGACTTTTAATAATGGGTTTGTGAAACAGTACAAACAAGGCAGAGGATATTAGCCCAATGACATGAACACTGCAGATGTTCATCAACAAAACAGTCTCTATTTTTGAAAGTTTTTACACATATTTCATGTGAGCATACCTTTTAACATATCAAATAAATCTAATTAGTATAAAGTATTGTACAGATTCCATGTACATTTCACTTGGTATTATTATCTCCTTCACCCCTATAGACACATTTAGATGGGTTCAAGTCATTGATTTACAGAAGAGTCTAGTTTTTTTTTTCTGGGGGTGATGAATTAACACTAAACATAAAACCAGTCCAGTGAAATAGATATTAAATGCACTAGGAGTAGCTGTGTCCATATATAGATTATAGTACATGTACTAGGATTTTAGTTTGCAATTTATATCTTAAATTTATAATTCAAACCATGAATAATTCAAACATTTTCACTATCTTTATTTATTTACATTGTGTTTAACATATTCAAATTATCCTACATTAATCTAGACTCTTGGATTTCAGTTAGTGAGCATATTTTTAACATCATCATATTACAGGTACAAGGGACTTACCCTTTTCAGTCAGGAATGTTTGGTTAGCTAGTCTCTTGACCATTAAACTGAAAAATTACTTAAGATTTATACTTGTGACAGAAATGGTTCAGGTATTTTCTGCTTTTGTTTTTTGTAGGCTTGTTTATTTTTGTTTTACATACATTTGGGCTTGTTTATTTTTGTTTTACATACATTGTATATATATATATATATATATATATATATATATATATATATATATATATATATATATATATATATATATATATATATATATATATATATATATATACCTGCATACAGATGGTCACATTATCTGTGAAATATACATTTTTATGTACATGCCTATACTGGAGTGACATGATGGTCTGTAATTTGTGAACCTGGCGTCATTACAATTGTACATATTGTAAATATACAAAAATTACAATTCTATAAATTGTATTTTTTTTCAAAATTAAATGAACCAATGCTACTTAATATATCTATATGTGTATGTATATTCTATCCTATTTCTGATACAATTCATCCAAGGTTAGCTCAACATAATAAATGCATGAGTAATTTATAATACAGTGAAACCTGAATTATACGTGTGGTCTTACAAGACAGGATGTCTTTTATAAAAGGTTTTATATTTAGGGTTATTTGACCAATTGCAAGATGTGGTCTTTTGTAAGAGTGGTACCTCAAGCCAAGTTCCTCTGTAAAATTAGTGCATTGTAATTTATTATACATTTATTTTAGCATACATACAATTGTACATGTAATGATGTTTACATGATACATGTACTATGTACATATACATTGTATAACAAAGTACATGTAAGTTATTACATGTACACATTTACTTGTAGTAATTGTAAATGTAGGTTATTTATTTAGACCAATTTAATTTAGTTATTATACATTACATTTACATGTAGTACATTGTCAATATAAGTTATTATTCATTTAGAACAAGTTAATTATGTAATCATGCATTCAGTGCACAGAAACTTACATACAAGTACTACACTATAAATTATTATACATGTTACAATGTACATGTAGTTGCACAATCTCAGTTACATGCATGTACTATAAATATTAAACAGGTACTCCCCATACAATGTACATTTGTAGATGGCCTTAAAGCAGAAGAATCATATTGTTATTTTATTTCAGTATGCCTAGTACGTTGGTTACATCCTTTTATAAACTGTCAGTTACGTCCTATTATAAACAGTCGGTTTTCCGAAGTGAATGGTAAATATATGGGATTTTCTGAATTTGATTTCTATACATGTATACAACATGTATGTTTAATTATATATACATGTATATATATTTTGTGCGTGTGTGTGGTTCTAAAACATAAGCACATTTGTAATGCAACATGTTCAGTGTACATGCATTTATATGAACTTCCCAAAATCTCATATAGGGTTTTGCTAACCTGTTGTAAGGGCCAAAATAATGTCGCATTCCCAATGCAAATAAGAGGACCAAGCCCAATTCGCTCACCTGAAGATTTTTAATGAGCGGTACCTCCTGGGACCTATTTTACCCCTGGGCGGATCTGGCTGAAAACTACAAACTTTGAGTACCTTTACGGACAGACAATGGACAGACAACGGACAGACAGGGAGTGATAACAATAGCTCACTTGACCCTTTGGCACAGGTGAGCTAAAAATACATTTCCCTCAATTTACAGTAAAATTGCCCTAGTGAAGTCAAATGAAGATGAAATGGTAGAGAATCTTTTATTTTCACATAGTTTTGTGTATTTTTAGATTTGGCAATTACAATAAAATGTTGCTAAAATTCCCAATTCAAAAGGCCCAGCCCCCATTCCCAAAAGAGAGTTGAATATCTCTGTCACACAAGTACAAATGTAGTTGCAGCACAATTGAACAAGTAGAAGCTATATATTAATGTAAACCTTCAAGCATGTTCATATTTTTTCAGTTCTAGTATACTACAGGCATCAATGATAACCTTTAATTGACCTCTGAAAAAACTTGAAATTTCCTCCTGTTAATAGCAACAAAACTCTGACACTGAAAACAGAAAAACAGAATACTGTTTTTGTAGGGAATGATTAAGATACCACACAAGATATTACAGCCAAATTATTACGTATTGAATAACAGGTTTATTTTAGGTAGATCGTATCTGCATATCACGCAAAATGTTGATTTTTCTACGTTTTTCCAACACTGCAGTTACATGTCAGTGTAAACTACATGAAGACCACACCATCAAAAAGTCAGTAGTTGAAAGACAACATGCAACCATCATCAAGTAGCAATGATAACCCGATACCAGTGCAAACTTTTCTGCCTACCACACCTGCTGGAATCGTCAGGTACAGTGTATGTGCGATGTATACAGCCATTGTGGGCACTATCTATAACATACTACAAGGTGTCTTTAAAATGTGTACAATGCTACAAAATGTGTATTGAAATAACAAATTTTAAAACTATAACTGGAAACAAACGTGTATGTGTGGCAATATGTGTTTTTTTAATCTGTTTAATATTTTTATTTTTGGTTTTTATTGACAAAACCTTTAAGATTCTACATGTACAGAGATGTGCAAAAAGTATTCATTATAATATTTTACTATATACTTCATATAAAACACATTTTTTTCCAAAACTTACTGTGAAGCCATTTCTTATCTCATTTCAATAGAATTTTCACTGTTGAAAAAATAATTGAATACAGTTTCATGATCTATTTTGATTTTCAATTTTCTGAATCAGAAATTAAAAGATTTATTTCTTTAAATAGAAAGTTTTTAAGAAAACTCCCTATATGTGAAAGTAAACTTGTAATGTCTAATTTTATTTTGTTTAAACTTTCAAATCTTTGAAATGATACATTAGAAAATTACACCCCCAAAAAACAATGAAACTTGGAAACATTCTCTTTTTAACAGAGAAAATTTATTGAGATGCGATAAGAAATGGCTTCCCAATATTTTTTTTGGAAATATTGTGGTTTTATATGAAATATATAGTAAAAATTAATACCGGTAAGAGAATGAATACTTTTTTACACTTCTCTGTACAAATGTAGGGTAGATGTCAACAGTGTAGATTCTCAGATTTACATGTACATGTATGTATGACAATGAGGTATGTACCAGTAAACTTTAATTAGAGATGTATTGCACTGGAAGGAAAATTTTCTGTTTCTATTATTGTTTTGAATCAAACACAGCTTAGGAAATAAGAAATAAAAATAAGCAAAATTTCATAATCTGAAAAAAGTATAAATCATATCAAAGTGAAATTCATATAAAACAGCTAATTAAATGATTGATCTAGACTTGAAATTAACACCTGTGGTATTTCTGCATCCACAATAAAAATATTGAAAAATTTCACTGTTATCAGCAAATATTGATCCATTTGATGTAGTTCCTCAATTAAGTTTTTGTTTGTTTTCTGAGTTTTCATTTTATGATAGAGTAATGACTCAAGATTGAATTTATTTAAATAATTTTTTCAATGATGCATGTTTTCTGTTTTTTGTTTGGGTTTTTTTTTCCATATGATATAACTCAATACAAACACAACTATTTGATTCACTCCACAATGCAAATGGTTTAAAAGTAAAAGAAGAATTTACACATACAAATAAATTCAAGGCAACCCACATGTACACACACAGTGAAACTTGTATATAAATATCCCCTTAGAGACACAACAAAAGCAGTCTTTATAGGGAGGTGGCCTTTATAAAGATTTGTACACAAATGGTACTATTGGGGACAGCAAAAACAGTCTTTATGACCAGGAGGTCTTTATACACAGGTGGTCACTAAAGCAAGTTTTACTGTAAATAATTTTGTACACACATCTGATCATCATGTAAATATACATACATGTACATGTATCATTGCTGGCCTCCATTTACACATGTCCAAGATATCTGCAGATATCATATATATATACAGTAAAACCTTGTTATACTGATAACTGATACCATTTGTTTAGCCAAAATTTGGCATTATAAAGGGGTTTGGTGATAGTTTAAGGGAAACCTTCCAAGAAATTATATGGAAAATAGGAAAAGTAGATTTTCAAAAATTGTGGCATTGAGGGAGGTGACAAATGAAACAGGGTATTATAAAGAGGTTTTACTATATGTACATGTACAATGTATGTACATTCATATCTGCAAGATATCCCCAAACACATACATTGTACATGTATCTTGGACACATGTATCCTGGCATCGTCGGTTATATCAATCATATAAGGATATAAATGGTATGTGTTGACAATAGCCAGTTATTTTCTTAACAATGCACAGCTGATAATCTAAGCATTAATATTGGAAAACTTTGACGTACAAACAAAAAAATAAACACCAATGACATACGGCCCTTGTGACCTGTAGAATGAATGTCAAACACAGATGACCGCCACAACATGATATACATATATGTTGACTGTAATATGTACATTGTACATGATTTTCTTTTATTGTTTTATTATCATTGATATGATTTATACTTTATCCAAATTATTAATACTAATGCTTAATACAGGGAATACAAAAGTTTTCAAATGGAATCATTCCCTTACAATAATCATTTTGTTTTGTTGTACAAAGTTTAACAAATACAATGTTGATCCATATTTTATCCTACATGTAATTTACCCCAGCAAGAACTGTGCATGTTACTGCATGGTCACATGCATTATCATTCACACATATGCTATATTCTCTAATACATGTAGATACAATGTATCCCCTCATGTGAGTGTGCATTGGGGTGTAATTCAACTACAACCAAGTGTCATAAAAGATTCAATTATATCTTACAATAAGTCTATGTGTGTCCCATAATGATGTACATTACCAGATACTACATGTTATATCTGCTACATGTATATCAATTAATATTACACCAAAATGTGCAGTATATGTTATCTCTCATTACCTTAAGTAACACCTCAGCCCTGGGCAAGTGTCATATTATATAGGCCTCAGTATGTGTAATGATAATGTCACACATGTTTACATTCATTTGTACAAATGATTCCAGTGGATGGACTCTTGTACTGGCATGAAGTCTTTTCAGACTTCATGAAATGTACCATGCACTGTCCATGTACAAAATGAATCTGATAGACTAACAGAATCTTACTGTCACTGTGTGAAGTGGGTAAAGAAATATCCATCCTAGCAGTAAGAATCTGGTTGGCCAATATGAGGGTCTCCTGAGGACTGGATTTTCAGATTCTTACAACAAGGGTTGAGATTTCCCTTTTCACTCTATACACCCATGTTTGATTATTTTTCTCCCATGATTCAAACACAAGTAAATAAAACCTGAGGCAACATTAATACACTATGTTCTCATCACATACTGACATAGAAGTCCTTCATTATATAATTATATTGTGATGTCATGCGTGTGTAAATGTAGCTAAATTGTCTACACCCTTGGGTGTGGACACAAGAAATTTGGGCTTGGCAAAATGCTACATGTAGATACACCTGTCCAAGGTGGGGGGGAAATCTGATCTCTTGTACTGAGATAGTCTTTACAAACTTTAGGAAAGGTACTGTACATAAACCTATCAGTCCTACATTTTACATGTGTTTCTAATTTATTACACTGTGGTCACATTCAGTATTCAAATTTGTTGAAACTGTAAGGCAATGAGAACCAGACCAACATGTATCTAGCAATGAAGTTAATACCTCATTACATGCAAGGTCCAAGGACTAACAACTTCTTCACTTCTCCAAACACATAAAAAGGCTGGCCAGTAATTATTTTATAACTGACTTATATATATATATATACATTTTTTATTTTTATTTGGGGGGGGGGGGGGGTTCACATATACATGTAAAACTTCTGGAAAAGGGTAGACATGTATGTGTAAAAATTCATAAACATTCTTTTTTTCCTTGATATGAATATAAAACTCAACTTTATTTTATCTAGCACATGAATGGCAAACACTTTGTTAGAATTTAAAAACTAATAATTAATCAAATGTAAGTATTACTATTAAACACAAATACAGTGTACCCAATGTGTAGTCAGACAGGAATACCAAGCTACAGTAAAACATAAGACATTTCTGTTTAGCTGTAATAGACATGTGGCCTTTATAAAGAGGTTTATTCACTATAAAAAGTGAACAAAGGTTATGTTTGAATGACCTTTATTAGCAGGTGTCCTTTAATGTAAGTTTGACTGTATTTTTCAATAGAGTTTATTTAAATTACAAATGAATGTAATTGATCACGACAACCTGTGTTAGAAAATGTGCATTTAATTACTTCCACAGTATATCTTAATTCCTTCTACAGTTGTACAGAAGTTCAAAACTTTCATTTTCGTAAACACAAGATGAGAACACCAATGACAGATGACAGACAAATGTCAATCAGGATTGCAGCTCAGCTCACTTTATGAGTTGATGATATTTTCATATTAAAACAAATTAAAATTGCCATACTTTCGTGATTGCTTGTTGACATATAACAGTCAACATTAACTGCCTCAGATCAATCCAGATTACATTGCATCACATTCAACATGTTACACTGTAGTGTGTCTACAACTTAACTTTAATACATTGTACATACATTGTATACATTTTTATATATTGTGCATGTACCTGTATTTAGACATTTACATTTATACAGATCTTTACAAATTACACTTGTTAATAAGTTGTATACATGTATATAAGTGTATATATGTAAACATTGTACATATATTTAATTTATACATGTATACATGTTAGATAATGTAGATATACAGTGATGTGCCAAAATTTATTTAACATTTTTATTTTTCTCTACACATGTTTATTTCATATAAATTCACAATTTTTCAAAACATTCATGGATAGTCATCTAAAACAAGTTTGAAATACATGTTCATTGTGTAACAATAATATACACATTTTAATCAGGTGAGAATATACATGAAACTGGGACTTGCCATATGAAAGAGTACAAAATTTTGGCTCCAAAGTTTGGTTCTACTTTACAATCTTCTGATTTTCATTTTCCCTTTCGAGTACTAGTTTTATTAACATACAAATTTAAAACATGTACCTAAATCCTACAACTTCCCATGCCATTTCCATCTTCTACTTGTTGAAAACCTAAGTGCAAGATGCCATTTAATTTCTTCTTGGACATAAAATAATAAAAAATCAGCTGCAGTTATAGTGTTTTAAGAGAAAGCATACACCAGTTAATAGACTAACGCTATTTAAGAATAGAAACTCTTCATCTTCATCACTTTGGGTGATTATTACACTAAAATACAAGATCTACAAACTACTTTACAGCATTTTCAATGTTTGGATAATCTTCATACAGTCAAATTTATTACTATTTCTGAAGTTTTACTTTTTGTGCGAGTTTTTTTTTTCTCTTCCTGAAAGTATGTATCAAATCCCATATATTACACAAAACTGCACTGGAGTGAAGATAAAGACATTTTTCACAGTAAAAATAAACCATCTTGTGGCACAGTATCTGTGAATACTTATCTAAAACTTTTCCCTTTTTCATGACTTTTTAAACTACGAAGAACACTATGTTACATGCCATCTTTCATCAGACAATTACAGAGATGTTCAAAAATTTTCTCTCACTTTGTACGGAGATCAAATTTAAAAAAATTTGTGCCACACAAGCTCTTAAACTAAAAGTTCAAGGAATACAGGCACAGAACAATGATTTCTCAACTTCTGACCAATATTTGTATAAAAAAAGAAAAAATATATTTGTTCATCATGTATACATCCAGCTTTCAAATAATTTATTTGTAATAGAAATAGAAAATGAATATTTGTGCTATATCAATGTTTTACAAGTTTACTATAGCAAAATAATTTGTCATCATTCAATGCATTTAATACACTTAAAATTTCTAAAGTACTGACTACTCTAGTAAGTAGACCTACTGTAGTACTGTTTGTAATATATAGGTTATAATCACCATTTCTAAAAAAATATATATAAATGAATAACAAAAACACTTTCACTAAAACACGAGTTACAGTAATTCCAGGAGATGAAAATATGTCCCAACAAAATGTCCTTGTACAGCAATGCATACGGCAACAAATGGATATATATATTTTTTCAACATAATTAAAACAAACATTTTAAGAATATTTAAAGTATCTAATTTTTAAACTTATTGGTTTTCAATTTATAATTATTTATAAAGTATTCAATATACAGAAAAAAAATCAAATTTAGGTCAAGAAATTAAAGTCTTCTTAAAAATAGTTATGAATATACATGCTGTATAACTATTTTAGAGAGGGGGGTTTACGTCAGTTTATCAATTCAAAGTAAATTCTTTGATCCCGCTATCTGTTTTAGCACATAAAATATCAAATTTGTATCTGACGTTTTACTGGATTAAAGAAATTATTATCTTACACAAACGATCCACAAAAGCAACAGGTAATGCGTTGACTTTTATTGGCATGGGGCACCATAATAAAATCCCATAATAAGGCAACTCATAAAAAGGGCATTAAAGTGAAACTAATAAAACGTCAATTTCTATCATCGTACAATCTCTGTGATATGGGCCGATATAAAAGGTGCACAATAGAGAAAATATATCTTTGCACTTACCTATTTGAAGAAAGCACAATAATAGATATGCCATTTGAATATTCTCACCCATACTTTCTCGGTAAATCCAAACTCGCATTAAACATAACAAGTGTAAATGAGAGAGATGAGTTTCACACCTCTACCGTTACTGGGTAAACTGTCAATTATACCGCGAGGCCCATCAACTGCCGAATTACTCACTATTGATGTTAATCCACACAATATAGTTACAGAGTGACTATCGCAGAAACACAAGAATATACATTTTTAAAACGAATTTGTTCATTAAACACAAAAAGTTACCATCTGTCACACTAATTGCATCAATCTTTATTTCATGTTATTACATACAATCCATTTATTTACATTGTATATCACTCCGCAATTATCTTTAACATTGAACCAATGAGATTTTCATGCGGCAGCGTGTTCTTTGTAAATATAGATAAGACTTATGACAAAATAAGATGTAAATCCATGTTTTGATTGACTTGATAAAAGAAAGTTTTTATCTGCTTCACTTATTCGTATAACATGTAAGGAAAGATATGACCATATACATGAGAATGTCGTCGTAAGGTAAATGACCGGTCGTTATTACTACATTATGTAGTACACATGCTTCGTGCGGTCGTGTGCCATGTGCGCTTTGTTTACGAATGACGTCATTTTATATCAACCAACAAAATTACAGCGAACTTCTCTAACACGCGCCAAATTAAAACATCTGTACACTATATACATGTCGTCTGGAAGACAAAAATGCTCTTGCTTAGAGCAATTCGCGATATCTGGCGCTGTGTATCTCATTAAATTTGGATAAAAAGTAAACGACATATTTTACAAAGCATTGGTTAAAGTGGCTGTACCAGCGATATTTGTTAGGCTCTATCAGCTATATATAAAGCTAATTATATCGCTGGCTCTATATAGCGCTGGCTTTACATATCTCTATCAAATTAAAGCGATTTTTTTTACAAATGAGATATTTTCTCTTGACTTTTCGGAAGATCAGCGTTAGGCTTTATATATCGCTAGGAAGATGTAGAACTAGCCAGGGCGGATTCAGACGGGCCCCGAAGTTAGCAAAGCTACATAATTATATCAGCGATATATAAAGTTAACATGTTAGCTTTATATATCGCTGATTATATAAATAAAGCCTAAAATTGCTAGTTGATTGATTTTTCTATAACAAGGTAAAAAATTAGTTACAGCCAAAATTTTCCAGGCTTGTACTCTCGTCTATAACTTGTGAACTCCTGGATCCCTCCCTACCAGAGATATAAAAACTTTAAAATAATATTATGTTTAGCTTTTTATATCGCTACTAAAACTGTGTGATATGTTAAACTACTTTTACACGTTTAATCAAAGAGTCGTAGATAAATCTGGACACACACAGGAAATGATATGAGGTTTATTTTCTTGCAACCAGAACAGAAACGTGTACTGTTATAGATTCCTACATAGGCCTACGTCTAAGATACCATGTAAAAGATACAATAAGATAAAGTCTCGTTACCTTTTCACTAAATCGGGGAATTTATAATTAGGCAGATATCCTACGCGGCCTAAGTTTTCAACATCATGATCCACATCATAATCACTTAGTTGAAGAATAACCGAGCTTATGGAAAGTAATTTAAAGGGAGCTAACCTGTACTAAATTCTGGCGCCGTACTGTTAGATACATCATGTTCCCACATTTTTTTACCATGGGTTTTACAAAAAAGTGGGAATATGATAAACCCCGTCGCAAATCAAAAAGTAGGAACATTTATTTCAATAATTGAAATTTGAAGGAAGATTAATTATTGAATTAACTTTTTGATATGAGCGACAACGACGATGACGATGATGACGACGATAACAAAAATTAGACAGTTTACTAATTTTGAATATTTGTTTTGTTTGTTTGTAATGTGGATTTTCTAAGGCGCAACCCTCAACAACTTTTCAGTCAGCCAGTTTGTTAATGGAAGGCCTAGAGGAGAGAACGCGGTTACAATGTACCCTTGTAGAGACCACCTGCCTTCCACAAGTAACCTGGCAAACTTTCTCACAAAATCGGCTAAGATTTTCAGTGATGAGAATCAAACCAGCGTGGACTACATTTCAGAAAATTCATAGTTTAAAGCATGGTAGGGCTTACTGTAACTCCTCGGCCACGGAGGTCCATTGAATATTTGATATAGAGATCATGGGTAGGCCCTACAAATAATTTGTAATTTTTGAATGTTGTTTTAAGCCACACTAAACAATTTTTCAGTTATATGGTGGCGACCAATTTTTATTGGTGGAGGAGAGAACCCGATTACAATGTAGGCCTACCCGGGAAGAGATCACCAGCCTTCCGTAAGTAAACTGACAAACTGGCGAGACTGGAACCTACGCTGACCAGAAGTGAGAGACTTCACAGTTCAAAGCCCGATGCTCTAACCACTCAGACACGGACGTCATCTGATAATTTGTTCTACGTCATCAAAGCAACTATCAAGATCACAGCTTTATTTCAACTATGAATATTTCTGTTGATAATTGTTCAGAAACTAGCATACTAGGCTATCCAAGAGTTAGTTAGTGTGTTACATGGTGAATTGTAGGAAATACACTGAAGAGTATCTGTGTGAAATTTCAAGGCTCATTCAAAAGGCCAAAGTCTCAGCTGGATTTGAAAAATAATACATGTATATTCAAAATAATTCAAGAACTATAGGATATATTAGGTTTTTTTTGTTTTGTTTTGATTTGTTTTTGTTTTTGTTGTTTATTGTTTATTGTTGTTTACCGTCTCACACAAGAATCTTTCACTTATATCGAGACGTCACCAAATGCCGGTGAAGGGCTTCGAATTTTGGCTTATGCTCGGCACTTACGGCCATTGAGCAGTGAGGGTTCTTTAACGTGCCGACGCCTACTATGACACGGGACCTCGATTTTTACTCTCACATCCGAAGGACATAATACATTATGTGTGGGGGAATCAAATATACAATATCAATATAAATATAAATATACAAAATAACTTGAAATCTACATAACCCTGGTATACCGGTAACTGTTGAGTGTTCACGGTGATTTGCAGGGTAGCCTGTAAGTCAAGGTCATAATTCGATTTAAAACAGTCAGTCCTAAATCAACACCTCAGGAACTTCGGGATTTTATATACATGTCAGTTTAAATATTTATTTGATTTTGATTATTGTTTTACGGCACAAATTTTCTCACAAAATTTAGCAATCTCTTACACAGAGTTGTCGGTCCTTGCACTGCAAGGCCTGACATCTCAGTGAGAGAGATCGAAAATTTATTTAGTTTAGGTTCCAGTGGAGTTTGAACCTGCTCATACCAGATTTGAAAGACTTCATGGTTCAGATCACAATGATCTAACCACTCGGCAATGGTGACCCTTACTTATTTTTAGTAAATGTACTAAAAATTATCTAATGATGCACTAGGAATTACAAAAGTTGCACATCTCAGAATTCGCATGATGTTGTTAATTGCCCAAAATCAGCTCTTTTTGGTATCTAACACATTCGACAGATAAAGAAGCATATATCCTTGAACATTTTCATCAGACTCTGGTGCAAGAAATACATTGTAAGATCGGCTCTAATGTTCTAAAATTGTCGCACAAGCAACCTGATTAACATTGTTTAATTCAGTATTCTGTACGATAAATCAAATAATAGCTTTCCTCACTATTTCTCGCCCTCATCGTATCAATGGTGGTTCTTAAAGGTTTATATGTATATTACGTTTCTACAACACCGATGTAATAAACTGTTATCAATCTAATTAGTTTAACAATAAAGAGCAATATCTTAATTAAATCCATTATTAGGGATTCAGGACAGCTGACGCTTCCTTATATCAGGTGTAAATCTATGTATATTTCCTCTCTGTACACACGCCGAACGATAACGTGACAGAGAACAAGAAGTGCAGGAGGATATACTGAAATACAAGATGACTGCGAGCGCCAGAAAACTATATATAACACTGTAGGTGTTACAATAGTATCTATCATTGTCGTGTAACACGTCACATCTGTTCATTTCTGTCTTTCCGTTCTTATTTACAGCGAGGTGATATTTACCCAGCTGAATTTCAGTGATTTCCATGACTGCTGAAGCCACGACACAAGTGAAATGATTAGGAATAGTGAAAACCGTCAAACTTTAAAAGGTACCATGTGTTAAGGGAAAGATGGTTACAGCACTTACAGTACCATGTGTTAGGGAATAGATGACTAAAGCACTTTAAGTACCATGTGTTAGGGGAGAGATGGTCGAAGCACTTACAGTGTCATGTGCCAGGGAATGGATGGTTAAGACACTTCCAGTATCATATGTTAGGGGAGATATGATCGAAGCACTTACAATACCACGTGTTTGGGCATGGATGGTTAAAGCACTTACAGTACTATGTGTTAGGGAATAGATGGTAAAAGAACTTATAGTACCATGTATTAGGGGAGAGATGGTCTCAGCACTTACTTTATCATGTGTTAGGACTTGGATGATTAAAACACTTAAAGTACTTTGTGTTAGGGAATGGATGGTAAAATAACTTGTAGTACCATATGTTAGGGTAGAGATGGTTACAGCATTAACTTTATCACGTGTTAGGAAATAGATGGTTAAAGTACTTCCAGTACCATGTGTTAGGAGAGAGATGGTCGAAGCATTTACAGTAGCATGTGTTAGGGAATTGATTGTAAAAGCACTTACAGAACCATATGTAGGGGAATTGATTGTTAAAGCACTTACAGTACTATGTGTTAGGGAATGGATGATTAAAGCACTTGTAGTATCATATATTAGGGGAGAGATGGCTAAAGCACTTACAATATTATGTGTTAGATGGTAAAAGCACTTCCAGTCCCACGTGTTAGAAAAGAGATGGCTAAAACACTTATATTATCATGTGTTAGGGAACAGATGATTAACCTTCTTGTAGTACCATGTGTTAGAGGAAAGATGGCTAAAACACTTAAAGTACTATGTGTTAGGAGCGAGATGGATAAAACACTTACAGAACCATGGGTTAGGAGCGAGATGGCTAAAGCACTTATAGAACCTTGAACCATGTGTTAGAAGAGAGATGGCTAAAAACATTTACAATACCATGTGTTAGGAGAGAAATGGCTAAAGCACTTACAGTACCATGTGTTAGGGGAAAGATGGTTAAAACACTTACAGTACATGTGTTAATAGAGAGATGACTAAAACACTTACAGTACCATGTGTTAATAGAGAGATGACTAAAGCACTTACAGTACCATGTGTTAGGGGAAAGATGGTTAAAACACTTACAGTACATGTGTTAATAGAGAGATGACTAAAACCCTTACAGTACATGTGATAGGAGAGAAATGGCTAAAGCACTTACAGTACCATGTGTAGGGAATAGATGATTAAAGGGGCATTAGCTGATATCCCCCCAATTTTCTTCTTCTTTATTTATTTCTTAGATTGATATACAATACCAAAAAGAGATACACAGTTCTTAAAATCCTATATATTTTGTGTAAATTGCTTAAGAAAACCCATGGTTTGGCACTTTTTTAATTGCAAATTGCAAGTCATCAACTCAACCTTACTCTTTGTATATGAACACCATACAAGATGTGACCTTATTTTCACATAATATATAAGAATATAAGATGTTTTATGCCTCTCTATAGCTCTTATTTGTTAATGTACCTCAAGTTCAAGTAGGAAAAACCGGAAAAATTGAAATAATATTGTTTGGTAAATACAGCTAATTCTCCTTTAGAGCCCTTACAGTGCCATATGATAGGGGATAGATAGTTCAAGCACTTGTAGTTCCATGTGTTAGGGAAAAGATGGTTACAGACTTACCGTACCACGTGTTAGGGGAGATATGACTCAAGCACTTACAATACCATGTGTTAGAGGAGAGATGGTTAAAACATTTACAATACCATGTGTTGAGAGAGAGAGAGAGAGAGAGAGAGAGAGAGAGAGAGAGAGAGAGAGAGAGAGATGCCTAAAGCACTTAGAGTACCATGCGTTTGGGGACAAATGGTTAAAACACTTGCAGTACCATGTGTATGGGGAGAGATGGTTAAAGCACTTACAGTACTGTGTTAGAGGAGAGATGGCTAAAATACACACACACACACGAGCAGCTATCATAATTTTTTTCCATCTTGGTTTGCAGAAAATCATCTTTTAGTCTGTTGGTGTTTGTCATCTAGAGTTTCACATGTTTTGATTTTATATTTCTCTATCGATTTTCACTTGGAAATCGGTATACCTACATTGTTTTACTGTGATATTATATCGCCCATAATTTCCCTACCTGATCACACCCTTACTGAGTCAAATTATATACTACTTAAAACCACCGTTTTATGTCGATTTTAGTTCGTGTTGTATTATAGTTAAAAGCCAGTTACCCTTATTATAGCATTTATATTTCACTTGTTGATCATAAATTATTTTTTCTGGATACCTCGATATTTCAACGATATATGTGAAAATAATTGTACCATTACAAACGGCATATCAAATCGTGATTTAAGATAAAATCTGTCTGATTGCACTCTTTTATGTGCTGATCACATAAAACAAATCTTGTTGTAATTATCTCTCCGAAAACGGAAGTAGCACTGGAACAACTTTGAAATAAATAATTAAGCAGAAGATAATGCCAGATCGATGGCATTTATTTCAATCAAATTCAAAATGTTTTATGGACAGATATCCCAGTTTGCAAGTACATCTTTTCTTTCATACTTTGAACGGGACATTTGAGGTTGATTAAAGAAATTCTCGGAGAATTCCTTTGAATATTTGTACTTGTTTAAGGAATGATCTGTATGGAACAAATTTCCACGATATTTGGATTCTGTAAGGAATAAAATGTATGCACTAAATTTCCCGGATATTTTTATATCTGTAATTAATAAAAAGTATGCGCTGTGTCTCCCTGATATATTACTACTCTTCTGTAAATAATAAAATGTATGCGCTAAACTTATCTGTTATTAGTTATCTAATTAGTATTTAAAATATTTTGTGCATTTTATTGAATAAGACAAATCCATCACGGAGGACTGGTCACCCCTTGCCGTCAAGTCAAAGTGTTAACCTTAGTGGGATCAGGTGCCACGGAGGACTGGTCACCCCTTGTAGTCAAGTCAAAGTGTAAACCATAATGGGATCAGGTGCCACGGAGGACTGGTTACCCCTTGTAGTCAAGTCAAAGTGTAAACCATAGTGGGATCAGGTGCCACGGAGGACTGGTCACCCCTTGTAGTCAAGTCAAAGTGTTAACCTTAGTGGGATCAGGTGCCACGGAGGACTGGTCACCCCTTGTAGTCAAGTCAAAGTGTAAACCATAGTGGGATCAGGTGTCACGGAGGACTGGTCACCCCTTGTAGTCAAGTCAAAGTGTAAACCATAGTGGGATCAGGTGTTAACTCACCCCTTTCCGTCAAGTTAAAGTGTTAACTATAATTTACTCGGACTATACTGGGTTCAGGTGTCACGGAGGACTGGTCACCCCTTTCCGTCAAGTCAAAGTGTTAACTATAATTTACTCGGACTATACTGGGATCAGGTGTCACGGAGGACTGGTCACCCCTTTCCGTCAAGTCAAAGTGTTAACTATAATTAACGCAGACCATAGTGGGATCAGGAGTCATGGAGGACTGGTCGCCCCTTGCCGTCCGATCAAAGTGTTAACCATAATTAACTCGGACCATTGTGCGGTCAGGTGGCACGGAGGACTGGTCAACCCTTGCCGTCCGGTCAAAGTGTTAACCATAGTGAGTCAAGTGTCACAGAGAACTGGTCACCCCTTGTCGTCCGATAAAAGTGGCGCCAGGTTTCACGGAGGACTGGTCAACCTTTGCCGTCCGGTCAAAGTTTTAACCACAGTGAACCCCGACCATAGTGGAATCAGGTGTCATGGAGGACGGGTCAGTTCTTGCTATCCGGTCAAAGAGTTAACTATGATTAACTCGGACCAAGTGGGATCAGGTGTCACGGAAGAGTGGTCAACCCTTGCCGTCCGGTCAAAGTGTTAACCATAGTTAATTCCGATCATAGTGGGGTCAGGTGTCACGGAGGAGTGGTCAATCCTTGCCGTCCGGCCAATGTGTTAACCATAGTAAACTCGGATCATAGTGGGGTAACGTGTCACGTAGGACTGGTCAACCCCGGTTTATCATCCAGCCACAACCGCCATGAGCCAGATAAAATTAGAGATTGCAATCGGTAATAGAAGTGTTAATAACCAATATTCAAAATCACTACATGAAAGTTGAAACTAAAATTGTATCTCCTGTACATCCGTATTATAGAAATCATTCTTATGAAAATACGTCTGTTGGTACATTGTATATTCTGAGATGTATGGGAGTTACAGCTTCAATCGGGGTTATTATTCATACTGTTTTGTCACTATAACAAGTAAATGATCATGCTTATACAGTTTTATTGTTGTTATACAATGTAATATAGCTTTCACCATAACGCCAATTAAAACAATAATATGTTGAAGATGTGTAATAACGATGTTTACAATGGATAGAAGTACACTGTGTTACATGAACGTTAATCATAATACAATTCATATGAAAGTCATTCTTATATATCGTTTATTGGATCGCAGTAGAATATGAACATCTGTATATGACTGACATAACATATAGAGAGATAGATTATTTGAATTAAGATATTTGGTCAAGTGACACCCTTTTCCCAGTCTGTCTATCTTACTCAACAAATTCAGTGTGAAACTGTTTTTTTTAGCATCTTATAACTTAGATTTTTCATATAAATGACATCTTGCGTTTGACAAGTTCATTACTTACCCGATAGAAATGTACATATTAACAATTTGTTATTCAATTATAAAATCTGTCAGCTTGGAGTAGCGTGACGACCGTCAAAGTTCTAAGTTATTGCATCAACCGTATATTATAGACAAGCAATTTTAGATTAATATTACTGTTTATACAAAATTCCTTCTTTGAGGACAAGTGAAGATGATATGTCTTATGTTGCTCTTTCAGTTTCAATAAATTTTACAGATTATGCATATTTAACGACAGATTGATGTGATACACGGTTGTCCACCTATGTCAACTAACTAGAATATATGAAATATGCTTACTTGGTATATACTTGAGCGATCAGGAGAGAGAGAGAGAGAGAGAGAGAGAGAGAGAGAGAGAGAGAGAGAGAGAGAGAGAGATTAAATCAAATTTATGTAAATAACTAAAACATTGTAATTCGACATTTAATATATCTTTTTATATAAGAAGACAATACCATCAAGTTTCTTACACTGTATAGCTCTTATCTAAGCGGAAGCGACTCGATACGAGGACCTCGTCAAACAACATTAAGCCCCTTCTCAAGAATGGTAGATAGCATTCTGAAACACGACCATATACAATGACTCCCCTTTTGCTAATCACATTTAAAACTAAATGATTTATTTTTCGCCGAGCTTGATCTTTTTACCAAACTCTGGAGGTTTCAATGCAACATCTGCGATGGCTGCTAACAGGGGGCGCTGACCCTCTCTGGACACCTGGTCCCATCTCGTTTGAGATTCGCAATTGTTCTTCACATTGAGACCGTTATTATATCCAATGTCTAGTCATGTTATAAATTTTGTATTCACACTCACCCCGTAAATTCAAAATTTACAACATGACAATATTCCAATGGATATGGAGTTTCGAATATTCCTTGGTACTTTTTCATTTTTACAATCAATACATGGATATAGTAATTTTGAACTTATCTGAATTCTCCTTTAAATCTTCATGAACAATTTTAAATCAAAAGCCAGTAATTTTTACTCAAGAATTCCACGTATGCCAACAATTGTTTCCACATATCTTGTTGATCTATCAGAAAATGTTGGCAAAGTTTGAACAAATCGCTGAATCAAGATAAATCCCGATATACCTCTGTATAATTAAAGTTAGCATTCTCAGAGTATAGAATACATTCTATTGTACATCACACATTTGGACCGGACACAAGTTCTTCAAACTTAGAACGTCCTCTCCGTACATATATGAATCACAAATTGGTTTATATATACCGTATGTTAAAACAAAGAAAGAAACAAAAAGTAACTAAATAAATAGACTTTATTGGTGAATCAATGCATGCTCTACCTGATCATATTAGATCAAATTAAAAAAAACAACCACACATAATAGGTGATACAGACAATCTGGAATGGATGAGAGTAACAAATCTATAAATAAACACTGCTATGAAAAGGTCAAATCAAAATTAATCAAAACTTGAAATACCTTGAATATCATAGAATAACGTATCAAATACTGACTAGTGGCCGAAGTTGTTATACATATCATTTTGTGTAAAACATTTCAGGAAATGTGGAAATATATGAATTAAATTATTTGATAGAACTATTTATACCTCGATGTCAATTTGACCCCCATGCATCTTAGGGATGACCGGCTTGCATGGCAGCCATATATGTATGTAATAATAATAAGATACAATTAAAAACTGCATATTATGTTTATTTTTTACTTCGCTACAATTCCGAATAAAAAGTGGGCAACAAGTTTGACGTCAAAAGGTAGCAGTAAATGGAAATCAATGTTCATCGTCTAGCACTACATGATTCTACGTTTCCCAGCATGAAATTGTATATTGATGCTATACAATACATAATTATCTACTTAATATATTTCAAATACTAAGACACAATTTAAAAACTTTACAATTACTTTTTACTGTTATTTTCGTTACAAATCCGAATAAAAAGTGGACAATAATTTGGATCTTGTTCAACAATATGAAGTGCCCCTCTCGGGAATACTGGATAGTATTCCTATCATATCTAAAACTAATTGATGACATTTTCACCGAACTTGACCTTTACACCGAACTCAAGAGGTTTCCATATAGCATTTGCGACGGTTGTGGCATGCTATCAGAGGACGCTGACTCCTTCCGGACACCTGGTCCTATCCCGTTTGTGATTCGCTATTTTGGGTTCTTCACATTTAGACCATTTGTATATACGATTTGTCGTGTTCTAATGGGCTTTGAGTTTCGATTATCCATTGGTACTATACTTTGGCGTTTTAAGGCAGCGGTAAATAGAAATCATTGTGCATTGTCTGTCACTGCATGGCATACAATATCCAGCATTAAATTAATTATTTATGCTATACAATACATACGTATCTACTAAATATACTTCAATACTAAGAACAATTGAAATCTTACACTGATAGAATATACAAAATCACAAAGAAATGGAATATTCAAATAATACCTGTCACATAAATTACTGCCAGTTCTATATTTAGACGTTACCACGTTAGAGCACATGTTTTTTTTTTTTTTTTCTAATTTGTCATGTTATTCCTTTTCAAATGAAGTATAAAACTTATAGTGACTAGGAAATGTGTAGCTTGTGGTAGATATACGAACTTGTTATCATTTATAGCGTGACTTATTTTATTCCTTTCGTATGTATTTTATAACAAAAACTTGCAGTTCTTTTTAAAGGGACATTAGCAATATTTTTTTTCAAAAAAGATTGTTTTTACCGCTTTTGATATATAATAGCAAAAAGATATATACACAGGCATGCAAATCATTAAATTCCTATAAATTTTGTGAAAATTACTTGAGAATATGAATCGACCTTCTTGTCACAAATACATAGGAATATAAGATTTCTATGTCGGTGTATAGCTCTCATTTGTTAGTGTACATCAAGTAAAGAAGTAGAAGTAGAAAAAAGTTGTGAGGGTAGTCACAGCTAATAAAACGTACTTCTAAAAAGTAAAAAAAAAAAAAACAGTTGCCAGATGTTGACTCCAATGTTTAAGTGGGTCATCTTGAGAATAGTTTTTTTCTCTTAGCTCTAGATTTGTGGTTCTTTAACATTGGACGACATTATGATGTACGTTTCCAAATTTCGAATCTTTTAAGTTTCTTAATTTTTAAAGTAGGCAAATAAATGCATGTGTTTGCAATTAACATCATTATTTTATAATTTATTTAAACTTAAAAATCTAAGATAGTGATCTGTTTACGGTGGATACTATCAGTTGGTTTTAGCAACACACATATGTTTATTATTTAGCCTTGTATAACACCACTTTTTTCTTTCGGAACTACACATGTATTTTAAATTTGCACTCAACTGGTGTAGTGTCATTGACAGAAACGATTGTCTTTAGATTTGTTTAGGATTTTATTGTCTATAACTTAGGTATTGTTAATAATATCTATGACCACTGGGTCGTTGCAACTGCTGGTGGACCGTTTGAGTCCCCCAGGATATACATAATCCCAGTACCTGGTATTTCGGTACCCGCCGGTTATTTAATACTAAAGTAATATTTCGCTCGAACTGTACTATTTAACTTTGGTTTTGTTAATAATATTTATAAATCTAAGAAACCGACTTCAGAGATTTAACAAAATAATCCACCATCTACAGTTTCCTTCTCTATATACTTGACATAATTTTTTTTTCATGTCCCATTTCTAAGATTTTAAATTTGATTTGGGAGAGAAAAGGGGAGCCAACTGAGAGAGGATAACATATTTGACTATTGCTAGTAGTATTTCGAATGCCAGAATTTTTTAAGACCACAAATTGATATGACTTTGACTTTGAAGTATGTTGCCTTTGTAATTGAAAGGGGCATTAGCTGTTTTCTTTTTAATAAAAACAACATTTTCTTTCCTTCTTACCTCTTAGACTGATATATATATATGAAAATTTTTAAATTCCTTTATATTTCATAAAAATTGGTTGACACCCAGTTTGGCAACTATTTGCTTGCAATTGATTTATCGAAACTTACTTTGTATACGCATAGCACGCTGGACTGACCTTATTTTCACAAATTATACAGGTATACAAGATTTTTTTGACCTGTGTATAGGTCTTATTTGTTATAAGAAATATTTGTACATCAAGTAGAACTAGTAAAAGTAGAACGAAAATCGAATTTTTTTTTTGGGGGGGGGGGGTAAATACAGCTAATGCCCCTTGAAATCAAATTATTGATAGGTCATTAGAAAATTATATAAACATCCAAGGGTTCATTAT
The DNA here is from genome assembly GCA_030159075.1 of Atrina japonica. Classification (NCBI taxonomy): domain Eukaryota; kingdom Metazoa; phylum Mollusca; class Bivalvia; order Pterioida; family Pinnidae; genus Atrina; species Atrina japonica. Next base: position 438,749 of record BROG01000024.1, read on the forward strand.
TCTAGCTTATACCAATGTGAGTTTTTACGACATTATTGATCACATTCCAAGATAGAAAACTAAACACTCGTGATTTCTCCGAGTCCACTAACACCATGTGAAGAGGAGGCAAACAAACTATAATCAGAAAAATTACCAGACAGGACAAACACTTTATAAAACTACTTACAAAACAAAGGAAATTAATAGGTATAATACGGATATTATTGACAACTCGTGTCTTAATTAAAATGGTGACCACACATCACGTTCCTTACAGTTAAAAGCGAGAAACGGCATACGAATAAGTTGGTTTTGTAATTTATATCGTGTAAATACTTTTGTTCAATCGATCTACAAATACAACATACTTTGTCGTGCTTCAAGTGCTCGGAAAATAACATTTTCACAATTTCCCACCTCCATTGAAAGCTACATGTGGTCTTATATTTCAGTAAATTCCGTAGACAAATCTTTGTTATCTAGAACAAAAAGCATAGTCATAATTAAAACATTTAAAAGACCACAATGTCTCTCAGAAACGTGTTTTCTTCAAAATATTGTAGGCTGCTATTGACCTTTTGATTTTCACAAAAGTAAAATATTTTTCAGTCTGTTGGGAGTAATTGTAATTTATTGAAACTCAAGTATATCCTCTTATATCCTCCATATCGACATGAGTGCTGTTTGATTTTATATCTATATACGTATCTTATGTAAGGTGAACATATGCTTCTACTTGAAACAGAGTATTGTTGTAGGTCCTCCATGGCCGAATAATTAGAGTTTGCTCTGAAAGACTACTGACTGTCCCCAAATCAATGGAAATTGTTCAAGTTTTTAAATTGATTTACCCTCACCCAATAATCCAAATTTATACCATGAAAGCGGGATAAAACTGTTTTTATCGCAATGTTTTCGTGTCCTTTAACAGATTTGTAGCTTTAAGTAAATTACTAAAGTATAACTTTGTAACTAAAATTATATAGCAGTCTTCATTAAAATGTTTATCTATTTTTATAATAAAAGTTAACCAAAATTGTACCAGGAACAATACAGAACACTTAAAAGTTTGAAATAGTAATTTATTTCTACTGAGATTTTTCTCTTCCAATATGACTGTAAAAAGCTGTCTCATGAAGCGTTTATTTGCACAAAACTTTTTTTCCACATTTAAGTAGTAATATCCCTCAGTCACCCGCATATGGAGTTTATTTTTCACAAATGATCCGATATGCCAGGGCGTGCACAACATATGAAGATTTCATATACAGAGGTAAAGTACTCACTGACAAATTATTGACACAGGGATATCGAAAACCGCGTTTAATGTCAACGTTCCGCAAATTTTATGGTCGGTATGATAGTCTTGTTTGCGACTACTCTGTTTTCACTAAGTGAAATGTTGAGTTGCCTTTTCGTTGGAGGTTGTTGAGACGTCTGTACCAATTGTGACGAGGATACACTCCTCACGTGTTTCATTGGACTTGACTGTGGACTCACGGCGGGTCTGACCGGTCGACAGGGGATGCTTACTTCTCCATGGCACCTGATCCCACCTCTTGGTTTCCAGAGGTCCGTGTTTGTCCATTTTACCGGATTTGTATCTATGTCCTGGACATTCTATTGATTTATACTTTGGCATCTGAAATTTTTATATTGTTAAAGGTTGAATTAATTTCGGTTGCATTTTGAGCTGCAATCAAGAAATAATATTTCTGAAATAGATTGGGGTTTAAAATGAATCAATTCAAGGAATATCTAATTGATTTCAAGTCTAACTTTTTAGGAATACATTGTAGAATAGTGTGTATTTTATATAAACCTTAGTTCACTATCATTCTAACAGGAAATTCAAATAACTCAACGTTTGAACCAAAAGGAGTAAGACGCAACATACTGTATAATATATACAGTATGCACTTTGTATTCTATATATTTGAAACACACAAAACCTAGTTATCATACTATTGATTTTTACTGAAGAATAAAATAAATAGTAAAATAGCTGCACACGGTTGTGGAAATAAGTTGCTGAAATACATGGTAAGATAAAACTACGTATTTTAACATTTGTACGGATGAAATACATAAGGCAAAGTATTGCTTAATCACTCTTCTTATTTTTGTTTGATTGTGTTCAGAAGTGGGGGATAAAACCTGAATAACATTTAATTGTTATTTTTCATTCGGAAAACTTCCATAGATTTATTTAATTCATGAATTAACATATACATACTCCGCGAATAGAAACATTAAATCTTCAACAGCAATACGTGCAAATCCCAGTTTCTCGTAATTTAACCTCTGGCAAATGAGCAGGAATTTGACATTTAATGGATGCATGATGACTGCCAAAACTTTTTACTGAAACAATAAATCAATTCATCGTGCAAAATATAGAAATTTGGGATTCCATGGTAGACATTTCTAATCTTTTTATTTATTGCATATTTTGAAATATACAAATGTAATTTTATGTTTAATCAATTTCAGATTTATCATTCATTTTACACCAGATTGACGATTGAAAACAGCTAAAAATATAGAAAAAGTCACGTTTTGTCAGGCAGTTTACTGTAAACACGAGTCCATTACTATTAAAATGAGATGATCTCGGAGAGAAATTATAAATTTTGGAGGGAATGCCTCTGATGATATTATGGTAAAATTTAATCATCACTTCACACATCACAACATGCACATTTTATCAGTTTATACATTTCCGATAAGACATGCTCCCTCTGCATTGTTATCCGCCAAGATCCTAATGTGGATAACGTCTATATAACCATTTACATGTAACTAATTTGAAATGAATCACAGGGTTTAGATTTGTATTTGCCGCTTATTATAAGTTTCTATCTAACCAAAAACATTCGGCGATACATCAAACCTTGTCTAGATGAATTTATCATGGTCTCTTTCAGCGTATAATATTAAGATATTTTCACTTTTTACAGCAGTTCGGTTTGTAGCACTGAACATGGACTGGGTAATTACCCATGTATTGGGCAATTTCAAAGACTGTATTAAATCATCAAAATGATCACATGGTGACAAATGTTAATTATACCGCCAAAGTTCACGTCTATATCTGTAACACTGAATTTCGACAATCCCAAGATCTCTTTATTATTTATAAATGTGGCTCCCGGTTACCAGTCATATTTGTATTGTATTTCAAAGTATAAAGATCGCTGAAGTTTTCAAGTCTTTATAATGAACAAATGAAACACAATTCTTTCTGACAAAAGTTTTACCATATAATCTTATACTTATTATCGTATTTACCTATGATTTATCCGTTTTTCAAATCTATACTGAATGTAAAAATGTACAAATTGTGTTGGAAAAAAATATAACATTTTCCGTGCTACAATTTTCTTCATCCAGACCTATAAAAGAATGTTGATTACTAAATATTTTACATTAAAAAATTTCATTCTTTTTTTTTTCTACCAGAACATCAATATTAGTCTTTTCTGTGGGATGTTTTATTGTTGTTAATAAAACGTATTTTCATTTCAGCACCTTTTGTCATCGTACCATTAACTTGAGACCGTTAATGCGTACTCTCAACATGACGCTGTTGGTTCCAAGAGTACCAAAAATAACCATGACGAATCATTTAAGTTGGCCAAATGTATCTGAAATTCCCATAAAGAACAATGATAATGTTTGTTTTTCATGTCCAATGTATCTTAATGACTCGCTTCAAGCGAAATGCTCATGCATCATGGAAAACAAATATCTTAAAGTGCAAGTATGCTTGTCTCTCAAAACGATCAAACCTAGAGAATCGGTGCCATTAAAACAATGCACTACAGCTCTGATACTAGGAAACCTAATGTTCAACCGTTGTACTGGAATAGCTGTGAACTTAAAACAGAAAAAAATGCTAAAAGAAAGAAAGAAGATACGGGATATATTTTGAAAACAGATTATATCAACCTGCTACCTGAATCTGGTCCAATTACAGATGACAATAGGTTCATCATTTATAGATAATGATAATTAGAGACAACTACACAATTGTTTCTATCCGTATCATCAGAGACCGTAGCTGGAGTTGAATCATCCTGCTAAAACGATCAAGTGCAGTCTGATCTACGGATAGAATCGTTTGTTAAGTTTTGTCCATTTGTCAATAGCGTTTAGGCCAGGAGTTTTAACGTTTTTCAATATGCTTTCTGTGAACATCTTTCTTGCCGAGATCCTATGCCATTGTTTGCAAATTCAAATTGGAAAATAAAAATGAAAAAATAGTCTAAGATAGTCAGTTTATACATATAGATGCCATAGTACATGTATACACAAACATTATAATTTAGTACTTCATGTATTACTAATCGGTACTTGGTGATATCGTTAATGGTCTAAAGGAGCTGGGTCCCCTGTGTATGCTTTGAGTACAATTGCCATTCTTACTATACATAATACTACAGAATCATTTACGATTTGGAGGCGTTGCCTGTCAATGTTTATGTTTCGACATATTTTGTAATTCATACCATAAATAGTATTGTAGAATCGCGTACAAATCCGAAGGGTCCCCTGAGTATATTTTGAAAACATTTGTTATACTTGATAGAGAATCATGAAGGATTCGACGGGTTGGTATGTGTATATTCCGAATACAAGATTTACAGTGGGTGTGACCAGTCAACAGGGGATGCTTACTCCTCAATTTCACCATATCCCACCTCTAGATTTCCAGAGGTCCGTGTCCAATATTCACCAGATTTGTATTTGTATAATGGACATCCTAAGGATTTATACTTTGGTATCTGTGATTTTTATATTCTTTATACTATAGTTGGTCATTTTCGGACTATAGGGTTCGTTTGTGCATGACTATTATAAACATACATGTATTACCAAAGTTATAATGCAGAAAACGATCGTTTCTGTTAATTAGACTTCATCAGTTGAGTTTAGTTTATAAAAGATGCATATTATTTAAAGCGAAAGTGGTATCATACAAGGCCAAACGTTAGCAAAATCCGTCTAAGAGTAAAAATGATGACTATCTTAGCTTTGGAAAATTTAGAATTTAAGCGATGTGATCAGTGCGAAATATTATTCTATTTCTTAAGTATAGGATTTTCAGCTGGTACCGAAATACCAGGTACCAGGTTTATGTGTGCCCTCGGGGGCTCAAACGGTCCACCAGCAGTGGGAACGATCCAGTGGTTATAAATATGATAACATTTGTTATTCCTGCTATAGATTATGAGGTCAAACTATTTTCGGACTATAGAGTTCGTCCGTGTATGATCTGAAAACATTTATTCTTTCTACTACAGATGATGTTTGTCAAATCATTTACGGACTATAGGGTTCTTCTGTGTATGTTGTAAATACATTCATCATTCTTTTTGTGTGTGATACTGTAGACTCATTTACAAACTGGAGAGGTTATTTGAGGCAATGATCCATTTCTTCTATTCACATCTTTAATTTCTTTGCAAAGATGACTGGAAATGTGGTGTTAGCGTGCTAGTCAAACATTATTTTAATGGTAATTATTTGAATTAATCTTCAAATACGTTTATCTAGAGTCGAATTCCAAAAGTAATTATAAGACGGTTCGATGAATGATATCCATAAACAGTAAACATAAAAAACTATTTGATTTCCATGCAACTCCAACAGATGGGTGAAAAAAATCTTTATTTGTGTGGAATATTCAAATCGATTACTTAATGTTTTATATCATATTTTTTTTTTACTTAATACTCTTGTGTTAATCATTAATCAACGCGTTTCTGACTGCACTTATATACAAATCACATTCCAAAGTATCAATCTTCAGGATGTCCAGGATACAGTATAAAAATCACATCCAAAGTATCAATCTTCAGGATGTCCAGGATACAGTATAAAAATCACATCCAAAGTATCAATCTTCAGGATGTCCAGGATACAATATAAAAATCACATACCAAAGTATCTATCTTCAGAATGTCCAGGATACAATATAAAAATCACATACCAAAGTATCAATCTTCAGGATGTCCAGGATACAATATCAAAATCACATACCAAAGTTTCAATCTTCAGGATGGCCAGGATACATATAAAAATCACATACGAAAGTATCAATCTTCAGGATGTCCAGGATACAATATAAAAATCACATACGAAAGTTTCAATCTTCAGGATGTCTAGGATACATATAAAAATCACATACAAAAATATCAATCTTCAGGATGTCCAGGATACAATATAAAAATCACATCCCAAAGTATCAATCTTTAGGATGTCCAGGATACAGTATAAAAATCACATCCCAAAGTATCAATCTTCAGGATGTCCAGGATACAATATAAAAATCACATCCCAAAGTATCAATCTTCAGGATGTCCAGGATACATATACAAATCACATACCAAAGTATCAATCTTCAGGATGTCCAGGATACAATATAAAAATCACATACCAAAGTATCAATCTTCAGGATGTCCAGGATACAATATAAAAATCACATCCCAAAGTATCAATCTTCAGGATGGCCAGGATACATATACAAATCACATACCAAAGTATCAATCTTCAGGATGTCCAGGATACAATATCAAAATCACATACCAAAGTTTCTATCTTCAGGATGTCTAGGATACATATAAAAATCACATACGAAAGTATCAATCTTCAGGATGTCCAGGATACAATATAAAAATCACATACGAAAGTTTCAATCTTCAGGATGTCTAGGATACATATAAAAATCACATACAAAAGTATCAATCTTCAGGATGTCCAGGATACAATATAAAAATCACATACGAAAGTTTCAATCTTCAGGATGTCTAGGATACATATAAAAATCACATACAAAAGTATCAATCTTCAGGATGCCCAGGATACAATATAAAAATCACACCCCAAAGTATCAATCGTCAGGATGTCCAGGATACAATATAAAATCACATCCCAAAGTATCAATCTTCAGGATGTCCAGGATACAATATAAAAATCACATCCCAAAGTATCAATCTTCAGGATGTCCAGGATACAATATAAAACACATACTTTTCAAATTGGAGCTCAACTGATGAAGTCTAAGTGACAGAAACGATGTCGTCTTGAGCATTATAACTTTGGTATTATGTCTATAATATATGTACAGGATTCATTTGTCTATTTTTTGCCTGTTTTTTAAAATATTTTTATGTTTTTGGATGAAATCAGTATTTGTGCACTTTAATGAATTTTATGAAATTTTAAAAATTCATTGCTTCGATTGATCTATCCATGACAATCTGATTGCACTGTGTCAGAACTTCAAATTGATTTCTCAAAAGGTTTCGTTAGAATTAAGATTCTTTTTAAATAATCATTTATCCAAAGTACTTCTGTGAAGTACAGGAAAGCATGGGCAAACTAGTTTTTGAGATTACTTCTTGATACGTTTTAGTTGGATCAACAATATATGAGGTCCTTATTTTAGTACATTACCTTTGAAACAAATGGTAATTTATTTCCATGCCTCTGGAAACATCATTTGAACAGAAAGAGAAAGATAAACAGTAAAATTAATTATATTTGTTTGACAGTTTTTGTCTATAAGTAACATTTGTAGATTTCCCATCAGTTTACATAGAAATGTTGCTGAAATACATAAGCTACATGGTTTAACTATCTGAATACTGGTAAAACAATGCGAATTTCTATATTGTATCGAAGTGTTACATACAAGGTAAATCACATACAGAGAAGTAACAGCAAGAAGCATATATAGCCAACCATACATATCGCGCAAACGTTAAAAATAAACTAGAATTTTCTGAAACGTATCTAAATCATGATCAAGCCAAATTCATTCGGTTTATTAAACAACCACTGAAACATAGCCACTATTAACCAAAAACGTGTGATAAAATAATTCGCTGAAATAGCAGTAAATACATTCAAAAGGCTTCAAAATATGATTCATGCTTATAAACCAACAAATTACTTGTGGAAGATTGACCCTGGTCATTCTTTGGTCATGTTCAAGATGTTGACATATAATCAATTTCACACGTCCGTATTTGTTTCTCCGGCCTCTTATAATTACTTCGGTTTCATTGTCACGGCTTTCTCTGCTAATTAAATCTGACCAACACTTTGCGTGATGATTCTGACCCCGAGTGGTGACTTTCCTATTCCTTTGAAACATAAACAGATAATGACGGGTGACAAATGTTTAAATCATGACCATTATACATCTGATCAGAATTGGTATCTCAACTCAAGATCCTAATTAGAACTATTCCAACTTGTCTGTCTCTAAAATAACACAATGACGTCACTTTAAAACACTTGTTAGGTATTCGATATGAAATGAACACTTCGTATTTTGTAGTTGCTAATCATGTAGCACTTCAAAATAAAAACAATGTCCATGGTGTTAAAGGTTGAAAAGAAAACAACATAAACTTAATTGATTATCGATACCAAAATGTTAACAATAGGAATTATCGTTCCAGGACAGGGTATCAGACATAGCAAATGATAGATGTATAAAATGTAAAACATAACACATACTTCAGTACAGTAAATCGGACATGGTCATGACTAAAGTACAGGGCTTAAGAGGTAGTCAAAGATTCAATTAAAAGGTATCAAAGGAGTCAAAGACTTAGAGACTGAAGTAAACGGTATCAGACAAAGTCAAAGACTGAAGTAAACGGTATCAGACGTAGTTAAAGACTGAAGTAAACGGTATCAAACTTAGTCAAAGACTGAAGTAAACGGTGTTAGAAGTAGTTAAAGACTGAAGTAAACGGTATCAGACAAAGTCAAAGACTGAAGTAAACGGTATCAGACTTAGTCAGAGACTGAAGTAAACGGTATCAGACGTAGTCAGAGACTGAAGTAAACGGTAGCAGACGTAGTCAGAGACTGAAGTAAACGGTATCAGACGTAGTCAGAGACTGAAGTAAATGGTATCAGACGTAGTTTAAGACTGAAGTAAACGGTATCAGACAAAGTCAGACTGATGTAAACGGTATCAGACAAAGTCAAAGACTGAAGTAAACGGTATCAGACGTAGTTAAAGACTGAAGTAAACGGTATCAGACAAAGTCAAAGACTGAAGTAAACGGTATCAGACGTAGTCAAAGACTGAAGTAAACGGTATCAGACGTAGTCAAAGACTGAAGTAAACGGTATCAGACAAAGTCAAAACTGAAGTAAACGGTGCAGACGTAATTAAAGACTGAAGTAAACGGTATCAGACGTAGTCAAAGACTGAAGTAAACGGTATCAGAAGTTGTTAAAGACTGAAGTAAACGGTATCAGACAAAGTCAAAGACTGAAATAAACGGTATCAAAGTTAGACTGACGCAAACGGTATCAGACAAAGTCAAAGACTGAAGTAAACGGTATCAGACATAGGTATGAAGTAAACGTATAGTTAAAGACTGAAGTAAACGGTATTAGACAAAGTCAGACTGAAGTAAACGGTATCAGACAAAGTCAAAGACTGAAGTAAACGGTATCAGACGTAGTTAAAGACTGAAGTAAACGGTATCAGACAAAGTCAAAGACTGAAGTAAAACGACGTGTCAGAGAGACGTAAATTAAAGACTGAAGTAAACGGTATCAGACGTAGTCAAAGACTGAAGTAAACGGTATCAGAAGTTGTTAAAGACTGAAGTAAACGGTATCAAAGTTAGACTGACGCAAACGGTATCAGACAAAGTCAAAGACTGAAGTAAACGGTATCAGACATAGTTAAAGACTGAAGTAAACGGTGTTCGACGTAGTCAAAGACTGAAGTAAACGGTGTTAGACGTAGTCAAAGACTGAAGTAAACGGTATCAGACGTAGTCAGAGACTGAAGTAAACGGTATCAGACGTAGTCAGAGACTGAAGTAAACGGTATCAGACAAAGTCAGAGACTGAAGTAAACGGTATCAGACGTAGTCAGAGACTGAAGTAAATGGTATCAGACGTAGTTTAAGACTGAAGTAAACGGTATCAGACAAAGTCAGACTGAAGTAAACGGTATCAGACAATGTCAAAGACTGAAGTAAACGGTGTTAGACGTAGTCAAAGACTGAAGTAAACGGTATTAGACGTGGTGTATGACAGAAATATAGTGAAAAATTAAAGAACGATGTCACAAACCAACATGGTATACGATATACTATTAGTCCCAGACAAAAGTGCAAAATATCAGACATTAAACAGCAAGAAAAGTAAATGATGTTAGACGTAGTTACACTCAGTTCGACTTCTGCTATGTGATGAAATGTAACATGATCTAGACAAACAAGGTAATGAATTGGTAAATGGGTCCTTTTATCAAGGTCCAAAAAACGTAGACTTTAATACATAAGACCACGCAATCATTCATATAGCATCTAGATTAACATTCTTCTTGAGATTTTGGTGAGAAACTTGGCATTGCGTCTATGCATCAAATGATTACCTATTTTGCCTTGTCCATCACCAAAATGTACATCAATGAGTAGACATGGTCACTAAATAATTTTTGCACATGTTACTATTTCCTGCAACGCCAAGGTGTGGATGTTTTATCTATTATATCTGTGTAAACAGTTATACATCTTTGTGTAAAAACACACCAATACACTTTGGTTGGTATTAGTTTTGCAGACGACAGTACAAACAGTATTTTGTAAACAGCGTCAATTATGTGACGACGTACAGATAAGTTGGATCCAAAACCATCCAAACAACAATCGAACTGTGACGGCATAAGAACATGCTAATATATTCCACAAACCAACGTGAAAAAGGAAATACAAATCTCAGATGTTGTTACCGCCAAAATAATAATATCAGACGGAATAAATATAACTTGTAATAGGGATGAGAGACAGTTATAAATATAAGAACACATGGATATTTCATTGGCAAATCTAATGAACAAATCAAACGTGCCATAATAACGCGCAATTTAATTAATTGCAAGAACCTGTAAATCATTACCTGGTGAAAGTTGGCATCAAATTATTTTATCCTGTATCGCTACATCTGGTAATATATAGGCTGGTGTTAATGTGCACTCTAATTAGCTTGTAAAGAATTTAAAACAAACAAGACATCCCAGAAGAAGGCCTATGACTTAAAAATTACAATTTTACACATAAAACACATAATAAGAAATTGATAAGTTATGACGAATTTCTTTCTAGAAAGAGTATTTCTATCTAGATCTACTCTATTTCATTTCCTCACCTTTGCTGTAAATAGTGAAACGTTCGTCAACTTATTAGTAACAGATTTCTAATCTATAGATATTGAAAAAGCTAACAGTGAATATAACACCATTTCCTTGTTCAAGGGGCATTAGTTGTGTTTTTTAAACATCAAATTTCGTTTTTACATCTTAAACTGGTGTACAATAACAAATACGAGATATACACCGGCATAAAAATTCTTCAGTCCCTATATATTTTGTGAAAAAATAGGTCCAGTGTCGTATGCATATACAAATAGGGAGTTAATCATTTGCAAACGAATAATTCCCAAACTGGATTTCTCAAGCAATTTTAACAAATTATATAGAAATTATTATGCATGTGAATAACTCTTTTTTGTTATTGTTCAACAATCTAAGTAGTACAAAAGGAACCCTTTTTAAAAAAAGAAATCTCGCAGCTAGTTCCCCCTTAAATACGTTATAACGTCAATCATCGTTTAAGACTAAAGTTTTTAAGCATACTATGTGATACATCTACAATTATTTCATGGTAAATCACGGTTTCTTGTGTCAAGTCTGCAATATTCTTGAAAAAAAAAACCCAATAAATGTAGATCTAATGCATGTAGCAAGTTTCAGGAATTGTTAGTATCTATTTTAATTCCCAGTGTATGTCTTCAGAGGATTCAGTCTGTACTGGGAATTTCAGTTGTTGAGAAGTAATTAAAATGATAAACAGATTCTTCAAGTGAATGCGACTCACATTTGTGATAGCAGACGGAAACGTCAGATACAATTGTAAAAGAAAACCGCACAAGTTTAATTCTAGAACTCTGACACGACACCAATAACGAATATCAATTTAAAAGGTTAATTCTTTGTTTAATTTCAAACTTGCCATATTACACCTTTCACTAACTGTAAATTAAATCAGAAGCTACTGAATTTGAATATTATGCAAGGACTTGTAAAGTGTCGGCACCTTCTTCTATATTAAATACATTTTATTTCATTCGTATAAAAATACACTGGCATTATGATACCAAGTAAAAGATGAATATAAATGCTTAAATAACATGGTCAGGATTTGAACCTACAAATCCCTACTTCTTTTCAGAAAATGTTCAATACCGTAACACGAGTCAATGATACTAATTTATCTTTGGCCGATTAAAGGATGTTACTTGACAGACTCGTGGCAGGAGTGATCGGTAAACAGTGGTGATAGCTCTATAACAGTTGATCTCACTCCTTCATTTTTCAAAGGTCATTGTGTCAAACAATATATACCGGAAATATATGTTATATTATGGTTTTCCCTATGATTAACACTTTGAAATCCACAGGTACTTTTCATATGTTGATATTGATGCCTGCATGGTTGACAGTTGTGCGTCGGCACATTGAGTGAAAATTATAATTATGCATAATGAATACTTTTAAGATCATTCAAAGCTACTAAATGTACTTTTTTTCATGTCATTTTTACTTTAATAATTTTGTCCTGATAAAGGGACAGGTTGTCCCGAAAAGTTGACTTTCACTTTGTCAGTGTCTTTAATCATTTTATTGCTTTATATATTCTTTTCTTGACTTGTATCTATTGCTTAGAGCAGACACCCCAGGAAATATAGTGCCGTTGGTTTTAGTACTTTGTATGCATATATATATATATACATATACATTGTATATATGTATAATATATATATATATATATATATATATATAAGAAATAAATGCACATATATAATACATATACAAGTATATATATTTAGTTGAAAATGTGTTCTTTCTTGGATTTCCGTGTGTATTGTCAAAATTGCTTGCTGTTATTTCCACGTTACTGTCTGAAATTCTGTAACTGTACATGGCACTATAAAGACAATTAATGCTTAAAGACAATACTCTGTGAAAGAGCATCATTAAATGGAAATAATTAAAAATGAAACGTGTATGATACTGCTACAGAGGAAACATTCACGCACATGCTGATTCCATTAAGTCACACAACCAAATCTAAAATTGAGTCTTTCACTATTAATGTGGCTATTCAAAGGCAGTGTAAGTCATTATCCATGAAGAATGAATGGTCTGATACATGCACTGCGTTTACTTTGGGTATCTAAAGTCCAAGTATCCTACTACTACAGTGCAACTCAGAAAGTAAGAAGTGTTAATCCAACTTGGCAAAGTCTAGTGACATTGTAAAGTACTTATTGAAACTGATGTCCAATTTAAAAATAGGCCAATGTATTCATTACTTTTAAAGTTTGAGAATAAAGAAAGTAGTAATCAATGATCCTATGTTTATAAAGTATACCTCCATCATAACCATCTAATGTAAGTACAAGTTATACTATACTATTGACAGGGTTGACTGTAGACTATAATTAACTTGGGGTTTTTTTTTATAAAAAAAAGACATATACATTATGGTACAATGTCGCTTCAAAATTAAAATTACTTCAAAACCATGTAATTTAAAATTTAGTCATTTTCAGACATGTAGAGTAGTAATTACTCTATAGCAGGTGATCTCCCATCTCCAGTTTTCCCATTGTTTGGTATCTGTCTACTGAATCGGATTTTCGCATAGGCCTACTGCCATACAAATATTGCTTTGTATGAACCCTTAGAATTTACTATTTTAACAACTGCATTTATAAGGGTCATACATTACAATGGTGTAGATATACTGTATACATGGATATTTAATACAAATGTTATCAAAAATTAATTATTGTTGCTTTGACATACTGTAGAATAAAAAAAAAATCATTGTGGTTTTAATTTTGTTGTTTTCATTTATCAACGAAATTTAAACCATGACCAAATTTTACATACATTTTACCTAGTATAAATAGTAGCAAGTACCTTTACAAACAGGTATTATATTTCAATGAAATTTAATGTCAACAAATTTTGTTTTTTTCTTTTTTAAAACAAAAATTTTAACCCCTGGTATTTTTTTAGATTCCAGAGTAAATCAGGCATTTTGCATTTAAAGATGCCCTCTTACAAACTTTGTAAAAATTGTAATTATCATTTTTCTATTAAATATTTCAATAATTAGAGAAAATATCAAAGGTCCAAAATACTGCAGCTCTATTCAAGAGCATCTTACACAGAGTTGCAACTTTTAAAACAATGCAATGATTAATATTTTATCCATTTATAGGAATATTACTACATAAAAGATAATTGATAAAATTCTGCATTGGAAAACAATAAAAATAAAATATATGTCAAATCTACTGCCAGAAAATTTGGTTGTTTAGATAGATTTAAGTCTCAAATCACAGAAATCTGACAACAAATATAAAAAACAATATTAACGGGTGAATAAATAAAGAAGTGTCAGACATGATTAAATGACTGTCTTTATTTTCAAGTATTAAGTTCTGATATAAACAATCTGCATTTTGTCATCAGAACTTTAATGGCTTCCTCGACAAGAACATCTGGCGGAAGTATTCCTGTGGATTCAACTTGAACTGAAAGAAAAAGATTTCAAGATTTTAATTAAGATAAAATGAGCGCAATGACAAACTTTAAGATGTGAAATGAAAATTAGTGTGTGGGTTTGTTGATAACAAGTACTGTGCAAGTATCACAAGAAAAATGGCAGTCAAATCGACACTGAACTTCTTCACTATACTTTGCGGGGCAAAAATGCTGACATATTGTCTGGTATCAAGGTCATAGTTTATTTCTGAATACCTTCAAGTCTTAAGTAATTACTTGATGAGCTGAATAAAAAATAAAAGTACATCAAATTAATACAATATAGATAATTAAAAGGTTTACACCTCTGTATTTTACTACTTAGTTTTACATTGTGTATAAAGTGTCTAACAGGGTGTAACTCTCTCTCTCTCACTCTCTCTCTCTTCACATCAATCTCAGTTAACTTTTCTCAGTTTTTCCCAGTTGAAGTTGTAATTTTTCTCCATTTTTCTCAGTTGAGGATGTAATTTTTCACACTTTTTCACAGTTGAGGTTGTAATTTTTCTCAATTGAGGATGTGATTTTTCTCAGTTTTTTTTCAGTTGAGGATGTAATTTTTCTCACTTTTTCTCAGTTTAGGGTGTAATTTTTCTTACATATGGATGTAATTTTAAAAAGAATAATTGAATTTTTTTGCATCTAATAGAAATGTTTAATGTGAAGAATAAAATATTTAGAATATTATGAAATTCCATATAAGGGAATCTTTAAAATGCTACAAAACATTTGTGTAAAAAGATTTGTGAAATATTTTCATCAGCTGACAGTCATTTGTCACCACTGAAACATATAGTAAACAGCACCTGAGTGAAAGGGATTCCTTTATCAAGAATAAAGGCCACACATACTTTGTTTTGTTGTATTTTAAACAGACAACTGACACAAAAATTTTTCCAATATTTTGATCACTGCATCATTATTGGAAAGAGAAACAGCAGTACGACAACTTGAATTATCAATAAACTGTATTACAAGATGGTGAGGTTTGGCATCTCTATCAGATTGACAACTTGAATTATCAATAAACTATTTTACAAGATAGAGAAGTTTGTCAGTTCTATCACATTATGTAATTTAACTTCAATATCAATTTTCTGAATGACAAGTGATGTAAATTTTCTAATTAGTTTTGTTTATTTTTTACAGCATCCGAATAAAACAAAGTCTTACAAGCCGGAACTACCCACTGTCAAGAAACTAAATATACCGTTCAATAAAAAAACGTAAAAAGATTTTCATGAATAATCAATGAATGGTACAACAGTGACTTTTCTTTCACTGGTGATTTTACTATGTAATAGCATTACTAGCTTAACTACAGATTCCTACTGAAGTTTGAAAAACTGTAAATGGCTAATACTTTATGATGACCTTTTCAGACATATTCCCAAATACATAAATTGATTTCCGTGAGATGCAGAGGATAATTATTAACATGTATATCACATGCATGTCTCTGATATGACTACATATTCCTGGTATGACTACATGTCTCTGGTATGACATACACCATGACTCTGATATGACATATATGACATACACGTCTCAGGTAGACATAAATCATGTCTCTAGTATGACATACATGTCTCAGGTATGACATACATCATGTCTTTGGTATGACATACATGTCTAAGTTATGACATATATGTTTCTGGTATGACTATATGTCTCTGGTATGACATACAGCATGTCTTTGGTATGACAAACATGTCTAAGGTATGACATACATCATGTCTCTGGTATTACTACATGCCTCTGGTATGACATTTATGTCTCTGGTATGACTACATGTCTCTCGTATGACTACATTGTGTTTCTTGTATGACATACATCATGCCTCTGGTATGACATACATGTCTCTGATATGACATACAGCATGCCTCTGGTGTGACTTTATGTCTCTGGTATGACATACAGCATGTCTTTGGTATGACAAACATGTCTAAGGTATGACATACATCATGTCTCTGGTATTACTACATGCCTCTGGTATGACATTTATGTCTCTGGTATGACTACATGTCTCTGGTATGACTACATTGTGTTTCTAATATGACATACATCATGCCTCTGGTATGACATACATGTCTCTGATATGACATACAGCATGCCTCTGGTGTGATGTTATGTCTCTGGTATGACATACATATCTCAGGTATGACATACATGTCTCAGGTATGACATACACTACAGGATTTTCATATTAAGTGTACATACATGTATGTATTGCTGTTTTCAAAAGTTTACTTCTTTATTTAAAGAATTCTGCTTGCAATGCTATACTTAGTAACATTTGTAAAATCACAGTTTGTCACACTCTGTTGTTATATATGTTTACAAAGGTTTATAAAGGTAAACTATTCTAAAAATACTCACTAGATTGGTTCCTTCAGCAAATTTAAAACACATGTTAATACCTTGTGAAATAAAAGTGATTTAACAAAAACAATAACTCACAAATGAAATGATCTCTAATTCTGTTCAACTTGACCAGATCTTTCAAATCGTCATGACGATACACTTCTCTGCTACATGTATCCTTCCGACAGTTTACTACTTTGGCAACCTTCTCTCCTGTAATTTGTTATAAACATTTTATAATTCAAACTGTACTTGAAGATAACAAGGACAGATACTACCCTTAGTTGGACATATTCAATATCAAATGAAATTTGTAGATTGTTGAAAATCTTTAATATCTTCAAGAATTATATAAAAAATCAAAGATAGCAAAGTATTAATCAAAGGGAGGTTAAGGAGACAATAGATAGATCTGGTGAAAATTATTAATCAAAGGGAGGTTAAGGAGACAATAGATAGATCTGGTGAAAATTATTAATCAAAGGGAGGTTATAGATAGACAATAGAGGTTAAGGAGACAAGATCTGGTGAAAATTATTAATCAAAGGGAGGTTAAGGAGACAATAGATAGATCTGGTGAAAATTATTAATCAAAGGGAGGTTAAGGAGACAATAGATAGATCTGGTGAAAATTATTAATCAAAGGGAGGTTAAGGAGACAATAGATAGATCTGGTGAAAATTATTAATCAAAGGTTAAGGAGACAATAGATAATCTGGGAAAAGATCAATAGATAGATAGATCTGGTGAAAATTATTAATCAAAGGGAGGTTAAGGAGACAATAGATAGATATATAATCTGGTAAGGAAAAATAGATAGACATATGGATCTCTGTGCAATAATGATCTGGTGAAAAGTAAAATGTTCAATAGATATAGGAGAAAATTAAACATCCACTGGGTCGAGTAAACATCCACTGTCGACCAGTCACACCCGCCGTGAGTCCACAGTCAAATTCAAATGAAATAAGTCAGGAACAAATCCTCGTCACAATCGGTATAGATGATTAAATAATTGCTAATGAATAGGTAACTCAACATTTCCTATAATGAAACAGTAATTGCAAACAAGGTCATTATACAACAACTTACCAGTAAGTAGTTTACCTCTGTATATGAAATGTTCATATGTTGAACATGCCCTGGGATATCAGATCATCTGTGAGATATAAACACCATATGCAGGAAACAAAAGGATATTACTACCTTATCAGTAATTGTGGAAAGTTGACGGTAAAAAAAACTGAAATCATCATGTTTGACATAAAGCGAAGATATTTTCCCCACAACGTTATGTAACCTACCTTCATCATTCAGATCTATGTCAATTACACCTGGGGAAAAACACTTCTTTAAAGCGACGGCCTTCTTCCCTGTTACAGGTTTCAAAATTTTTATCTCTGGTAATAATCTGTATGATGCTGTGGCTAAAAACAAAAATATTTAAAATTTAACTAACCTTAGGGTCATGCACCCCTAAAGACACATTTGGACTGGTCAAAGTCATTGAGTTACAGAAGAGTCCATTGCTTTTCAGGGGTTGATGAGTTAATGTCACTTAAATATTAATGATCAATTATCATACAAGTTTGACTGTTTTATCAAAATTGTTTACGTGTAATGCATCATTTGATTTACATGACTTATCTGATTGGTCTAGATATGAAATTAACACTTGTGTTAAATCTGCATCCATAACCAAAATATTGATTGATTTCTTCAACAGAGTTTTTGTTTTTGTCCAATTGTCTTCATTTTACGATAAAATTGTGACTCAGAACTACTAAACCAAATGATAAGTAATGTTTTATTACATTTTGGTTGTACATTCAACATGCAATACAAATGTTAAACAAAAACAATCTGATACTGAACCTTAATGTGAAAATTATTTTTGTAAACACGAGAAGCATCTGATAACGGTAAATTTACCTAATACGTACAGGTGAAAACTTGGTGTTATCTTGTTCTTAACACAGTGAATTTTAAAGTAAATCTTTATACACTTTTCTCTATAGTCAGAATATCCTTAAACAGTGAATTTTATAATACCACACACAGTGAAATTTTATGTCAATCTTTTTAACTTTTTCTCTAGAAGCAGAATAGATTAGGTAAAGGTAAACTTACCCACAGGTGAAAATTTAGCATGATCTTTACCGATACCCTTAACACAGTGCATCTTAATGTCAATCTCCTTTAGGAAAGTAAAAAAAAATTAAAAATCAAAGTCAAAACATTCATGTAATTGACATTAAAGTGACATCTACTTTACCTGCCATGTGAGAAAGGATCTGAAATACACTTATGCTCTATTAGTTCTAATAATAACACACAAAGAGAGATAACTCCAACAAAACAGATCAATTAACTTGATGTCATTCTTTAACCATTTTTATAAGACTTCACCAGTTATAGAGTGTGATAAATATGTATGTGCTATCAGTAAAGGATAAAATAAACAAGATTTCTGTGTGAATTAGTACACTGCCTGAAAAAAAAAAACATAATTAAACATCAACCAAAACCTTAACTGGACGGCCTAAATGATTGATGGGCACAGACAAACCTTATACCCCCTCCCCTAGGTAGGAACTATTATTGTGAAAGGCAACTGAGCTACAATCACCAGCAATTGACTGTGTGAAGAAGATGGGTACACAAATAAGCTACCATCATCCCAACTTTACTGTACATGTAGAAGATGATGATAACTAGATGAGCTAGCACCACCAGTTGAAGATGGTAAGTAGATGAGCTAGCACCACCAGTTGAAGATGATAACTAGATGAGCTAGAACCACCAGTTGAAGATGATAACTAGATGAGCTAGAACCACCAGCTGAAGATGATAAGTAGATGAGCTAGAACCACCAGTTGAAGATGAGCTAGCACCACCAGTTGAAGATGATAACTAGATGAGCTAGAACCACCAGTTGGAGATGATAACTAGATGAGCTAGAACCACCAGCTGATGATAACTAGATGAACTAGAACCACCAGTTGAAGATGATAACTAGATCAGCTAGCACCACCAGTTGAATATGATAACTAGATGAACTAGAACCACCAGTTGAAGATGATAACTAGATGAACTAGAACCACCAGTTGAAGATGATAACTAGATGAGCTAGCACCACCAGTTGAAGATGATAACTAGATGAGCTAGAACCACCAGTTGAAGTAAAGTAGGCCAAGGTTACAATGACACTCACCTGTCCTGGTCTTAGTTTAGCGATGAGTATATCATCATGTACTGGTCGGAGGTCTCCTTCTTTGAACTAGAATAAAAACAAAACAGACAATGTTTTATTTTCAAATTTTAGTTTTATTGAATTGAATCATACTGGCAGATGACCAATTCTTGCTATATTTATTTTGGTCTTGTGAATTGTAGCTTACTTATATTTTTCACAAACACTTAGAAATAAATGGCTTTCTTCTTTAAATAACTGTACATACTTTATTATTATGATTTTTCTGTGCAACCACAGCATTTGTTGAAAAATGGTACTCGGTGGGATAAGATCCTCTGACAGTAAACATTAAAAGAAATCTGACATCTTCATCAAATTCTATACATAACTGTAATATTTCAATACAAAATACTATTGAACAGAGCTTAATTATACTTACAATTTCTGCTTGACTGCCAACAGGTACCCACTTCATGTGCTTTGTTGTTACTGAAATAACAACACATTATCAAACGTTTGTCGTTTTTGTTGTAAATCATGGAATACAAATGCATTTGTTTATTGTTTTTTTTAAATGATACACATTCCAGAAAGTATAAATATTTTGTTGTTATTGAAATGATATATGATATCAATGTCATATGAAATGTGATATTAAAATTACTGTTGCATATTAATATTTCTTATTACTCTATTTTCAGCTGTCACGTCTGGACAAAGAGTATCATTATGCCACATAGATGACACACAATCAGGGATTGGTTGAGAGCCATCACATGCCAGG
Source organism: Atrina japonica (assembly GCA_030159075.1). NCBI lineage: Eukaryota > Metazoa > Mollusca > Bivalvia > Pterioida > Pinnidae > Atrina > Atrina japonica. The sequence continues at coordinate 459,740 of BROG01000024.1, forward strand.
GTGACAAAACTTCGAGTCTCCCTCTCATGTCTTCCCCATACAGAGCCCCTAGTGAGCTTTAGACAGAGTTGTCGTTTGTGATACAGAACTCTCCAAGGTGTTCCAAACACAAACATAAACAAAAATGTCAGAGCAAAGCAGATAGCATTTTTACCTTCCTGAGCTTTAGACAGAGTTGTCGTTTGTGATACAGAACTCTCCAAGGTGTTCCAAACAAAAACATAAACAAAAATGTCAGAGCAAAGCAGATAGCATTTTTACCTTCCTGAAGCTGATGAAATCAGCAAAATTCTGGAAATTAAAGATTCTTAGTCCTTGTTGATTCTGTATGACAGTATAATAAACAATTTATTGCCCTGGTTGTAGGGGCACACAATTTGTTTACATGTGGCAAGTCATATATCCATGGGGGTTCACTAGGTAAATATGAAATGCCTTTAGTAAACAAATCATGATGTCTCCCTGCAACCAGGGCAATAAATACAAAGTATATCACATGACGGTGTATGATTTTACCTTTGTGATCTTTGTACAGTTCATCTGGGTCAGTTGTACCTTTCACATGGGTATTTTTGGTACATTTAACTTTCAGATGAAATTCTATTGTATCTTCTGCAGTACCCTCAAGGTCACCTACAATTGGTGGAAAGAAGAAATGAAATTTTATGATCATTAAAATCAATTTTCATATAACAAACAGATGACTAAATATGCTACATGTTAGTCAAAGTTGTCTATTGCCCAGTTAAGACTAACTATATAGTTTAATCTCAACTTATCACCAAAACAATACTAAATATAGAGAAGTGTGTCAGCTCATCAAAATAATTATGCCATAGTTAAGTGTGTCAACTCATAATAATTACGCTATAGTTAAGTGTGTCAGCTCATCATTATAATTACGCTATAGGTTAAGTGTAAAGTCATAACAACTACTGTATACATGGTGATATTGGCTTCCCGTTTAATTTTTGCCTTAAGGTGAGAGGCCAAATTTAAAATGAAAGTGAATTTTTCAAGTTTGAGAAAGGATGAATTTGTTTTCTGTCATAAAAGGATGAAAATAACCATAGGCTAAAATGTCCAAGTTTAAAGTAGTACATTATAGGTAAGTGTAAAGTTATACCCACATGTTTAAAGACGATTGTTTACATTAAAGTCCTCTTTGTCCAAATTGTGAATAGCCTAGAATTAGTCTACACATCAGTAGAAAATTACATACACCCTACAATCATTCTCACCTTCTGTTCTGTACTCAAACAGAGGATCTCCTTATAATATACAGAGGCTCCAAAATCTCACCCTTTGTACTCAAACAACCTAGTATCATCGTATATAGAGGCCCCTAGATCTCACCTTCTCTTCTGTACTCAAATAGCCTACTATCAATCTATATAGAGGCTCCTAAATATCTCCTTTTTTCTGTACTTAATCACCTAGGATCAGCCTTTATAGAAAGTTAAATCTCACCTGTTCTGAACTTAAACAGCCTAGAATAAGTTTATATAGAGAACTAAATCTCACCTCCTGTTCTGTACTCAACAGCCTAGGAACAGCCTATATATCTCAGCTGTTCTGAACTGAAACAGCCTATGACAAGCCTATATGGAGTTAAATCTCACCTTCTGTTCTGAACTGAAACACCCTATGATAACCTACATAGAATGAAATCTCAACTTTTGTTCTGTACATAAACAGCCTATGATACGCCTATATAGAGTTGAATATTACCTGTTCTGTACATAAACAGCCTATGATCAGCCTATAGAGACAGTTAAAATTATCTTCAGTTCTGTACTCAAACAGCCTCAGATCAGCCTAAATAGAGAGTTAAATCTCACCTGTTCTGTACCGAAACAGCCTTGGATTGGCCTACCGTAATTTATCTAATTAAGGTGCTGCTCTAATTAAGGTGCCACCAAGACTACAGTCATATTAATTAGTTTAAATAAAATAAAGCAAACAATTACCCCCACCCCACAAACAAACAAAAAATAAATAAAAATTTAAAATAAAATGTTTTTGACAGCTTCAATGATTACTGTAAATACATACATACTGTAAATGAATAAGACAAGGCAATCTTTCAACCTCAGACTGATTAAATCATTACCTACTAGATTTTACATATGAACAGAGACTTATTAGATCATTACCTACTAGATTTTACATATGAACAGAGACTTATTAGATCATTACCTACTAGATTTTACATATGAACAGAGACTTATTAGATCATTACCGACTAGATTTTACATATGAACAGAGACTTATTAGATCATTACCGACTAGATTTTACATATGAGCAGAGACTGATTAGATCATTACCGACTACATTTTAGATATGAACATAGACTGATTAGATCATTACCAACTAGATTTTACATAACTAGATTTTACATATGTAGAGACTGATTGGATCAACTCACAACATCATCACTTCAGCTTGACAGCAGAACTTATTTTACTTCGGGCAGTTATTTGATTGCGGAGTCAATTTACTAAATTTAATCCGAGTTATGGTGTTTATGTCCATTATAATCTATTGTAATACTTTCTTGATGTTATACTTGTTTCAGGTGTTTATTTATTTGCCTTGGTACCTGTATTTGATTCCTAAACTTCCTGTCCACATAAGTCTTTATCAGCTAGCAGACATTAGACAATACACCCTAGTCTCTACCTTGATCCTGATTTTCAAAAACCACAAGTTTTAACATTTTAGTTTCGGCATTTTGAATTCAGCATTATCAGTTACATAATCGATACCAGCAGTCATTATGGATTGTTGATTTAGGGCATGCCTAATTAGTACCTGATTACGGTACTGATTGACCTAATACAGGTAAAGTCATTTGGAAATACGAGGACAGATTAAAGTCTATTTTCTGAATGCCCAACAAATAATTTCTTACATTAGCTAAGGATTTCATTTTCAATTTGAAATTAGCTTTTGTTCCAGATATAATTTATAACAATGTAAATTTTAAGACTGGCTACATTAATTACACCAGCATGGTGATAAAGAAGCATATTTAATATGACAAACTTGATTGACAATGGATCAGTACTTATTATATAATTCCGAGTGACAGCATGAACTCAAGAGTCATATTTATCATGCGGGAGACTAAATAAACAACATAAAAGGAATGTTTATTCACAGAATTTTTCACTTTTATAGATGTTTGTAGCTGATAATGATCAAGATTAACTAATAATAATGGATAAACAACATCTAGACTGTATTTATCTTAGACATATTGCATGGATACTTGAAGTTGATTTCAAACCCCAGATCAACAAAACTCCTATTAAGGCGCCTTATCAATTGAAAGTTAGTTTTCTGATACAATTTAAGGTGCCCATAAATCTGAAACACCCCAAAATGGGGCACCTGTATATATATATAATATATATATATATATGTAAATATATATATATATATATATATATATATATATATATATATATATATATATGTATATAGTATATATAGTATATCAGCCTATATAGACAGTTAAATCTCATCTTATGTTCTGTACTCAAACAACCTTGGATCAGCCTATATAGACAGTTATATCTTACCCTCTGTTCTGTACTCAAACAACCTTGGATCAGCCTATATAGACAGTTATATCTTACCCTCTGTTCTGTACTCAAACAACCTTGGATCAGCCTATATAGACAGTTATATCTCATCTTATGTTCTGTACACAAACAACCTTGGATCAGCCTATATAGACAGTTATATCTCATATGTTCTGTACTCAAACAACCTTGGATCAGCCTATATAGACAGTTATATCTCATCTTATGTTCTGTACTCAAACAACCTTGGATCAGCCTATATAGACAGTTATATCTCATCTTATGTTCTGTACTCAAACAACCTTGGATCAGCCTATATAGACAGTTATATCTCATCTTATGTTCTGTACTCAAACAACCTTGGATCAGCCTATATAGACAGTTAAATCTTACCTTTTGTTCTGTACTCAAACAACCTAGGATCAGCCTACACAGATAGTTAAATCTCTCATTCAATTCTATACTCAAACAACCTTGGATCAGCCTATATAGACACTTATATCTTACCCTCTGTTCTGTAATCAAACAACCTTGGATCAGCTATATAGAGAATTATATCTTACCTTCTGTTCTGTACTCAAACAACCTTGGATCAGCCTATATAGACACTTATATCTCATCTTATGTTCTGTACTCAAACAACCTTGGATCAGCCTATATAGACAGTTATATCTTACCTTCTGTTCTGTACTCAAACAACCTTGGATCAGCCTATATAGACACTTATATCTTACCCTCTGTTCTGTACTCAAACAACCTTGGATCAGCCTATATAGACAGTTATATCTTACCTTCTGTTCTGTACTTAAACAACTTTGGATCAGCCTATATAGACAGTTAAATCTTACCTTCTGTTCTGTACTCAAACAACCTTGGATCAGCCTATATAGACAGTTATATCTTACCCTCTGTTCTGTACTCAAACAACCTTGGATCAGCTTATATAGACAGTTATATCTTACCTTCTGTTCTGTACTCAAACAACCTTGGACCAGCCTATATAGACAGTTAAATCTTACCTTTTGTTCTGTACTCAAACAACCTTGGATCAGCCTATATAGACAGTTATCTCATCTTATGTTCTGTACTCAAACAACCTTGGATCAACCTATATAGACAGTTAAATCTCACCTTCCATTCAGTACTCAAACAACCTAGGATCAGCCTACACAGATAGTTAAATCTCTCATTCAGTCCTATACTCAAACAACCTTGGATCAGCCTATATAGACACTTATATCTTACCCTCTGTTCTGTACTCAAACAACCTTGGATCAGCTTTTATTGGTATAAGTCCAAGTCTATGTGCTAGCACTTCATCTTGTATGATGGATGTATTGTTGTATATAAAAACTTTCTCTACTGCCATAGTTGGAACCTGTGATCAAAATAAATATATCCGTATAAAGTCTTAATGCTATACAGTCCTAATACTACATAGCCCTAATGCTACATAGTCCTAATGTTACATAGTCTTAATGTTACAGTCCTAATTTTAAATGTATATAGTCCTAACACTACATAGTCCTAATGTTACACAGTCCTAATGCTACACAGTCCTAATGCTATATAGTCCTAATGTTACATAATCCTAATGCTACACAGTCCTAATGTTACACAGTGCTAATGCTACATAGTCCTAATGGTATGTAGTCCTAATGCAACAGCCCTTATGCTACCCAGTCCTAATGTTAGTCCTAATGCTATACAGTCCTAATGCTACCCAGTCCTTATGTTACATAGTTTTAATGTTACACAGTCCTAATGCAACACAGTCCTAATGCTACATAGTCCTAATGCTACATAGTCCTAATGCTACATAGTCCTAATGTTACACAGTGCTAATGCTACATAGTCCTAAGGGTATGTAGTCCTAATGCAACAGTCCTTATGCTACCCAGTCCTAATGTTAGTCCTAATGCTATACAGTCCTAATGCTACCCAGTCCTAATGTTACATAGTTTTAATGTTACACAGTCCTAATGCAACATAGTCCTAATGCTACATAGTCCTAATGCTACATAGTCCTAATGCAATATGGTCCTAATGCTATGTAGTCCAAATGTTAGCTAGTCCTAATAATGTAGCAAGTCTTAATGTTTAAACATGTAAACCATAAAGATGTCATGTAAAATTTCTAACAGATTATAAAGTGTGACTGACCTCAGCTAAGAGAATCCTACGGAAGGCATTTGCAATTGCAGCATCTATCCCGACCATGTCAAACTCCAGTTCATCATCACTCATTCTCACCATGTCAATACGGAAATTCTGAATATTAAAAATTATGAAGAAAATCAAAGTGAATGAGGAAATGAAAATATAGTGACAGACATAAACACAGTATGCTCGGTAAGAAGTAATGAAAAGTGATCTAGGTAATGGAAATTTAGTACCGCAAAAGACAATACATTATTGAACACTCAAGGAAAGGGAAGAAATATTATCATTGTACCTCATAGATTAGTAAGATGATACAGTCATAGTTTGGATGATTGCAAGGAAGACAAAACTACCAGTCTTTCTCTCATGTCTCCATCAAGCAAAGCTTGCCCCTTCTGGATCTTACACAGAGTTGTCTTTGTGATACAGAACTCCTAAAGATGTTCCAAACACAAATATTAACACAAATGTCAGATCACAGCAGACAGTGTTTTTTACTTTCCTGAAGCTGATGAATGAATTTATGGTTGCAACGCTTAGTCTTTGATATGTTGGTATAATAAACAATTTATTGCCTTGGTTATAAGAAGACATGACAATTTATTGCCCTGGTTATAAGGAGACATGACAATCTGTTTACCCAAAGCATGTTATATTTCCCTCACATTTCACCTACATATTTTTCTGTAGGCTAATATATATAAATAATCAGTTTATATCTACGAATGTCAAACATAATTCCAATATTCCAAGAAACATCATAAATTTTTAACAAATGTAGTTCAGATCACATTTAATATGACTGTCCTAACTTTTAAAAATAACAAATCGAGGACGAGCCAGACTGAGGTCAACTTGGAAAAATATATTTGAACATTTGGCTTGTGTTTATGGCATCAGTATTTGTATTTACCTTCTCAAACTTTTCCTGACTCCAAGCATCATCATACTCATCATACTCTCCTGGAAAATCTGTACTATGAACCTGTCCGAATGAAGAGTTATACACTTACAATGAGCCTGTACTATGAATCTGTCCATATAAAGAGTTATACAGTTATAATGAGCCTGTACTATGGACCTGTCCATATAAAGAGTTATACAGTTATAATGAGCCTGTACTATGAACGGTCCATATAAAGAGTTATACAGTTATAATGAGCCTGTACTATGAACTGTCCATATAAAGGGTTATACAGTTATAATGAGCCTGTACTATGAACTGTCCATATAAAGAGTTATACACTTACAATGAGCCTGTACTATGGACCTGTCCAAATAAAGAGTTATACACTTACAATGAGCCTGTACTATGAACCTGTCCAAATAAAGAGTTATACACTTACAATGAGCCTGTACTATGGACCTGTCCAAATAAAGAGTTATACACTTACAATGAGCTTGTACTATGAACCTGTCCAAATAAAGAGTTATACACTTACAATGAGCCTGTACTATGGACCTGTCCAAATAAAGAGTTATACACTTACAATGAGCCTGTACTATGGACCTGTCCAAATAAAGAGTTATACACTTACAATGAGCCTGTACTATGGACCTGTCCAAATAAAGAGTTATACACTTACAATGAACCTGTACTATGGACCTGTCCAAATAAAGAGTTATACACTTACAATGAGCCTGTACTATGGACCTGTCCAAATAAAGAGTTATACACTTGCAATGAGCCTGTACTATGAACCTGTCCAAATAAAGAGTTATACAGTTATAATGAGCCTGTACTATGAACCTGTCCATATAAAGAGTTATACAGTTATAATGAGCCTGTACTATGAACTGTCCATATAAAGAGTTATACAGTTATAATGAGCCTGTACTATGAACTGTCCATATAAAGAGTTATACACTTACAATGAGCCTGTACTATGGACCTGTCCAAATAAAGAGTTATACACTTACAATGAGCCTGTACTATGGACCTGTCCAAATAAAGAGTTATACACTTACAATGAGCCTGTACTATGGACCTGTCCAAATAAAGAGTTATACACTTACAATGAGCCTGTACTATGGACCTGTCCATATAAAGAGTTATACAGTTATAATGAGCCTGTACTATGACCTGTCCATATAAAGAGTTATACAGTTATAATGAGCCTGTACTATGGACCTGTCCATATAAAGAGTTATACAGTTATAATGAGCCTGTACTATGGACCTGTCCATATAAAGAGTTATACACTTACAATGAGCCTGTACTATGGACCTGTCCAAATAAAGAGTTATACACTTACAATGAGCCTGTACTATGGACCTGTCCAAATAAAGAGTTATACAGTTATAATGAGCCTGTACTATGAACCTGTCCATATAAAGAGTTATACAGTTATAATGAGCCTGTACTATGAACTGTCCATATAAAGAGTTATACAGTTATAATGAGCCTGTACTATGAATCTGTCCATATAAAGAGTTATACAGTTATAATGAGCCTGTACTATGAACCTGTCCATAAAGAGTTATACAGTTATAATGAGCCTGTACTATGAACTGTCCATATAAAGAGTTATACAGTTATAATGAGCCTGTACTATGAACCTGTCCATATAAAGAGTTATACAGTTATAATGAGCCTGTACTATGAACTTGTCCATATAAAGAATCATGCTGTTATAATGAATATGTAGTATGATAATGAACTTCTTCAAATAAAGTGTTATCTAAGCATTGAGCTACTGTCAGTTTGCATTCATGGCCAAAATCTTAAAACTGCGACATAGGATATGACTTCCATATAGGGAAAACCTTACTACGCTTCAGATACATTACCGATAGTTGCCAATCTGAAGAGTATTAGGGTTTTCTTTATATGGTATGTCATATCCTTTGACTACTTATGGAGACAGGGCTAAATGCAAACAAAGTGATGGGTACCTACATGTAGAATGAATGCCTAAAATATTAAAATGGAAATACATTTACATCTTAACACAACTTGATGCCTATGGGTTTTTAAAAATAAAAGATCAGGTAAGCAAATGATCATTTTCAGATGGCAGTGATGAGAAATTGATAGTTAAACAGATTTAGGGCCAGTGATTTTCCGCTATCGCGGAATCATGGACGGAATCGCGGAATTGGCAATATGAAACGGAATTTGCGTGTTTTAAAAATTCCTATATGAGACAGAATTTATCTAATTGTGAACTAGTGTGCTATTTCCATGTGTTATAAACTTCAATTCTTGGTTTATTTAAAATATTTTATCACATAATTTTACATCAATTACTATTTTATCCTGAAGATCTATTAGCCATCGAAAGATAAGGACAATCATTTCCATTGTCGTAACATCAGTACTGACTAATATCTGCTGTCTTCTAAAACAAAAATAGCTTTAATTTAATATCTTGAATTATGTTTTCATAATGTTTACTTCAATTTCTGAATATTTATTCCAATTTTTATAATTTATCGTAAAATTTCACAATGTACAATCCATCCTAACTTTTTACGACTTACCGCTGGATTGACAGCCTGTTTTTTTACCAACAAAAACATTTGTTCACACCTTGACGTTTTTGACAGCGAGCTACGATGGCTGAAGACACATGTATGTAAAAAGAGGAGAGTTACTCCCATTTAAAAAATAAATACATCAGCACAGGTTGATAGTTTCCATGGAATCTTTAGGAGGAGGGTGATGTTTAATTTTGCAAAGTCTGTCAGCATAGTATAGATTACGCTAGTGTTGATACAATAAATTAAAAGACTAAAACTAGATATATGTATATGTAGACAGATATGCACATCTACTTTATAAGTTTATTTAAAGTAAAAACACCAAAAAAAAAAAAAAAAAAAACACCACAGACTTGTTCTGGACAGACACCACCAAATATTTTCCCATAGGCCTCAATGCTAATTTACAAAACTTCAGGTCACTGTCACTCCCATGTTTATTATATCTGGGTCAAATAAGTACCCTGTGGTGAAAGATCAATATTTTTGATAACAAAAATTTGCAATCAAAAGTATAGGTTGCCATTGCATTTTTACTTCAAATTTTCACTTGTTTACAACTCGTAGTATTCCGCACCAAAGGAAAATATCTATTCTCATATCACCCCTCCCTTTCAATTTTCAACCGTCAACCCTATAATTTCCAAAGTACTACCAATATTCATGTATCTTTTTTATCACCTTTATTTCACTTATTAATGGCAAAACTAATTTTTCATTTAATGACCAACCAGATCACTGGGCTCATTTTACCCTCTGCACAACTTTGGGTGTCCAAAATGTCTGCGCCCATGTTGTAAACAAAGCTGGTATTTTTCCTTCTGAGTTAGGTGATAAATCTAAGCAAAAATAAGTAATTAGAATTTACCTGTACAATTTCAAACAAAACTTGTTACCTACATGTACATGTATATGGGCATAGGCCTACAGACTTACAAATTATTTATCAAATATCTTAAAATCATTAAAAATACAGTGTTGCATAAACATGTTTTATTTTATTCCCTATTTACATCTATCATTAAATTGGTGTGGCAGAATATTGAAAGTATAATTATGAGTGTATTATTAGATATTTTTCATCTAAATATGTTTTTAGTTCTTTTTCTTGTAAAAACAGGAAAAAAAATGGCATTTACCAATACTGAAAACAGAATTGAAGCAAATCTGAAACGGAAAATCACTGGCAATACAGATTGATATGTTGATGTGAAAATGTCCCAGCATCTTTCTACTGAGTGTATGGGAGAACTACTCTGTCCCTATGCTGCAGCAGGCTTGACATAAATAAAACTTTCACAGCATTGGTATGAGTAAATAGCACAGGTCGAAATCCGTAGCACTTCACCTACAGCTGGTTGTCAGTGATGATATATCCATAAAAGTGAAAAATTCTTGGTTTGGGTGTAAAACACTAAAACAAACTACAGCATAATACATGTACGAATTCTTATAATTTCAGCATCATGTAATATTGACACCGAGTAATTAAATTGGCACATGTACAAGTAACTTCATCACTAATCATTTTGGTATCAGGTATTTTCGGCACATGAACAGGTAATATTAGCAGCTAATATTGATTACAGTAAGATAAATCAATTAATTTATTATGATGAGTTTTAATTTTTAAAAATAAAAGTTTTAACATGTTTTTGGAAGTGCCGAAAATACTTGCTTACAAGTGCTGAAATTACTTGATGGCAAAATTACCTGATACCACATGTACGAATGACATCATCATGTGAGATTTCATTAATGTAATGAAATCTCAAAAAGTCGAGGGGATGACACAGCCACGGGTGCAGGAATTGCTGTTTTTGGGTTTTTTTTTTTGTTAATCTATTACCATTTGCAATATTACTCAACACTATTGGTGTAATTTTACTTAATATTTTCTAGGATTTCCTCCTGTTCAGTTTATGCCCCGTTTCAGATGATATAATAGGAGAGGCCGAACCGATTGTGTGAGACCTTCTCAGCTTCTGTTCGAATCCAAATCTGGTCGTTCACTAATGGTGGTCACTAAAAGTTACGTCGCCGAGAATTGGCAATTTGGCGGATTCGAACAAATAATTGTCGATTTCTTCCCAATACTCATTTAAAAAATAAAAATTTTAGTATAATCTTTATTGTGGTATTTTACAAATTCACACAATTGTACAAAATTATTTTTTGGACTATTTAACGTCTTACGTTGGCAATAATAATTAGTAGTCGGAGCCAGAGTCGAGGAATTACGATTTATGTTAATTTGTTACACATGTTAAAGTAAGGGTATACCACAATCGTTTATGATAATATCTTCTAAATGTTATACCATCGACACTAAAATCACTTATTTATCCATAATTTGTAATCTAAATAAGTCGTCGAAAGGATGCAAATGTCGAGTCCGATAACAGTGTTTTCGGATTCGATTTCAGCAGTTGACGTCCATTTTTTGAAATAATCTGATAAAATATCATTAAATCATTTGCAGTAAAAATTTGAAACGGACGCCGAAATCTGAAAAGTAAACATTGAAAAGATGAAAAGAGACATTGTCGGAGTTCTTTTATAAATGTTTCTTCAGATTTCGGCGTCCGTTCAAATCAGAACTCGGACATTGTCTATTTGATTCTATAGTTCTCGTAAATGTGACAAAAATATGCTATTTAATGTCATTTGATAATATTTATAATAATACGATCATATACAATAATTATATTCATTAAGTCAAAAAGCTTCAGATTAGTGTAAATTTGCATCTCAACTATCCGTTAATTTTAGTGTGTAGAATCATACAAATTTTGTCTAAATATGTTATTTATGCAAAGGTCAGAATGATATATTATCATTTAAAAGATTATTTAAATTTATGGACGAGAAATCAAATTATTTATATCGAATCCGCCGCTAATCGCTCACTGTACTATGGTGGGATTTGCATCCTTTCGATCACTCAGTATTACTAACCGAATACAAATTATGATTATTAACGATAAATAAGTGATTTTAATGTCATTGAATGAATATTTAGAAGGCATTTGTGATATTACCTTACTTTAAGTTTAAGTGTAACAAATTTAAATTCCAATACCTTCGGCCGTCGAATCCCGACTACTAACAGTGTCAATAAGAAATGTCATGTAAACAAAAAATAAGTTACTGAATGATGTAAAATTAAAGATGTCTTTTATTGGATTTCGATAAGGAGATAATTATCCGACTCTTACTTTTAGTGCCTTCACTAATATACAGGTAAAGTTTATCGTGGCAACTAACAGACAAAATAATATTAAATACACTTATTTAGTTCAATATAAATATAGCCAGACAGAATTACATTGTCAACACCATGTTCCTGAAGGGTAACCCTCGTCCGTATATCTTCTATGTTATCCATCGCTAAACTCCAACTAAAAACGTGCAGGTTTGCCGAACTTTCTAATTCAGCATGACGCTTGAAATAAACTGAAATTAAACATGTCTTTCAAACATTTAAAAGATAGTTCTTATAAATATACAAACTAAAACGGTATATGATCCGGTTTGAATGTGACAATAATAATAATAATAATAATAATAATATTAAAATTAATATGTTGTTGCATCTATTGTTAACGTAGAATTATTTTGTTTATTTATTATCTGTATTATGTTTTGCGTAAGTTTAGTGCGCATGCTCAATTGGTGGGAGGGTTTCCAAATTAATTATGTTGATATATGGCTTTTAATTTACTTACAGGGGAGCAAAAACTACATCATAAAATACAATTTCTAAATTGTATGTGATAATTATAAATTTGGGCCCTTCCGGTATCGTAGACTACAGTAGTACAGACAGTCTACACTTGTAGTTGTAGGCCCTAGTCTGTACAGTCGGACACAGACTGTCAGTGTCAGTACACTTTCTGGCCAAAAATATTAGATTCACGTCCACAGATTGTCAGTTTTATCTGTATTTGTGTTGTATTAGTGACGTAGGAGGCAGTGGAGTACAATTCTAAATTGTATGTGAAAAATTTGGGCCCTTCACACCAGATCCTATGCCTATGACTATATGTATGCCAAACTAGATTACACAGTGCCAGTGGGTACATTCAGAGTAACGCTGTTTGTAACTGTACTAACCGAATGTGACCATTGGTAAAATTATTTACCATCAGGGTGTCGGGATGTTTCACCCCTAATGGCCCTATTAGGCCTACTGAATCGGGTCAGTCTTAAATATGCCTACACACGCCTGCAGAGAAAAGTATACGCCTGCAACGTAATTGGTGGTTAATTCAAATGAAAGTTTATATATTCTAGTTGATTATGTCTTTTCATACCCCCAAAACACAACAATCTATAATTATTTTGACTATTTACTTATCTAGGATGCTTTGCCCCTATTTCATCAGCAAAACATCCTGGTATATTCCCATGGATGGCATGTTTGTCCATGCATCAATTAATTAGCTTGAAATTTTCACTTCTATTTTATATTTGCCCTCTCATCTAAGAAAAAAGCGAAAATTCAACAGGAGTGAAACTTTCCAGGTATAATTATTCATACATTTAAAGCTTGTAATGCATACATGTAATGTGTTGTTCATACCAAATCAATTGACTATTATACCATCACCAAATATTTACTTAGGCTTACTGTGTATGTAATATAGGAGGTTGAGGACACATTACTTTAGTACCAGGTAAAGATCAGTAATCCCAGCAGATATATAATGTACAATGTTTTACTTTGTAAACAAGTAATCTCAGCAGATATATATTGAACAATGTTTTACTTTGTAAGAAAGTAATCTCAGCAGGTATATAATGTACAATTTATTACTTTGTAATCAAGTAATCCCAGCAGATATATAATGAATAATGTATAACTTTGTAATCAAGTAATCCCTGCTGAATGATATATAATGTACAGTGTATAATTCTCTAACCAAGAGATCCCTGCTGATATAATGTACAATGTATAACTTTGTAATCAAGTAAGTCAAGCTGAAAATTTACAATGTATTACTTTGTATTCAAGTAATCCCAGCTGATAATGCATAATGTATAACTTTTTAATCAAGTAATCTCAGCATGTATATATATAATATATATATATATATATATATATATATATATATATATATATATATATATATATATATATATATATATATATATATACAGTAAAACCTGTATATAGGGGTCACCAAAATCATTTTTCTATATTGATATGTGCATGTCTTGCAAACTGACCATACTTGTACAAATGCAATAATAACCACATGTCCAAATGTAAATACCATATACATGCATATATAAATAAATCAACAGACACAAATGTAACTAATTTATTAAATAAATTCTAACAAAATTTCAACGTTTTCTCTTAAATTAAAGAAGTCTATTTGTACCTGAGCCCTCACTACATATCTCTCTTACACAATGCAAAATATCATGTATCAATTAAAAATCCCATAATCATGTATCAATAATGAATTAAAAATTCCATAACATCTTAGTAAACTTTCGCTTACAGTCACACACAATTATTCCCTATGAAGAATCATTTAAAGCACTAATATTTACAAAATAACACTACATTCTTCAGCATAAACATTACATTTTAGAGTACACATGATAAATTCCACTTAAATCTTTCAAATTAATGTCATGATAACTAACAATAAATGCATATGTAGTCACTCTACTTAAAATATTCACTGATCTTAGATTGGGAACAATTCTTTTTGGAAGCCATGGCAGCAACATCATTGTCAATGTCCATAATATTTTTCAACACTGAAGAAAGTCCATTGGCAAGGGCGAATTCTCTCATACAGGAGAGACAGTCCTGTACTTCTGCCAGAGTCACTGGCTTTGAGGTCACACTACACTCACTTGAACACTCATCATCACTAGCACTGTTGTATTCATCAGGTTCATTTTCTTTTAACTCACTCAATATGTCTGCAGTTGATGATGAACTCAAATCCCTGTCATTGTCACATGTTCTAATTTCACAGTCAATGTCACACAACTCATTAAATGCAACACCAAACAAATCCTGAGAAAGTTCCAACACAGACAATGGAACATTATCATTGTTATCATCATCTTCATCATCATCATCATTAGTAGTGGTGTCATTACAATGGTCCACAAATCCTGCATTACAAAAACATTTCACAATTGTTTGTGGGTCCACATCCATTCAAGCACAGTTCACCCAGTAGATGGCGTCCAGAATGGAAATCTGCTTCAGCAGCTGTGATCCAGTAAGTGTTTTATGTTTCTCCATCTGAGTTAGCACATTCTGTAGCTGTCTCTTACGGAATCTAAGCTTAACAGCTTGAATGATCCCTCGGTCCATTGGCTGAAATTTAGAGGTGGTGTTTGGAGGAAGAAAACAAAGTTTCACATTTCTGAATGTCAACTTGGGATGGGATGGAGCATTATCAAGGAACGGAAGCACTTGTCTCCCTTGTCGTCTCATTTTAGGGTCAAATGACTTAAGCCAGTCCTAAAAAATCACAGAAGTCATCCAAGCTTTTTTGTTGGCATAGTAGGTAACGGGAAGCTGAGATGGCACAATGTTTTTAAAACAACGGGGTTTCAAGCTTTTTCCAATCACTAACAATTTCTCTTTCTCTCCAAGCATGTTTGCACACAAAGATATTCCTTTGAACGTTTTCTGTGACACTAATAATTGTCCTTGCTGTTGCATCCTGAAACCACTGCCACAGAAGTGCATTAATATCTTCATTACCAGTCTTTCTCATTTTTTCTTTTCCTATCAGAGGGGTCATTTTTTTCAAAGTCACTCATGTACTCAGCCTTTCCGGTTAAGTTTATTTCGACATTGTGATTTTTTTTATTTATCTAAGTACTTGTGTGAATCATTGTAATATATATATATATATATACATATATATACACACACACACACACACATATATATATATATATATATATATGTATGTATGTATATATATATACATGTATTTATATTATGTACACTGTAAAGCTTTGTTATTAAGTAATCCCAGCTGATATATAACGTACACCTGGGTTAATAGACCTTTTCAGGACAGGGTCCTGTACCCTTCCAATTGGGAATATTATGCCGCAATGGACCAAATTGTGAAAAAGTAACTATGGTAATTTAAAGTCATAAGAATGAAGCACAGAACTTGTGATTCATTTAGCTTCTCTTATTTAACTGACAATATGGATGTCATCTGAAAACTTCACAAGGTGTAGTTAATACATGAACTAAATTCTCTTTTTTATTGTTTAATACTAAATATGAATGACATGGTGAACATCATTGGGAAATGTTTGCTAAAAATTGTGAAAAAATAGTAGATTTTGCATTGGGAATGGGGCAGCACCTGTATGTTGATGATATTAATCCCTGGTACAACATATTACTTTGTTCTCAAGTTATCCCGTTTTTGTTTTCCAGATTCGGTTCATACTTATTCAAAACAGGGCTGGAAAGACAAGACTGGCAAAGTGGTACATGCATTTTGATGATGATGAGAAACAAAAGTTAATAGAAGAGGTTCATGCAGTTGTTACAGTTCGTGATGCAAAGCATACAAATTTTGTAGAGGTAATTTTTAATTTTACACTAGACCAAAAATAAAAAAGAATTGTTTGTTGTAATCCAACTGACTTGCCTAGAAAACCCTAATCCAAATTTTGTTTAAACGATTTTGCTTTATTTACATATTAAAACAAATTTGAAAATAATTAATGCCTGCCTACACCTAAAATCACTTTAATTGGACTATCCTATGCCATTGATCTTGGGTTTTCATATACACTGTAGATGTTAATGTTGTTTATTTTCATTTCAAAACTAATACAGTTTTGAGAAGATATGCAGGTTCTGTTTATCTGTAGATTCAAACAAACATGTTGTTTTATTTCAGTTTCGAAACTTTAAGATTGTATACAGAAGATACGCAGGTTTATATTTCTGTATATGTGTGGATGTAAGTGACAACAATTTGGCCTACTTAGAAGCTATTCACAACTTTGTAGAGGTGCTGAATGAATATTTCCATAATGTATGTGAACTAGATTTAGTATTCAACTTTTATAAGGTGAGTGTCACATTGAAAATGATTCCTTTCCTTAGTCTACATCGCTTTAAACAATAACTTTACTATATTAACTATCCTTCATACTATTTTATAACACAAGACAGATTTATATATGTATTTCTATCAGACATACATAACAACAGAGCTATCAGGGGTATATCTGTCTAAATTACACCCTTTATACAATGGCATGGTATTATTAACTCGCCTATTCGAAGAACAGGAAGGCTTATAATTACGTAGTCACGTCAGCATCCAGAGTAAACGTCAGGTTAAAGTTTTGGGGCAAATGTTGGAAAGCACTATAAATCATTCAATATGTGTAGTAGGATGCTGTTATTTGATATGAAGGACTCTATGGGGGTAAATTATAAATTAGCAGAGAGAAATCAAAGGTTAAAGTTTTAGTGCAAGTGTTAGAAAGCACTATAAATTATCCAGTATATGTAGTAGGAAGCTGTTACTTGATATGAAGGCTGTTATTTGGTATGAAGGACTCTTTGGGGGTAAAGTATCAATTAGCAGAGTGAAATCTGAAACATTTTTGAAATAAATTCAAATTTTGACATATTTTGTGATGTTTTCAACTTAGTTTCTTTCAAAAATTTGCTGTGTCCAAGATAAATGTTAAGTTTTCATTAGAATTTCGGTTCTTGGTTAATGATAGTGTTAGAATGCTGATGATTTGGATAGAGGTTCCATTACATTTAGGGCTGATTGATGTGCATTAGGGTCTTTGGAGATATACGTCCCACACCCTTAAGTTTATTCTTTTATGTATTTCTTGAAAACCATTCATGTGCCTACCCCTAAACCATATATATTCTTGTTTGTTATGGGTAGACACATTTATTCGTGTATGATAGGGTTCTTGGGGTTCCTGCCCCACCCCCTGAAGTATATATATATATATATATATATATATGTTTAATTATAACTTAAAAACTGTTCACCGCCCCACTCTTAAACCATATATATTATTGATTGTTATGGGGAGACACATTTAGTGGTGCATATAGGGGACCTGCCCAACCTTCTGGAATATATATTTTTACTTATAACTGGAAATATACATTTACATCCCTGATCCTACACTTATTGATACTGCATGTTACAAGTATACTTAGCTACATACATTTAATATCAAAGCAGGGGCAGACAAGACATTTAATTATGTGCAATTCTTATGATAATTTGCACCCATTCAGGGGAGCTTTGTTGTCTTCTGACAACTCTTGTTCTTTCTTTTTGTTTTATTTGTTACCTGTGAGAGCGCTCCGTACATTAAAATATTTATCATATCACATAGATATTTCATTAAAGTGATACTAATATGAATACTTACTGGTATAAATAAACTGTAAATGACAAGTGCAGTTATATAAGCTTGGTGCAGTTTTTATACTCCATATAAGCTCAGTGCAGTTTGAAGACTGTAGATAAGCCAAGTGCAGTTCATGTCAGCTAAGCACACTTCATCAGACTTTACATAACTGATAAAAAATTACTTGATTTTTTCAGGTCTACAGCGTTGTTGATGAAATGTTTCTAGCTGGAGAAATTCGAGAAACGAGTCAGACAAAAGTTTTAAAACAACTGTTAATGCTGTCATCACTGGAATGATACAAAGTGATACTAACAATATCATAACATTTTACAAGTAATCATATAGCACAGTATTCAGTAATGTTTGTGTTCTGTTGTCATCTTCAAACATACTGATACCCTGCCTGTTGTCATGGAAATATTGTATATTGGATGTATGGTTGTGTAATTTCTTCAGTAGCCAGTACCATTGTGTTGCAGAATAGTTGATGCAGCCTGCCTTTGTAAGACTAGGTGTTTACAAAGTAAATATGTACAGGTGTGTTGCTAATTGTACATCCAAAGGTTGAATATGTTTTAACTTTTGTCCTTTTATAATATTTGGCCAACAATTCTGATAGTAGATCCTCTAGAACACAAAGTATAGTGAACTGCACTGTTCTCAACTACTACATCTGATGTACAACTTAACTACAAGACCTTGTTTTTTATGTAACGTCAGTTTCATTGGTATGTTTATATGTTAAAACATTATGTAAGATCTGCAAAATATTTGGAGGGTATAAGAATAATTGAACAATTAATTAATTACATTCCATATGTCGATTACTCACAATTACATAATTATGTATTGTAAGAATTACTAGAGGATTTTCTTGTCTTTATTACTGTGTTAAATGTTAAAGATGCTTCTGCTTGTATTTTTATTTGATTCTACGCCATGTTTTGAATTAGAATCTTCAGCCAGATATGTAGATGATCAAACACAGTTGTAGGTTGAACCTTATATGTATATGAGTGTAACATTCAAATTATATGTAACTATCCTTTTATACATATGTTTTATTTGAATTATAACTTATATATATATAAACAAAGCAACCATCCTTCTGATTGAACCAAATTGTGTACTTGAAATATTCTTAGCTATAGCCTATAACAAAGTAACTTGTCACAAGATAAAAACCTGTAGCCTACTTGAAATATAATAATACTGTCATTATCTGATGAGACAGAGCTCTGGTAGTAATAACATTACACATCATGTGATGAAACAGAGCTCTGGTAGTAATAACATTACACATCATGTGATGAGACAGAGCTCTGGTAGTATTGACATTACACATCATGTGATGAAACAGAGCTCTGGTAGTAATAACATTACACATCATGTGATGAGACAGAGCTCTGGTAGTATTGACATTACACATCATGTGATGAGACAGAGCTCTGGTAATATTAACATTACACATCATCATGTGATGAAATAGAGCTCAGGTAGTATTAACATTACACATCATGTGATGAGACAGAGCTCTGGTAATATTAACATTACACATCATGTGATGAGACAGAGCTCTGGTAGTATTGACATTACACATCATCATGTAATGAGACAGAGCTCTGGTAGTATTAACATTACACATCATGTGATGAGACAGAGCTCTGGTAGTATTGACATTACACATCATGTGATGAAACAGAGCTCTGGTAGTATTAACATTACACATCATGTGATGAGACAGAGCTCTGGTAATATTAACATTACACATCATCATGTGATGAAACAGAGCTCTGGTAGTATTAACATTACACATCATGTGATGAGACAGAGCTCTGGTAGTATTGACATTACACATCATCATGTGATGAAACAGAGCTCTGGTAGTATTAACATTACACATCATGTGATGAGACAGAGCTCTGGTAGTATTGACATTACACATCATCATGTAATGAGACAGAGCTCTGGTAGTATTAACATTACACATCATGTGATGAGACAGAGCTCTGGTAGTATTAACATTACACATCATCATGTGATGAAACAGAGCTCAGGTAGTATTAACATTACACATCATGTGATGAAATAGAGTACAAGAGGGGCAAATTATTATCACTAAGTGACTTCAGAATGAAAGAAAAAATGATTTTCTGAATAAAACCTCATCTTTGGTTTTATTTCTTGTTAGTCTATGAATTCAGGAGCAAAATATTTTAAGATAACTAGAATTTGATGAATCCCAAAAGGGACAAGTGCAATCACCACGTCAAATGTTATATCAATATGTACATGTATATACTTTAGAGAAAATAAATATATATATAATAGACGTAACTGGTTTAGTTTTTAATTGGAATTTGATTCTATTACACCCACAGACCTAAGTACAAAAAAACAAAATAGGGCCTACGTGGCCGAGTGGTTAGAGCATCAGTCTTTAAACCATGAAGTCTCTCACTTCTGGTGTGTGCAGGTTTGAGTCCCACTGGAACCTATGCTGATTTTGAGAGAAAGTTTGCCAGTTAATTGACAGAAGGCCAGTGGTCTCTTCCAGGGTAACCAGGTTCTTTCCTCCACTATTAAAAACTGGCCATCACAATATTACGGAAAAATTGTTGAGTTTGGCATAAAAAAAATATTCAAAATCAAATTCAAACAAAGTATATATCTAGTGTTGGCCCCTTTACTTCTATTTTCCCTGTTGTTTGAGACAGCACTTACTTACAAAACATTGAGTGAAAAATATTGTGAAAGATGATTTTATCAAGATGGAACTTTCGAGAAAGTGCAGATCTTTTGTGATTTACTGCCCACCTACAACCGCTTGAAGTGGTCTAGTGGTAGAGCATTCATCTCGCAAGCAGAAAGTTTGATTCTGGACCGGGTCATACCAAAGACTTTCATAAATGGTTCATGTACTGATTGTTTTTTCACTAAGTGCTTGGCATATGAAGTGAAAACCATGTCCGGTGTCATGGAAGGCATGGCACGTAAAAGAATCCTCACTGCATTGGTGTTGGTCCATAGCACTGACCAAAATTTGTAGCACTTCACCTAAACTTGGTGACATCTCCGTATAAGTGAAAGAACCTTGGCGGGATATAAATAAAAAAAACCAAAAAACTTATTTGAGATATTGTATCCCCTTTTGTCCATATAGCCAACTTATTTTGAACTAACACTGAAAAGCTACTGGAGGGATTCAAATGAACTTAACAGGATTTTCAGCACTTCACAATGACTTTGTGTTATTTTTCAAGTTGGTCTGATATAGAAAAAAAAGCAGCCATCTTGAAATTATTTTGTTCCATATTCTGAAGTTTTAGGCTCAAAGGTCATGGCTTCATGAAAAGACTGAAGATGTCATTTAAAAGTCACAGTTTTGTATATACATGTGCATTAGAAATCTGTATGTAATTACTTTCGAAGATTATTTTGGTCCAGGAGCCCGTTTTACGAAAGGTTCTTTGTCCTAAATCCTAACTTTTAGTCCTAAGTACAATGGAAACGCATTGTTGATTGGTCAGTCCCATGACAATTTGGACTAAGACTTAGGATTTAGGACTTTTCATAAAACTGCCCCCCAGATTCCTAGGTCAAAGGTTAGGACTATCAAAAGCCTTGAAATGCTAATTATCTAAAACAAAAGAAAAAAACCTTCCCTTTTTGTATGTGAAGTTAAGAAGTTTGTGGGAAATTTCTTTGATATTATTGTGGTCTGTGGTCCAGGGTGGCCCACCAAAAGACATTAAATGTCAATTGACACTGTATATATACATTAACATTAGAGTCGCAAGGAATAATTTAAAGATAATTTTAGTCCAAGATCATAACTATTGAAAGATATTTTAGTTATAAACTTGGACATTGTTTTGTCCTATGTTAAGGGGTAAAAGATAATAACCCAGTAAAGGATTGAAAATGCATGAACAGCATTCCTACAAAATCTCCTTAAATGGAGGGTTTTTTTCTACTTTAACTTGAAATTCAGGAAGATGGCTGAGAGAGTCCAAACTTCCCAAAAATATTTTTTGGGGGCTAAGGTGTTTTCCTCTTTTCAAGAGACTTTCAGTGGGTTTTGTAAAACTTACATTATACCCCCATGATAATCAGAAACACTATGGATGCAGTATCACTTAAGTCAAGTTTAATTTTTCATTACACTAAAATTTTACCTTTACATATGTTGCCAACAATGTCAGATGAGCTGAACCTCAAGAACCTTTGGACCTTTTGTATGTACCGGTATGTGTAAATTTGAAAGTTGTGAACTACATACACATCATTTTACTCATGTGACTGTTTAGACCGTTTGTTGATGATTAGAATGGGCTTCTCACATACCCACATGTTGCACAAAGGTTTACTAGTTAACACACAACACATACCGTCTGGCTGTACAGTTGTTCACAAGTTTACATACAACACATACCCACATGTTGTACAAAGGTTCACTAGTTAACACACAACACATACCTTCTGGCTGTACAATTGTTCACAAGTTTCTGGATACCCACTGTACAATTGTTCACAAGTTTACATACAACACATACCCACATGTTGTACAAAGGTTCACTAGTTAACACACAACACATACCTTCTGGCTGTACAATTGTTCACAAGTTTACATACAACACATACCCACATGTTGTACAAAGGTTCACTAGTTAACACACAACACATACCTTCTGGCTGTACAATTGTTCACAGGGTGAACAAGGTTACACCAGTTTACACATGACACATACCAACATGTTATACAAAGGTTCACTAGTTAACACACAACACATACCAACATGTTGTACAAAGGTTCACTAGTTAACACACATCAACATGTTGTACAAAGGTTCACTAGTTAACACACAACACATATCAACATGTTGTACAACGGTTCATTAGTTAACACACAACTCATACCCACTGGCTGTAAATATTATACGCTAGGGTGAAACGTTACAATAATACCAAAGTTATAATGTTCAAGACAATTGCTTCCTTCAATTAAGCTTCATCAGTTGAGCTCCATTTATTAATTGATTTTCTAAAGGGAAAGTGGTATAATACAAGGGCCAAATAATAAATCTAAATGCATGGCCAAATAAATCTAATCTTACCACTGTAAGTGTAAAAAGATGAATAACTTCGCTTTTGAATAATTTAGAATTGAAATGGTGTTATCAGTGCCAAATATTACTTAAGTATAAAATGATCAGATGGTACTGAGATACCAAGTACTGGGTTTATGTATACCCTCAGGGACATATATGGTCCACCAGCAGTAGCAACAACAAAGTAGTTATAAATATTATACACATGATACCAGAATTACAATGCTCAAGATGATCACAAGCTTACACACAACACATACCCACTGGCTGTATAATTGTTCAAAAGCTTACATACAACACATACCTACCGACTGTACAATTGTTCACAAGTTTACACAAACATATACCCACTGGCTGTACAATTGTTCACAAGCTTACACAAACATATACCCACTGGCTGTACAATTGTTCACAAGCTTACACAAACATATACCTATTGGCTGTACAATTGTTCACAAACATATACCCACTGGCTGTTCACAAGCTTACACTCATCAAATATATGCTGTACAATTGCTAAAAAAACAACAGCATGTATGGTGGGGGCCATTGTTGTAAAACCACGCTCCAGAATTGCTATGCTCTTTCCTACCCATGGTCTCATGTGACCAAAATATCTCATACATATTTTAATTATTCATAAAACCTAAAACAATGCAAGTAAGCAGTGCTCACATTCTTCAACCAATCGGATCGAGGCTATTCTAAAGACTGATAACTTCCGTTGCCAATCATAACTTGTGATTGGATAAATTGGACAACACCTACTCCTCAGAAATATTCATTAGCTACAAGAAATTTCTGTCACATAAAACTACGGGTGGGAAAGAGCACAGTGATTCTAGACTGTGGTTTTACAATGATGGGTGGGGCTTCTTGGCTGAGTGGTTAGAGTACCGCATTTTTTAACAATAAAGTCTCTCACATCAGGTTAGTGCAGGTTCAAGCCCCACTGGAACCTAAGCTGATTTTTTGTGAGAAAGTTTGCTAGTTTATTTCGGGAAGGTCAGTGGACTCTTTATGGGTATAATTGTAACCAAATTCTCTCCTCCACCTGGCACCATTAAAACCGGGTCATCAACATATAACTGAAAAATTGTTGAGTGTGGCTTAAAACACCATTCAAAATTCAAATTCTAGTATACCCAGACTGAAGGTAATCAAAAGAAGAAATAACAAACAACAATATTATGATATTTTATAGTTAGCCTAATGATCTACATGTTTTACAGTACAGCTTAAAAGATATATACAATAGAAACAATCGACTTTGATTTTTCGCATTTGATTAAATGTTTTTAAACACATTACACAGAATTTAGATAAAATCAACATGTATGATAAATGGTATTTACATGTACATAATAAATTATCATTATGCAAATGTCACATGAATTTACCATGGTTACAACAATTAAACTTTCCTTTTGACATAAATAATTTCAGAGATAAAATTCTAATATCCGTAATAGATTCCATGATGTAAATGAGAAAAACAGAATTAAGTGTCAACTGATAAGATTGATAAACAATATGTATAAAATTCTGGGTAAATATTCTGTAATTATCAGTGCTTTGTACTAACTTTTGTAAAGCCAATATTCCAAGCACTACAAGCAGAGCATACCATAGTAGAGTTATAGACAAAAATAGTGAATATACAGAAAAATAAATGTAGATTGTCAAACTGATGAAGATCATAGGAAATACAGATGAAGATCACTGGAAATACAGAATCTCAAATAAATGCTCATTCCATACATTATGTAAAACAATACGTTTATTTTTTGTCTTAAACCAGGTGAGATAATTTTTGTGGTATGAAATGGAAATTCTTTCGAGATTTTTATCACATCATTCTATTTAAAGTTCTGAAAAAAACAAACAAACATGAGACAGAAAATGAGGTCAAAAGTGATAACCTTTATCAAACATGATTTATACAAGTTCTGAATACAAGTACCGTAAATGGCATTATGTAACTAAATATGGAGCGTATCATGTGACCAAAAATCTTATGAGATGTCAACATTATGTTACTGATTTATATAAGATAGAAAAAGGATAATCTGACACAGATAAAAAAAACTTTCCTTTAAATGAATACTTGCTTTGTAAACAAGAAAACTGATAAATTACATACAATATGTCCACAGAATTCATGATGTGTAATGTATGGGTTTTATTGATGTTCTCTGTTATATCATTTTCTAAAATTAACTATTGGCCTAATACAGGGTTTTCTGCCCACACAATATGAAATTGAAAACTCAGCCAATACTGAAGTCGCGTGACCAGACATAAATTCAAGTGAGAGCGGTCGCCATATTTTTTTGAATTTGAACTGTACGCTTCTTTTCCGTGCACCAATGGTCTAGTTGATTTCATATTGGCCGAGTTAATTAATAATATGCTCGTTAATCAGGGAATTCCATATTGGCCTAGTTATTGTGCCTCTGTTTGTTGTATTGACCCTCAGTTTCGCCTCAGGCTAATATGACAGATCTCAGCGCAATAACTAGGCCAATATGCAAATCACCGATAGGAGATTGTGGCTAGTTATACCTAACTCTTACAAACTGAAAATTACTTTCATTCACATTCCTATATAAATCTGAATGTGCATATAATATTTTATTATAATACCATAGTATAGTACACCATATTTGAACATGAAAATGTCAAACACATATAATGGTATCAACAAAATTCATCTTACCTGCATACTTAATACAGGTGTACCCTGTTCCTATCCATCACACAAAGATATAACCATTACAAAAACAAAATGTTACATTGTGCAACTAATTCCCTTTACAAAATGCTTATTTTCCCTTGTCATTTCAAACATGTTTTTTGAATGAAGAACCAAGACTTACCCTCAAGTAATACTTTTAGGGAGTTCAAAGTGTAAACCTATTCTTCAAGCTTATCTAGTTGGTTATATTTTCATTAAAATAATACAATTAGATTATTTATTGAAAACATTAACTTTGTTTTACAACCAAACTTTAAGTTTTTAAACAATTAATTACAACCTTGTTCTGATTTTTTACCACAAAGATTTATATATATCAGTAATAATTCCTTTATTATATGTTACATTATTATCGACAAAATGCAAATTAGAATATTACAAAAGCCATATCCTTTCCGTAATAAGAGCAAATCACGAGCCTAGAAATCATGTAGCATGCCTAGGCTGTAATTCTGCCCCAATTATAAGTTAAAAAAAAAAGAAAAAAAAAAAGCTTAAAATCAAGGCAGAAGTTCAGAAATTTTGAAATGCCTAGCTACAAATGATAAAGATCAGCTATCTGTGTAAATATGTGTTTATATACAGTAGACTCCATTTCTACAAAAATAACAGCTGTCATAAGCAGATGTAACATTCTATGAATAAAGGCTGAAAAGGTCAAATTATTTCCTTTCCAACAGATTAACAAGGTCTACATTTATACCTGGTACTTAACTGATGAGTCATGGACTCACTTTGGACTAGGCACTGGTCAATGTCCACTTAAAACTACTTTGACTGAGACAAAGAAAATATTGTGTCTCATCTAAGGGCAAAACACAGGTGGCCATGATAAGACTCAAACAGGTACCGGTAACTTATATACTGCCTCAAAGCC
The DNA here is from genome assembly GCA_030159075.1 of Atrina japonica. Taxonomy (NCBI): domain Eukaryota; kingdom Metazoa; phylum Mollusca; class Bivalvia; order Pterioida; family Pinnidae; genus Atrina; species Atrina japonica. Next base: position 487,140 of record BROG01000024.1, read on the forward strand.
ATGCATACCACTCTTTCTAAACCATGAGGATACAATGATTACCAGTACTTTCAACCAACGAAACAATGTTAAAAATAAAGAGGCTGAAAGCACCTTTCAATCAGTTGGTCAACACCTTGTCTACAGGACCAATGACCAAGCTGAAAGCGCCTATCAATCAGTGTGTCACCATCTTGTCTACAGAACCAATGACCAAGCTGAAAGCACCTATCAATCAGTGTGTCACCATCTTGTCTACAGGACCAATGACCAAGCTGAAAGCGCCTATCAATCAGTGGGTCACCACCTTGTCTACATGGCCATTGACCAATGCGTCATGGCCAATGACAGTTGATGACCCTCACCCTGTGGATGCAACATACCAAAGGGATGCAAAACTACCTCAGACTTTAAGACATATACAGATAGGTGTGTCAAATTATGATTTGAAAGTGAAGCTCAATTTCACAATGGATTTAAGACAAATTGTTGTACAGTCAACTTCGAAAATAGAGAAGTCTGTCAAAACGAAATTTCAGAAATAACGAACAAAATATCAGGGTCTTGTGTTTTACTTTCAGTATGTAAATATCCTGAAATAACGAAATACTGATGTAACAAAGTAAATTTACCGGTCCCGAGAAATTTGCTATAACCAGAGTTGACTGTATATAAAAATCCTGTTGCATAATATTGACCACTTGTGTGTATATGTTCAAGTATGTAAGTTGGATCCTGAAGTGTTTTACTTAATTTAAAGATATTTACGAAATTTTTTGGATATACTAATTGAGCAGAATCCTTTTCTGCAAATCTATAAGGGATAAATAACTGGTGAAAATTTTTGGCTATCGAACTTGTCCAAGCTTTTATGGCAATAAACCTACTCATAGTTTCAATTTACTTAAGTTACTGATTGGAAACTGAAATGCATTTGCCTGCCCTCGTGTTACATAATACTTCCTGTCTTTCGAAGGGCGTATAAAAGGCCTAGAAATCTTTCAAGACATTTAACAATTTTTAGTGATATTCTAAAATCCACTGTAAAATTGACAAAAATGAAGTGACTTTTCTCAGATAAAATGATATACATTTAAATGTTCAAAATCAATATGAATCAAAATTTTCACTGGAATTGGATTTTTTCACAACTAGACTGATAAATGATAAAAATTCATAAATAATTTGATTTTGTATATGAATATATGACATAGAACGATAATATTGCTATTTCACAGCATTGCAAGACAATATTATATAAAATTCAGATCTCTGATCACAAAAACTGAGCTACAAGCCTGCAACTGATTGTAGATTTTACATCAATATAAGCTCCAAAAGATTAAAAAATCTGTTTTCTACAACTTAAAGCAACACTTCTCCCTCTAAATACATTTACTTAATGATATCATTTCGGTTTTAAAGCCAGATTACTTCCTCTGGCAGGTATCAACCAAGTATTGTATTCATACATAAGTAAACTAAAAATAGTTACAAGAAACAGAAATTCTGTTTTTCAAAAATCTGTGTAAATATGATTTAAGTCTGTGAGGTGCAGCTTTACTCATAAGAATTGTAGAAACAAATTCAGAAAAAATGAGATTACTTAAGTAGAAAGATAATGTATTAACATGTAACAACTTTTCATGGACTGATTTTGATGCTGTGCAGCAGTTTGATCAACCAAGTACAATGGTTGTAATGTGGTTGTACTTCCATCGAGTAGTCTAGACTTATCAACAGAAAATAAGGTCAGACTGACACAAGTTAAAAACAAATCACATTTCACATAAACTTTGTAAATTCATTGAAATATAACAACATGCTGGTTAAAAATCACCAATTACCCAATGCAAATTGGTTGTATTTCATATCCATCAAAAACTTTATAAAATGTTAAAACACAAACAGTCAGCAGGTCAAATGCCAAATTGTTTTTCTTATTGTTTAAAAAGCATTCATATTGATTCCGACTCAATCAGTATTCTTCCTACATCTGTAGACATTCTGTCCCTTGCGTTCTACAAAATTCATAAGGATGTTAATTTCCATTTTCTTGATTGTTCACCTGCATAGTCATTGTGTATTTCTCAACTTTTGAATCAGCATAATATTTCAGTAATTCTTTTTTAAAATACTGTTTCTAAACTGATATAAGTTCATTGCAACTGCAATTACAGTTAAATCTTATGCCGAACTGGAATGAGTCGAAATTTTGGTTGTGTCAAATTCGACTATTGATTTTTAAATATATATGCTTTACCCTAAATATCTTAGTTTTTTTCTGAAATTCAGCTTTAAAATGCCCATGTAAGTTTGCGATCTAAAGTATCGAAATATTTTTGAAAAAACATTCGTTATCTCAAAATAAACTTCAACAATTAAAGGTTTACATTTATTGTAAGCTAAAACATGGATATTGATTACTTGTTTACCCGCAAATACTAAGTAATTAATTCCCATTCACAAATCATGGTGAGAGGGTAATTAATCATCGCCTTAGTCCAATTTAAATTAGGCAGTAGCCTAATCTTCATTGTCCAATAAGGACATAAAATATGTGAATTCAAAATTTCATTGATCTAAAATTCCATATATCTCAAACCAATAGGGGTGGTCCCATGAATATCAAGATACCCAGATTCCACTGTATTAATAGAAAATGTGTATTCTGAGAATTCTTTAACTTTAAAACTACAGTATTAGAACATGAAGCATTTGAAAGTCCCATTTCTATAGCAGCATTCATTGTATCTCTGGTTTCTATAATGACATTCATTGTATCTCTGGTTTCTATAGCAGCATTCATTGTTATTTCTCTCTTAGATAGGGGAGAATCCAACAAATACAAACACAAGTATGATGAAGCTTGTATAAACACTGTATCACTGCTAAATAGATATCTAACAACATTTCACATCCCACTCATTTCATCCTGGAGATGTTGGGGTATTGAGCTAGGCAATGAGATTTTCTGCTTATTACGACGGGGCGACATGGAATGGTGTCGTGTAATATTTCTACATGGTGAGCCAGGTGATCCCAGTCTTTTTACCGCTTTGATGGGAGATCTTGGAGAACAGGTTGTATTGGATCTTTTGATGACAGATCTTGGTGTCATACCACTAGCTGTACGTAAAACAATACCATCACCTAGTGGTCGCAGTATCTTTGGCATTTTGGGTGTACTTAATTCTACATCTTCACTCCCACTGTTAGAATTTCTGTTCTCTGTCAAACTGTGACTTAATGTTTCTCTTTTTGGAGTACATACATTGTTTATAGTATCAGTCAGTGACTCGTTTAACACAGCATCTTCAAAAGCACATGTTCTCTTTCCGTTTACCCCTACATTGTAGTCATTCACCAACATTTTGTCATCATTTTCTTTGTCCGACATAAAGACACTGTCACAAAGTTTTGTATCAACTGATTCTGATGTTTTTGAGCTTTCAGATGCTATCACATTATCAGACCCTGAGCTTCCTACACTTTCCAACTCTGAATCTCTTTTAACTTTGGAAACTGAATGTCTGATAGGCTGCTCTTTAGCATAGTAAATGCTAGGTTTTCGTTTGACTTTATTTGAGCTGTTTTTTATGTTGACCATTTCCTCATTTTCTTCAACATGAGCAGCTTTTTCTGATGGTTTGATCAGCTGTGTTGATATAGGAAGTCTTGCCTGCCCTTTGCCTAGTTTTCCAATGACATGGACTAGATCTCTCTTCTTGGCAGCATCAACATTTTTCTTTGAAAACATGGAAGGAATTCTAACAGGAGAACAACCTCGTTTACGTGATACAGAGTTTGGAAATCTAAATGGAGAACTGTGTCTATCAATCACATCAGCATGTTTTTCGTCATGATCTACATGAATATTTTCAAACTGTTTGATGTTTTGTGCAACTCTTCCTGCATTTTTCACTTTCAGTTCTAAAATACTTTCTCGCTTTGGTTTGTGCATTTCAGCATGTTTGATTCTGGGTGGGGGAGGTCCCATCACTTGGAAATCATCATCAGCTATTTTTTTGCCTTTATCTGATAAATAGCCGGCACGTGATAAGAGGTTATGAGTCTCTGTTGATATATGCAGATTGGGCGTGATGTTTGGCTGCTTTCTCAAGTTTGGTTCATACAAACTCTGTGATCTGCTTACACTTGGCCTCATAGATCGATGGAGATTTTGAGTTGAAGTCGATTTTGCCACTGAGTTTATTTCCATTTTGTTTTCTTCTTTAGAGTTGGTAGACATACAAATCTGTTTATAGTCTGCATTTTTTTCATCCTGACCATCAAACTTATTTTCTACAATCCCTGATTCATCAAACATAGATCCCTTTCCACTGTCTGTGGATAATGACCTTGACATTGCTTTCCTCTCAGCTTCTGGTGATGTCTCCATTGACCTTTGACCACTCAATAAACTATCAGTGCTATCACATGACAAAAACTGATGTTCACTGGACTTTTGGGAATCATTTGTAACTGAATCACTCAGAGAGGTTGTTTGAGGACATGATTTGACTAGAGGTTCATTTGTAGAGTTTAATAATTCACCATTGCCTGACTTTGAATTATCTGTATTAGTACAAGTTTTTGTAAAACTGTCTATACACATTTCTTGTTGTGTTTCATTTGTCTCAGACTCAGAGATTTCTGATTTTTGATGTATAGAAATTTCATTGTTACTACATGCAGAAACTTCGTGATTTCCAGTTCCAGCAGCTATTGTCGAAGTTTCTAAATGAAGCAAACATGATGGCAAGGTAACAGGTATTGGTTCACTTATCTCTGATTTATCTAATCCAAAGCTCCTTCGTAATTTTAGCACCTTTCTTGGTTCTCCACTCAAAAGACCAGCTTTAAGTGAATTAGGTCGTCCACGTCGCAGCATTTTTGCTCTTTTACTGTTACAATTATCTGATGTAAATGAACACTCTTCACTGTGCACACTAGAGTCTGAAGTACTTTTGTACATATTGACGGCAGAATCGGACACACTGTGTCTAACTTCGTTATCAGTCTGATGTTTATCACTTGTGTCAACATCAGAATTACTTCTTGTTTTATTTGTTGGTGTCTGTGAATTTAACGCTTCATCATTACCTTCATCAGCATCATTATCATCATCAAAGTCTTCTGGTACAATAAATCCTTCATTGAGTGAATTCCTATCTTCACACACAGATAACATAGACTGCTCCATTGGACAACTTGACAACATGGAATGTTCTGCAAGTTGGGGTGATGAGGCTGACTGATTAAGTATGGCTGCTATAGGTGAAGTGTCTGTGTTAGTATGTTTTTCTGGGGTAGTAATATTCTCACTGTTTTCTAAAAGCGGAGGTGTTCCTGTTGGACTTGCGAGTCTTTGACCAATGTTGTCTGACTGTTGAATAACAGATTTGGTTGACTCAGGGAGCGGCTAAAATAAACAGAAAGAAAAATTAAAACAGATGACACATTCAAAGTTGATGATTATCAAGCAAAGAAGGAAATCAAAACTTTTGAATTCAAAGAAGTAAATCTACTTATAAAGCTCACATTTCACAAATAACATTAATTTAAAACAATATAATGACACCTGTAAGTCTAGATCTGACCCTGGCACCATAAAACTTAAGAATCACTTAAGTCTAAAAAATTTACTCAACCTTGGCTAGTCCTGGAACCTGATTGGCTGAACAGGCCAAGTTGAGAATATTCTCAGACTTAAGTAAATTGTCAAGTTTTATGGTGCCGGACCCCAGTCCCAGTTACTACTAGGTGTGTAGAAATTTATGCTAATTGACTTCAAAATGGTTTGTTAAAAACTTGTTATTATTTTATTTATTAATGTATATTACAAAGACAAGTTATCAGTAACATGCAATCACTTTCCTCTAATGATAGGTGATGTGTATCTTACAGGTATTGTCTGTTGTCAATTACACATTTCATATATAGGTACCTAATAATTGATTTTTAAAGCAACTGGATGTTACCTTTATCACATAAACCATCACATGACTTTGATGTAACCTTTTGCAGCATAGAAACACATATTTTCTCCCATCTTGGACAGGCATATCTACCATTTTGCCAAGCCAGAATTTGTGTGTCCACACCCTAGGGTGTAGGCAAGCTACACACACACTATGACGTCACAATATAATTAAATTACAAAGGAATTTTTGTAATGCGAATACAGTGCATCAAAAGTCAGACTTTATATACCTGCATAGATTTGTATTTAAATAGGAGAAAAATAATCAAACAGAGGTATATTATCTACTACATCTTACAAACACCTATTTCATGAGCTTGCAGATGTTGACTACCACACCCTTGACTTGATCTAAGTGTTATCTTTCACATGCTGACCAGCAATCATTGATGTACCACATGTATACTTATATCCAAACATAAGTGTTGAAAAATTTCCAAGTCAATATATACCTTGTCTCCTTTTCCGCCACTGAACCTGCGGAATAAACCTTTACTTTTACCCTTCTTTCCTGTTGTCTGCATACTAATGCTGGAACTGGAGAGTCTAGAAAAAACATGGTTGTTGTATAAAGGGTTAGTTTGTCAGTTTTGGTACAGATTTTTTCTATTGCATACATATGTGTAAGTCAGCATCCCAAGTATCCAAGTACGTGAAATATTAATGCCTTTATAATTCTCTTTGTCCCAATAACACATATACTGTTATTCAAAGTACCCGATATAGTTATTAACACCTAAATAAGCTTCTTTGTTCCAATTCTATATAAGTACAGTATAATGATATAGGTTATATATCAAACAAGCTCCTCTTTGCCAATGATATATGTGTTAGATGAAAATGTTAATATTCAACTGATGAAATGATAGTTAAAATGACTATACAGGACACACCATTTATAGCATGAAGGGTTCCATGACACCAAAAACAATTTATTCATGTCAAGGTTTTGGTGCTCTTTGAAATATCTGGTAACAGCTGTCATGTCTCAGAGAAAAACAAAACAAGTCAAGGTGTCATATGTCAGATAAACGTCTTTGAAAAGTTCCTCACTATAACATAAGGTCAAGTGTCTTTACACCAATGATGAAGATTATCAGTAATTTCATTTTCAATATAATCTCCATTGAAATCCCCTAGCCAAATGTCAATAAATATAAAATATAAAATTATGGAACCAGTTTGTTAGAAGAGTATGTTTTAAAGGTTAACATTATTTTGAACCTGTGCCCTTGTGATATTTCCTTCTTAAATTAAGTTCTAACATTTAAGAAATTATGTTATATACAGAGAAAAAAGAATAAGTTCTTTGAACTAATCATAGAAAAAATCTTACACTTTAATGGTTAGAATAACTGTCAAATATCAAGATTTACAGATAATGCTTGAAAGAACAAGTCTTATATCTATTCTGTCCAAATTATCACTTATTTGGAAATTTCCCCTCACATTCTTATGCATTTATATAAGAGGAAATGTTCTTTATATATTTGCCTTTCAGTTTGAATATGTTTATTGCCTTAATGATAAATTCATTGAACTTTTCATTTGGTTTAAAAAATTCCACATGAAAATGTCAAATGATGCAGTTATGATGATAAAGTCAGTGCTCTATTGGGTAATGATAAATGGCATTTTTGTTCCATTAGATATGTAAAAAATGCATAAACTGAAGCCAAATTAGATGATTAATTTTGCTGATAAAAGTGGAAATGAAACAAGTTTCTTTTTTTTTTAAATTGAAAAAATCTCAAAGAAAAGTTTGTTGATACAGTTCCAGTGACACATGTAAGATGATACTTCAGTTGTTATCTTGGAAGTAAATTTTGTAATTTCACAGATCTAAGGAAACAAAATATTGTCATTTTCTTTTCATACAATATACAGTTTACTGCCATGCACATAAATCTCAAAATTTAATTTGATACATACTTTCTGCCTTTCCTGGTGTTTGCTGGACTGAAAAGGCCAAGGCGTTTGCGCGTGTTTTTCCCTCCCTGACATGGTGTAGCACTAAATGCTACTTTGTCTTTGTTGCTAAAGGCAATGCTTGGAGTGTTCAGGGTTCCAGCCTTTCTAATTTCTGCAAAACAGTGTTTATTTTTGCATATAACATCATTTACTAGCTTTGAATGACATCATAACATACATTTATTTTACAACTACCAGGTTTGAATTATTTCATAAGACACAAATATATTTACTATTGTAGGGTATGAATGATAATGTAACATGAGTGGATATACTATACAACTGCTAGATAAAACAACATACATTACTTATAACTGTGAGGTTTGACTGACAACACATCAGTACATTTACTACCTGCAGTAGGTTAACTACATGACTATAAGAATCTAAAACAAGACAGCAGCTAATTACAGCAGGTCAGTTGTGTGACTTTTCACTAAGATTACCATTGATGTCCAGTTTTTTCATCCCCGATGCAGGTGTATAGGGTGTGTTAGCCAGCATGACTCCATTAGGCAAATTCTGTAGAATGGCTTTCCTATGAAAATATGTGTACAAATCAGTTAATCATAAAGAATAATCTCTATAAATGGATTAAATATATATATATATATATATATATATATATATATATATATATATATATATATATATATATATATATATACAGGGTTTTCCCTATATATAAAAATCCTAAAATAAATTTCATACGCGTTAAATACTTGATGTCTTGGGTAAATAAGCCAAAAATTCAGATTGTCCTGATTTTATGTTTTAGTGCAATTACTGTACATTTTTTCTAATTTGGAAAAATCAAGATCTAGGCACAAAGTTCATCACTTAATACTTCCGGAAGTATAAATTTTGATAGCAAGACTTGCATTTGTGAAATTTAATCACAGCATACATATTATAAATCTGTTTATTTACACAAATGTTTATATCATACTATGATTCTTAATCTTGAAATGGATAAAAAGAAGCAAATGACATCAATATCAAATGGCAGTATATCATGTAAATTTATAGATTTTTAAACAGATTGACAAATGTTAAAACAACTATTTGAAAATGTCACCAGCGATGTAATTATATATTGAAGCTGAGGGGCAAACCAGTGAAAATCTCAGTAATGTATAAAAAACCTGATAGCTGTCACATGCCAGTTACTACTACTTTCTAAGTTATACAGAAAAAAAAATACTCTTGATATAAGATGTCTGTAATTATCAAATTGCCGGTAGTTTAACGAATTAACAAATGGACTAAATTACAAACTCAGTAGTGTAGCATGGACTCCTCAGATCTACATGTATATATATAAAGCTACTTTATATTATATATATATATATTTATATATATATGATCAGCATATGTTTATATGTTATATATGAATATTTCACTTTACATCAAAATTCTCTGATTTTAAGTTACTGTACTTTTTTCTTTTGGTAAAATAGGGGCATAAGTCCTCCCATATACTTTCTTTGAAGCCAGTTTCTTGAGTTCAACATAATCTGTTTATACAATTTCTTTCAAAAAGCAAATTCCTCCAGTGATCAGCATAGTTAAACAGATTGACATGTTGCTGTGAAAATGTCATCAGCGATGTCATTAGAAGCCGGCAACCAGTGAAAATCTCCAGTAACCCTAGCTGTATTGTGGGTTACTTATTTGACAAAAAATAATATGAAAATTCAGTTGTAAACCACAGGCCGTGTGAGCTATAGATTACATGATTGGAAACCTACTTTAAAACGGTTGATGTGTTCATGATTATCATACATGTCTTGGAAGGTCTTTTCTAAGGAACTCTTGGTTCCATGTTAAAAATTTACATTCCTTTGAGACAAACTTGCTATTGTGAACAATGTCTGTTGTAAACCACAGTCTATTAAAATGAAATACTTGGAAGTTGGGGTTGATGACTCATATTAAAACTCTTGATAATACTTAAGTTGTGACTCATATTAAAACTTTGAAAGCCTCAAATTTTAAATGAAATATGTAATATCAAACATTTTGTTGAATTTTGTTTTCAAATTAAATTGTATAAAAGTAAATCTTTGTACTTTGTAATTTTAAGTGTCTGAATCACTGCCATAACATAATTAAAAATATTTAAAAAGGGTCTACATATTAAAGAATTTCTCAAAATATGAAAAAAATTGTACAAAAAAAATCAAGTTTTCAATTAATGAAATTATGGTAGTCCACACACAGACAGAATTCTAAAGCAAAATTTATTGTACATAACCTACTTTTTGGATGCCGAGAATGGCATTTCTCCTGAAGCTTTCCTTTTTCTCATGACAACAGGAGTTGCCATGGAATTGGACACATCAGCTCCTGACTGCTGTGTTTCATTGTGATCTGTACTTTGATTGTGCCGACAACTATATTGACTCATATTGCTATATTGACTCATGGTACTCATGTTACTTGCTGTACTGTGATTGGCTGATTTCCCATCTGTACTCTTCCGCCATTTTGTTACACTTTGAGCAATGGTACTGATTATTCCTGGAAACAAAAAACAAAAATAATATATAATGCCATGCTCAATACAAAGGAATTTTAAACTATATATCATGACATCAATGAACATGAACACCACTATGATGCTAGAGACAGTCTGAGTATTAACACAAATTATCATTTACCCTGGTCTAGACTAATTAATCATGTTTAATGTTAAAAATGCTCAAGGCGAAGGGTTTAAAACTTTAAAGATGCTGTAACTGTTCAACAGGTATGGTACACATTTTGAAAGTCAGAGACTCACAGGTCTATTTGACTTTATACTCTTAAGGTTCTGTTTTACAGGTGTGACACCTTAAAGACCCATGGTACATAAGTCCTCAGCTCAGATGGAAAGTGGCACTTAAAAACCACAATTACTGACATTTCCATATGGATGAAAACATGGGGTGGTTGTTCAACAACAAAACAAATGATTGCTTTAACTGTACTGAAATTCTACTATTCAAAACTATCAATTTTCTTCTTGAGTATATATATTTTTTGTAAATTTAATTACTTTACTTTCTGGGCAAACATAAAAATTAAGTGAGAGATCCCCCCCCCTTCCCTGTCAAAAACAATAAAAACCTTGGAATGATCCCGATCGTTTACGCCTTTTTTCTTTCTTCTTACAATCACGAGATTCTTCCAAAGTATCACAACTAGCATCCAGCTCATCGTCAGTTCCAAATACCTCTGTCATCAGTGCTGCCCTCTCTACTAAGTTAGATGACACCATACCTATCAAATCTGCATTCCTAATCAGAAGCTCGACTACTGATGTCTGGAACTGCAACAGTTTTTCTTCTGAAGAATTCATTTTTTCACTTTTGCTGTTTATATGCATAATGTTTGGCGCAAGCACTACTGCTAAGTTCATGGGATCCATTTTGTTTTGTTTGGAGTGATTGGCAACTTCCAATAAAAGTAACATCATAAATCTAAGGGTACTAAGATGTTCCCCTGGTAAAAGTAAACATAGTAATAGCACTGCATGTGTGGATTGTTCAGATTTCCCCAACTGGAAGCATTTAATGAATGAATCATGGTACATGCTTGTAAAGAGAGGCTCTGGAAGTTTGCGAAAAAACTGTTTGATAAGAGCTGTTATGTCATATACATTAGCATCCTTCACGACATTGCCCTGTTCTATTTGTAACTGTAAAATACAAAAATTTCATTATCATTGTACTGTAACTGATTCTCAGATATATCTCACTTTACAATTATTGACTTTTGATGAGGTTGACACCTTGATTTATCATTCCTAGGGAAATGATATTCACGGAGGTTCCTGGGGTTGATAGATCAAGGTGTTAACCGATATCAAAAGTCAACAATTGTTTTATTACATGATTATCTTATCTGACTAATTCATATTAATGAAATATGAAAAGGAACAACTATTCAGGAAACCACCAATGATTACACTCTTAAAAGTAGTGGTGTATTATATGAAACAACAGCAATCATGATGTCATTCCTACTATGAAGTCATTGTAATCCACATGTACTAGTTGTTGGATTGTTATATCAACCTGCAAAGTGATTTTGAGGTTAATATAACGAATGAACAATAACAGCAAGTATCAAATAAGCCAGTCACCAACTATAAAATAAGACAGTCATGTAAGAAACTTTAATAAAACTTAATATATTAATCTAATGTAAATATATGTCTACCCTATACATAAAAATCTGTCAAAGACAACATTTAATATTTCAAAATTAGTTTGAAATATGTAAGAATTACAACACACTGAGGTGTCTAAGGATGATGATATATATTAGTCAGACACCAAATTCACAAGAAACCAATTAACTTATCAACCCTGAAAAACAATACATTTTTCTATAAATCAAATAATTAGACCAGTCCAAATGTGTCTAGGGGTGAATGAGTTAAGTATGAAAAAAAAACATAAATCACTGATTTATTCCATCTGATAAAGTCAATTCACCATAGATGATACACCTCGACTATCATTTAGCACTGATTTATTCCATCTGACGAAGTCACCTTAGATGACACACCTGGACTGACATTCAGCACTGATTTATTCCATCTGATAAAGTCACCTTAGATGACACACCTGGACTGACATATAGCTCTGATTTATTCCATCTGATAAAGTCACATTATATGACACACCTGGACTGACATATAGCTCTGATTTATTCTATCTGATGAAGTCACCTCAGATGATAAACCTGGACTGACATATAGCTCTGATTTTTCAATCTGATGAAGTCACCTCAGATGACACACCTGGACTGACATATAGCTCTGATTTATTCTATCTGATGAAGTCACCTCAGATGATACACCTGGACTGACATATAGCTCTGATTTATTCTATCTGATGAAGTCACCTCAGATGATACACCGGGACTGACATATAGCTCTGATTTATTCCATCTGATAAAGTCACCTCAGGTGATACACCTGGACTGACATATAGCTCTGATTTATTCCATCTGAAGTCACCTCAGATGACACGCCTGGACTGACATATAGCTCTGATTTATTCTATCTGATAAAGTCACCTCAGATGATACACCTAGACTGACATATAGCTCTGATTTATTCTATCTGATAAAGTCACCTCAGATGATACACCTGGACTGACATATAGCTCTGATTTATTCCATCTGAAGTCACCTCAGATGACACGCCTGGACTGACATATAGCTCTGATTTATTCCATCTGAAGTCACCTCAGATGACACGCCTGGACTGACATATAGCTCTGATTTATTCTATCTGATAAAGTCACCTCAGGAGATACACCTGGACTGACATATAGCTCTGATTTATTCCATCTGATAAAGTCACCTCAGATGATACACCTGGACTGACATATAGCTCTGATTTATTCTATCTGATGAAGTCACCTCAGATGATACACCTGGACTGACATATAGCACTGATTTATTCCATCTGATGAGCTCAAGTCACTTTAGATGACAAACCCGGCATCAAGGGAAAAATAACAGTGTATATTACATGTATACAAGTTTTCCACAATGTGCAGGTAAAGACTGTTTGAGCGGTAGATAAAGGAATAATAATTTACTGGTCCTCCTTTGTGTTTTTTCTTTACTTTTACAATGATGTTTGCCCAAAATATTTGGGCCACCACTTTATCATTTGGACCAGTAATTCTGAAATTTTACTCGCCTAAAAAGTTTGATGAATGATATAGTGAGGGAGATTGTGCTGGTAAATGAATAAATAAATGAAGATATACATGTACAAAAGTTTATTTGTCTATTGCTTTTTTCAGTAATATGTATAAGGACCAGTAAAGTATTTTTCATTTCAAGACCTCTGGAGATATAGCACTGATTTATTCCATTTGATGAACTCAAGTCACCTTAGATGATACACCAGGACTGACATATTGCATTGATTTCAAATAGAATTTTAAATGTTATTTTAAGCCTCACTCAACAATTCTTCACTTATATGGTGGTAGCCAGTTTTTAATGGTGGAGAAGAGAACCTTGTTACAATGTACCCAGGAAGAGACCACCGGCCTTCCACAAGTAAACTAACAAACTCTCTCACAAATATCAGCTTAGGTTCCAACAGGATTTGAACTTGCCCTGACAGGAAGTGATAAGACTTCATGATTTAAAGCTTGATGCTCTCTATCCACTTGGCCACGGAGGCCCCTATTTCAAGTAGAGTTCATTTATATATGGGTAGTGGAGTTAAAACAAGACAAAAAGTTTTGTTGACCTACCATCATATGCCTGGCATGGCATATTTTGGCAAACTTTTCCATTATGATATCATAATCAAATGGCAAGTCAAGCATGTTTGATTACGACTTTACAATCAATTGATGTTAAAAAAGCACATGGAGAGCCATGTGTCAGACATTTGGTGATAGGTCGATTATTACATATCAAATTATTAACTGAAATGCTCACTTCTATATGAATTGCCACTTTGTTGAAATCTTATGGGAAAAACTGATGCTTTCAAATTCAGATAACTCTAGCAAAAATTGACTTTCCCCTGAGATCTCATTACTATATAGCAAAATACCAAATTTTATTGAAATCTGCTGGAAAAAACTTAAAGCCACATTCCGGGGAGTAATATCCATAAATAAATTTTTCTGTACTCTCTTAATGCATATTCCCATGAACTTTCGTCTTATTTTTAAAGTCATATTCCAACAAATAAGTTAATTAATCGTGGGAAACACCAAACGCATTTATCTATTTATAACTGGTAAGGTGTTGTCGGTTACATGATGACGCTTTACTGAGGGTGTTCCTTTCACTGTCCAGGACAAGTGGAACACCAATCAAATGCTCTGTAACACTGTTCTGGGCAAGCAATTTAACCATAAACTAACGACATTTTATCGACATCTTTGAAATAACTACTTCCTGCAATGGTACATTCGATTGCAACATGTACTGAGACTGTGCTGGAATAGTACTCTCGTGGTGAATCGAATACACCCTTTATATCACTTGTACACCAAGGTAAATTTAAGAATTCCTACAAAACTCCCCCAAATAACTCCATTAATAGATCGAATCTTTTTAAATCTTTTTCATTTTCGTCGGTTAGGAGTCGTTCTCTAATGAAAATGTCAAAAATTACAATATGTCCAGAAAATTATCATAATGCTCCCGAAATGTGACTTACTTGACAGAAGCCCTAACTGTGACCCAACCTCAAATTTTTTAAAGCAGTTTTGCACACTTTCTTTCATAAAAAATCTGAAAATTTGTCCAGTTATCATATCAACATAAAAAAAGATTGTATACTGACTGACCCACTTTTAAAACTTCTGATCAGGGTACATCAAACAATTTACTGTAACCATGGCTTCAGGTGTTACATGATCTATAAACAATCACCTCACCCCCTGTAAATAAATATAAATATAAAGGGTTGTACCGGGAAATACACATCATACATAAACACTGTACCTTTAACTGCTTCTGTCGACTTACAGCTCCAGATTTACGAAACAAGCCTTCTTGATCTATATTATCATAGATTGTTTCTGCAGCATCCACAAGGAATCTGAAAATTTGTAAAATCTGATTGTCTTCATCATGCTCATAGAGAAATGTTTATCCATATTACATATACATAAGGTTTGATTATCATTTTGACAACATATAGGTTAGTATGAACGCAGTTGGAAATGGACATATTCTATGTTGAGTGCCATAAAGAATATGATAAGTGTGGACAATGTGCTTGACAACCAGACAGACGGATGTCAGCAAGATGTCATACACAGCCAATTTTTGTCAGTTTTGTTGGTAGGATCTACAGATTTCGGCATCTCTGAAGACAGGAATCGGGACATATCAACTGACAGACACTATCGTATTCCCAGTAACAGCAATAGCTGCATCATAGTGAATACTCTCAGTAAATAACTAAAGACCATAGTTATATATTAGTGAACAGTCCCTGGCAGTAAATAATTATAGATCAGCAAAATCATAGTGAATGGTCCCAGTAAATAACTGAAGACCATAGTTATATATTAGTGAACAGTCCCTGGCAGTAAATACCTATAGATCAGCAATAGCTGCATCATAGTGAATAGGATACTCTCAGTAAATAACTAACGACCATAGTTATATCTAAGTGAACAGTCCCTGGCAGTAAATAACTATAGATCAGCAAAATCATAGTGAATGGTCCCAGTAAATAACTGAAGACCATAGTTATATCTTCGTGAACAGTCCCTGGCAGTAAATACCTATAGATCAGCAATAGCTGCATCATAGTGAATACTCTCAGTAAATAACTGAAGACCATAGTTATATCTTCGTGAACAGTCCCTGGCAGTAAATAACTATAGATCAGCAAAATCATAGTGAATGGTCCCAGTAAATAACTGAAGACCATAGTTATATATTAGTGAACAGTCCCTGGCAGTAAATACCTATAGATCAGCAATAGCTGCATCATAGTGAATAGGATACTCTCAGTAAATAACTAATGACCATAGTTATATCTAAGTGAACAGTCCCTGGCAGTAAATAACTATAGATCAGCAAAATCATAGTGAATGGTCCCAGTAAATAACTGAAGACCATAGTTATATATTAGTGAACAGTCCCTGGCAGTAAATACCTATAGATCAGCAATAGCTGCATCATAGTGAATACTCTCAGTAAATAACTGAAGACCATAGTTATATCTTCGTGAACAGTCCCTGGCAGTAACAAACTATAGATCAGCAAAATCATAGTGAATAGTCCCAGTAAATAACCGAAGACCATATAGTTATATCTTAGTGAATGGTCCCAGTAAATAACTGACGACCATAGTTATATATTAGTGAATAGTTCCTGGCAGTAAATAACTATAGACCAGCAATAGCTGCATCTTTGCCCCAAGCTAGACACAGAATTTTTTTTAATGTTGCGCCCTGTGGAGTGTGGACGTTTAGAATTAGGCTATAGCATCTGCGTTCTGTAGTTTAGTCTCGGCCATAATTTAGCTACTTACTTACAGGGCTGTCATTGATGAGAAATTCTATATTGATATATCGATAAGTAAAAAGTATCAATATATATATCGATAAATTGAATAATTTGGTACTTCTATAAAATGCTTTCATAATAAATAGATTCTTTATAATAATTAGGTGTGTCATTGTGCATTTGACTATCTGAAGATTAAAAAAAGCAATCATTACAAGGAAAACATTGTTTATGTGAACAAATTAAACAATTAGAATGAAATGTAACATAATTCAAGAACATGAAGTAAAATGAATGGAAAATTTTGGAAACTATTAGAAAAAATATCCAGTGAAATACAGTATGAAATGTATTGATGCTCAAGAAATGTATCTATTATCGTATCAATTCAATTTTTGTATCAATACATCTATATCGAATCTATCAATGACAGCCCTACTTACTTATGCTCAACCTGTCGAATATTTGACTTACTTTGGTACATATCCACATTCCTGTACATGCACACAAGGTACAAGGGAGAGATAATTTCCAAATATAACATTGTCCCTGGTCTCCGGATCCTGTAAAATAAACCAAAGATGTTTTAATCAGTACAAATGGAAAGCTTTGACAATGAAAGTTGTTCATCTAGGTTATCTTGTTTTAAGTTTTGCATATTTAGCAAAGGAAGGGTAAGATTAAATTATGTTGTTCACTTTTCAATAAACATGACGTGTTATCTAACTCAGTAACTGCAATAGAAGTTCATTGATTTATCATGTTAGTACATGTATTACACATCCAAATTGATTCTTGAGATTCAAAATCTAGAGTTGGCGAAACTTGCTGTTCCACTGGTAATTTCGAGTAAATTTTGCAAATTTCCAACTAATATCAGAACCTCACTGGACATCTTGTCTGGTGAATTTCTGTTCTGCAAAATTAAATCTTTCTTTTTCCCAGCACAAACCTGTCAAGTCTACAGATTTCGGCGGTAGACAATTGTTTTTTTTATTCATTTATTGTTTGTCTACCATGAAGAAAAAATCAACTGATTTTTCTAATTTTCAACCGATTTCTGTCTATCGCTTCTTGTCCATTTTCTGGTGATTGGTAGTCGTTTTTGTCAGCTTTAAATGTTCATAATCATGATTTTCAGTCTAACTGGCAACAAAAAATAGCTTCTGGTGCCTCCATTTCATTGAAGTATTAAGCCATCTAGGTTACATAAGTCCCTTATATCTTCCAAATAGTAATCAGGAACAGGGACTAATTAATGTCATTAGACTGGACAGAGGTGTAATTATTGGACATGTGTTGGGGGTAATTACACAATGACCTGTACTGTGGTCAGGTACCTATACAGATTGATTACCTCAGTCCTATACATGCATATTTCAACCTATACACCTATAATCAATTTCCACATGTTCTGTCCTATATACAAACATAAAAGATTAACATCATTAATGTTATATAAATTTCATGCAGATTGTGTACCAATCCTCAATGATTTCACTTAAAAAATTTAGGGTAACTGAGAAACATTGAAGCAAGATTGTTGTGTCTTCTATGCAACCGCACTCAACACCATAAACCTATAATGTTATAGATGCATCTTAAAATTGCGATTATTTCAATATAAAAAAAATGATGTTTTCTTTCAATCACATATTTTACAATCATGTCTTCTTGTAACTCATCAAATTAAATAAATTGACAGTAAACAAATTTATATAACCTGAAGAAAAAAAAATTCCAAGCTTTTGACTTAGAAAATGATCATATTTCAAAACATTTATTAATAAAAGTGAGTTTATGTTTCTTCTAGGTATTGAGGTAAGTCTAGTTATTAACAAAAAATATAATATAATTACTGAATTGAAACTGAATATAATTGATGGAAATTAAAATAAAATTGGTACAACATTGATTGTTTGATTTATTTTTATCATTATCAGTGACACATTTTGATGCATTTTTATGTTTCTCTTCTTCTCCGATAAACTTTTGAAATGCCCTGTAGTTTATGACACAGTGTCCTGCAAATTTCTGTCAAGTTTTTGCCAACTCTGACTGACCTTGCTAGTAAATTATCAAGTGCCAAAACCAGGTTGTAGTAGAACTTAAGGAGGGGTATGTGCTGGACAGCACAAAATAATTATTTTTACAGGAAAATTAAGTTAATTTTAGCACTAATTATTTATTATCACGTCTGTATATATATATATGTCTCCAATGGTTTTGAAGCAATCATATACACCTTATTAAACCTCTGAAACTAAAAATCTATTTATGAGTCAAAGTCCCAATGTTTCATTCTTTTCTAGGTGGTCCTGGAACTTTGACTCATTGATATTCTACTGTATTTTGTATATTTTGTGATATCATGTATCATTGTATGTAAACATAGACAAGTGTAAAACTTATACATTTGAGTTTTTGACCACCAAAATTTAGGCAGGGCTCAGGAAAACCACCTGTCCGTGACAAGTGAAAATCAGATTTGGCAAGCGGTTTAAGAATAGCACTCGTCCGATGGATGAGTATTAAAAAAAAATCAGATCAAAATATAAATTTTTGCTGTACACTACAGTCAAACTTGTATATAAAGACCGCTCAGTGGAAATGACAAAAACAGTCTTTATAGACAGGTGGTCTTTATATAAAGGGTCACATGAGATATGAAATCCAAGGTATCGGAGATGACTTTCATTATTTCCAACTACATATTTCTTCCATTGTTAGATATTTCATTTAGTAATTAAATGTATATTGTATTAATTTACTAAAGGGACTTTCCTAACTCCAGGGTCTGGAAAATTAGAAAATATTCATTTTTTTTAAAATTCCAAACTGGGATTTTTTGCATCTTTTTGGGAAAATAAAAGCCATTTTTCCATTGGGAAGGTTCCTGTAACCATACCAAAAATAGTCATAGAAAATCCCTGTAGCTAATACATACATAACATGTAAATAATGAAAAATAAAATAACAATGAAATAATTCAATGTTTTAAATAATTTAAATTAATTTATGATGTTATTGAATTATACATGTACATCGAGGATACGGCACATTATTAAAACTGGAACAAATATCTAAAATGTGCTCAAAGTCGGTGGTCTGTGTTGTTAAGTCACACGAGTCAAAAGTGTAAGAATGTACCGGTACAGAAAGATGTAGATAGTTAAATTTTATTTAATTATCATTTTATTAGACGTAATCTAATGCTATAAGCGCCGGGGTTTTTACTCTTTGGATTGAGATGTTGACTTGCTAATCAAGTGATGTTGGATTAGTAACAGCATTCCAGAATACGAGAAAACAAATCATCAATCATTCAGCGATGATATTTAAATGCTCCTGTTTGTAAAAACACCTTGTCACAAAGTGTGTCCTTTCTAAATTTTTTTCTTGTAAGTCTTAGTCTTTCGCCGATTAAGTAATCATCACCGGAAACTTTGGTCATAAATTGATGATCGAAAACAAAACATCAATCAGTCAGCGATGATTGTTAGTTCCTGGTTGTAAAAACACCCTGTCATAAAGCACGTTCGAGTGCCTTATTACTACCCGGGACGTTAATTGACACCTCCAGGTGTGTTGTGACTGTCAAAGCATTGTGTATTGCACCATGTTGTTGATTAAGTCTCGAATTGTCCTGCGAGAATTATCTAAGAGTTATCTCCCTTCCAAGAGTAGTAAGTGTATAAGCAGTCACTATACGCAAGTAGGACAACCACCAGCATACAAAATACAGCGGTAGTCGGTCGCGTAAGGCAGGTGGTTGCTACATAGGGGGCAAATATATAGTAATTCTCAAGGGGCAGTCCAAATACGGTCGTTATAGACAGGAAGTGGTTATATGAGGGGGGGTTGCTAAGGCAAGTTTGACTGTATATCCTTAAATGTTACATCGTTAAGTTACCAGCTAACCTGAAATGATCACATATCATATATCTAGATACAATCCGAAAAATAACACCCAGGACTTGTCTATCTTATTTTCATCAGTAACAAAATGGCAGTAGACAGTTGAAGCAACATTTGTATTTTCAAAGGCTCAAATAGTGAAGCTGGTCCAGAGGGGAAAGAAATAAACATCTTGACAGAAATGAAAATAAAACTAACACCAGTGCATCTGATAAAGCAAAGACAGAGCATCAACAGTAAGAAACTGAAACCGCAAGTTCGAGCATACAAAATACTTTCACCTTAGCCCAGTGATACATGTATTGCATTAGGCTAGAAATCATTGAATCAAACAATAGAGATAGGAAGATAACAGAAAGAGAGATAATTGAAAGCGTGAGATATAAGAAGAGATCAGATAGGGAGAGAGATATGTACTGTAGATTGGATAAAAGTAAATTGCTTAATTTGTATGAACAGTAAGGGAGGGTGTCAATAAAACCTTGAAAAATATTTATAAATAGGTAGTATCATATTTGACAGAAAAATTAACATTAATGAGAATTTCCATGGTAAGAAGATGAAAATTCCACTTTATTTACAGGTTCATTTACACTCAGGGAGAAAACACTTAAATCCCACAAGAAATAAAAATATCATATTAAATGCTCAAGGGAGTGGAAAACATGTCAGGGCATTAAGCAGTATACCACTGAAAAAAAAAAAAATTACTGAATAAACAAGAAAAAAGATTTTTTTAAAATATGATACTGCATATCATGTTTCCAAACAAATCATCTCCTTTTGTAAGTTTGAGAGTTTGTGAATTACAAAAATGGCCTTGATCTTGGTTAATGTGGATAATAAAAAAATGTAATTAATGTAAAGAATTTATAAACTGAATTTCAAAAGTTGAACGTCAAAATAGGGAAAAACGTAAAGTACAGTAGATTATTTTGAGTTTGTGCAGACAATTAAACATATAACATATGCAATGATAAAACAAAAACTGTATTTAAAGAATGTGGATACAATCTGAAAAATTTGGATGAGTAGTTTTTCATTTTGGAAAAGTACTTTTCGTCAAGCACTTGCGCGTCTGACGAGTGGTTTCAAATTTTTTTCCTGACCCCTTATTAGTACTGTGTATCATAACTCAAAAGTGTATCACAATATATCATGATAAATGAAAAGCGTATCACAATATATCATGTTATGAATTAACCACTAATATTCATGGATATTTATTTTATTTGCTGTGATAATTCGAATTCCATTCGCCAGATTTGGGTTCATAATTTTGACGTATTAATGCTTTTTCATGCTAAACCATTAACCTACATTTCAAAATGTATTCATAATAACAACAACACAATTTACAAATACACTTTTGAAAAGCATCTAAATAATTAGACAAACAGATCTGGTGGCAGCCTGGTAGGTGGTTCTCTGGCCATTCGGTGAATTAGGCCTGCGCCTAGGTCACAGATCATTTATCAAAGATTTGGCGGTAGTGGGTGGGGATACTCCTAGTCCTTACAAACCATAGGTTGTGTTTACCTATCCTACAATGGGTACAATATGAAATGAAAACTGCTACCCTTATCAGGAAATGCAATGAAATAATGAGGATACAATATAAAAATACGAAAATATTGTGAATTTGAACCTGGTTAGTTTTTGAAATACTATGTCGTTTCGACTTCTTGGTTTTGGGAAGTTTTATGCCGATCTCGCGTAAATCCTGTCTCACAAGGGCACAGAGATTGTCTGTGTTGTCTATATAACTTATGTGTTTCATTGTTGTTGTCTTCTTTTCTCCAACGATTGTCCATACAGCAATTATTTTCAGGTTCCTTCCATGTCGGCCATGACTTCTTCAAAAGTCGCTCGTAATAATTTGATTGGCTGCTACAATTTACGTCATGTCGTTACTCCCCGTATCAGGATATTGACACGTTCGCTTCATTATCCTGACAGGTACGCTTAAAAACAAATAACGATATAAAGTTTCTGCTATTTAAATTTTCTATGATTCATATAAAATTGTAGCAGTGATATATTAAGTTGATAAAATAAATATTTTATTCACTAATTCTGTTTTTATTTTGACTACATACATGTACTAGTAGCCTATGTCTACTGAGTTGTTTGTATTTTTTTTTATGTGACTGGAAGGTAGCGCAACATTATTTTGTAATTCATATTGTGTCAAAATATGATTTTCCTTTTTAAAAAAATACCATAAGAATATAGTCCTCAAACCAATGATTTAAATATATCGCTGAAAAACATTTTTTCAGTTACAATTCTTCTATAAGTTTTCTTCAAGAAGCAATGATAATTAAATAATTGTTAAAAACAATACATTTGCTGCATAAATCACGTGTTTTAATCATAGAAAGTTAGTTGATGCTTCGGAGTATTGGATACGGATGTCTAATGACTTCGGGTCCTGATCTAACTAGACATGATCTAATGTTGGTACAAAATTTAAAACTAACTACAAATTTACGACATAGCAGCGATATATAAAGCTAAGTTTAGCTTTATTTATATATGGACATACTCGTGTTCATATATGTCGGTAAATTGTCGTGTATCCGGTAAGTAAACAACCACGCTTTTTTCTGTGTAAAAGGTTTATGTGTCATAGGCGTCGGAAGCAAATTGAAAGTAGGGGGGGGGGCTAAACCAACTTAAAACACACACACGCCAGAAGTGGGGGGGGGGATAAATCAACTTAAAACACACACACGCCAGAAACGTCTTGGGGGCTAAGCCCCAATTTTCAACACCTATGCCTATCTTTGCAAAAAAAAAGTGGGGGGGCTAAGCCCCCCCCCGGCTCCGACGCCTATGTGTGTATAAATCAAACAGAGAATATCCGGTAAATGCGGCAAATGTTGGATGCATAGTTCATATGTACCTGTATATCTGTGAAATTGACAACAGCGACAAATTCGACACCACTATCTTTAGCCATACTGTACTGCTACGAGTTGATGGCAATCGTAAGATTTTAATAAGGTATCAAACACTCAATATACTTAATACTTTTTAAGTCGGTAAAATTAGGTTTTACAAAAAGAAAGTTACTAAAAATCGAGTCAGACAGTTGACCTAACGTGAGTACTGATGGCTTATTTATTATGCAACAATCTATACATAGATCAGCGATATGATTATAAAATCTTATGCTTATAAACATCGTTTCATCGATATTTAATTTCTATGCGACAGGGCAGTATTATATACCCTTACGCTATACTTCCTGTCGATAGCCTTAAATCTCTAGTCAATACGTGTACATGTAAAACATTGTCCGATTTTACTGGGTGAAATTGAGAAAGAAAAATGTTGCGTATGGAAATATTTCAAACTCGTCGAACGTGTCAATAGCCTTACACGGGCACTTTAAAGGTACGATAAATAGACTGACGTAATTTGAATCACAATGTCAGTCTATCAACGTCATTATTTATTTACAATCTACTCAACCGTGCAAAGCCGTACACCTTTCCATTTTACTAAATGTCAACGTTTACCGACATGGCTGGGTAGTAAACAATAGAATATGAAGAACTCGAAATTCATCTCGGGGAATCTTCACCAAGAGAGGAAAAACATCGAGTTGACCCAATTCGTGAAACAATCATTCATTAGCGAGTTGTAGATCTATTTAGACAAGGTAGTCACCTTACCAATGTTAAAACATCAACTCCCGGCTTTATTCAATTGTTAAACAATCTGTCACTTTCATTGCATGCAAAATTTTACTCTAAGAAATTAGATTTGTACCTGTATGAAATTGCTATGTAATGGGGAAGGTTAAAAAAACTCTTGATGAAAATCGCTTAGTGTGATTTGATGTCACATACAGACCACTGGTGATCAAGTGTCTTTAAGGGTTTAAGCGTCCAGTTGGTCAAAAAGACCATTTTTGCTGTCCCCAACAGTACCATTTAATTACAAAGCAACCTGTATATAAGGGCCACCTCCTTGTAAAGACTGGTTTTGTTGCATCCCACAGGGGGTCTTTATATACAAGTTTCACTGTAGTTCACAAAGTAGGCCTACATGTAGTCATAGGTTATATGAGTACTTTGTGTCACCAGAAGGGGTCATAGGTTATATGGATAGCCAACGTGACTCCAGCAGGGGTCATGTATGTGTTTTATATAGCTATAACACTTCTAACAGTGAGTGTGAATAAGTGACAGCATGCTAAATATATCAGTGACAGTAATTAGATTTATCAATTTCAACACTTGATATTAATCCAAATGTAGATATTTACATCCAGTTGACCATCTTTACTTATTGTGGTGATGCTGAAGGAGCAAAAATGTCAATGAAAATGCAAAAGATATCGTTTCATGGGAAACACATTTTCAATTTTTATTCAATGTAAAATAAGTAGATTTTGGTGTATGACCATAGAATTTGAGTAAATTGTCCATATAAAATGAAAACAAATGTATAAAATTATCTACATGTGTTAATTCTTGTATTAAGATTCTAACAGGGCCCTGAGGGAATGGGTACAAAAATGTAGTTAAAGCCCTAAACAGATATTTATCAGGTGTTAGTATATATATCTTGACACTGATACATTGATATGTACATATGTAATCAAGGATGTATACATGTTATTGTAGGTGTCATTGAGATTTTATCCATTTTGTAAGAAGCCTGGAGTAATGGTTCAGGGGCAGGCCAAATTAGCCATGTAGTAAATATGTAGGCTACTTAGCCTTAGAAAATCTTCTTTACATCTCTGTATTGTAAAGAAAATTGAATACATTTTTACGAGTTGATGTTCCATCAACTGAGTAATGTTATGGTAAGTTGTTTATTAAGATCAATTAAGTCAAATCACATTTGGCAGTATGGGGTTAATAACACATTACATGTACATGTATTTTGATGAGAAATTACACATGTATGTCCATTTCAGCATCATAAACTCAACTTCAAGATTGAATTTTCCAAATCTCACTTTTATTTGTAAATTTTTGCTTTTTAAATTGATGCAAATAAAGTAACAATTTGCTGAAAAATATAGATCTAGAAGTCTTTTTTAAATATATGCTATTAAAAGTCAGTTCGGCATCCTGTATGAGTTTTAAGATATTATATAAATTTGCTTTAGAATGTTACTTTTCAATTATTATTTAACATCATACACTTGTGACAGAATTCAGGTTAAAAGCGATTGACCAGACTCTTTACAAATCTTGCACATGATAAAAATGCAAATGAGTTGTTGGTTGAGTTGTGTATCTTTCCTTTACTGTGTGTTGGCAAGATCTGGCTGTGAAATTAGATACAAAACTTGTGTAATTCACATGATCATAACTGATGAGAAACTTGCGATTGTCTTTGAAGTTGGGAAAATGATGAAAATTTTTATTCTGAAACAAACTTAGTTTCAGAAAATCTTTACAAATTGTAACATAGGAAACAGTTTTATACAAATGATTAATTCAAAACTGATTGATTTTTTATGCAAAGATATATGTAAAATTTCTTAGAAAAAATCAAACTAAGGATCATTGTGACAGAGTTTTAAGGTAGTGGGATCAAAGGTCAAGGTCAAAGACACCCAACTTGCAACTAAACAGAAAATACATGTTTTTTTTTTTAACATTTAAACTGTTTAAAATTTAGCAGAACTTTACCCATGCCCCATGGGAAGCCACTTAATGCTTGCAAACCATAAGAAGCTTACAATCATAGGGACTTGGACAGGGAAATAAAATTGGTAGATCTTTAAAAATCTTCTCATGAACAATTAATCATCAAATTCTTACTGCAATTGTACATTTCACTCAAGTTGTTTTTAAAATCCATCTTTATATAACTACATGTATACATTAATCCATCAGGGGATGCTTACTCCTCTTTAAAACCTTATCCCACTTCTGGATATTCTGAAGGTCTGCCTTACCCCACTTCTTGATATTCTGAAGGTTTGCCATATCTCACTTCTTGATATTCTGAAGGTCTGTTGTTTCATTATATTATTTGTTTTCTGTCCGCTGAACCTTTGCAGAGGTAGTTTTGTATATCAGATATTTATATACATTGTATATCTTTTAAATCCGTTTATTTGTTTGTTTATTGTTGTTTAATGTCCCACTCTTTATAATCTGTCTTTGATATGTTGGTTTACATTGTAGGCATTCTGCTGTACATATAGATTATTAGATATGGGTATACATTGTACACTGTTTATCAACTCTCGTCACTATCAAGTTGCTCACTTTGCTTTACCATACTGGCCTCCATTTACAAGATATCCACATCTGGGGATACATGTACTTATTTTTCAACAAAAGTTCAGTTTCATCAAAGATAAAATACTTGAGAACTTGCAGTTTGTTTGTAGTAGATGGCAATTTTTGATGAAAGTGAATTAATTACCTAAGTTTTGTTTACTAATATCATGCAGTTACCTCAAATGACATGGTTGCTTCTAATTACCAGACATGGAGATATATGGAACTGGTTACACATAAAACATTTGTCAACTTTCAGAATATCACACCTATAGTGAGTATCTGGTGTATCAATGTACAAACAGAACAAATACAATTGACATTTGTACAATGAGTAATGAATATCAGTGAGTTAATAATATACTAGGTGTAAAAAGGTCAATTGCCTTGTTCTTGGCTTCACATACACTAGTTACCCTGAGACACTGCCATATGACTGCTAAAGTCGTGTTTGTTAATTGATCGTGATAATCGAAAATGTCAATAGATGAGATGTGATTAAAATAGAAATTCTATACTAAGTTCCAGCATGCGTTATCAGAATTTAGTTACGCTTTGAAGGTTTATAGAATCAATCACTTTTATATTGGATATATAGAAAATTATAAACCACTTGTCTAAGGGAGATAACTCAAATTACATTATTTATAATTCCTTATCAGTACATCTATTTTTGTGAGAGTCTATTTTTGTATCACTGTTTTAAATACATTTATTTGCTGATACCATTATTTGATAATGTATGTCTGTGTTGAAAATAGAAATTAGCTATTTATGAACCAGCTAATTTTCTATATAAGGAGTAAAAATATTTTAAATACAGTAATTCCAAAAATGAAACTTATTTCTAACACTATTTGTTGAATTTTGAAATATATGTACTGATTGGGAATAATTGATGAGACTTTGACATTGTTTTTTCTGATCTTTGAATAAGATCTTTACTTATAAGTTATCACTTTGATGGTTTATAAATCAGAAAAATTTTCTGATTTGAGGAGAATATTTCTACTTGAAGGTTGGACTTATCTCTCACTAGATACTGGACAACAGATACAGGTAAACACAGGTGTATATTATTAATGTAGGTAAACATAGGTGTATATTATAGATGTAGTTAAACACATAGGCGATATTATAAATGTAGTTAAACACAGGTGTATATTATAGATGTAGGTGTATATTATAGATGTAGGTAAACACAGGTGTATATTATAGATGTAGTTTAAACATGTGTATATTATAGATGTAGGTAAACACAGGTGTATATTATAAATGTAGTTAAACACAGGTGTATATTATAGATGTAGGTAAACACAGGTGTATATTATAGATGTAGTTAAATACAGATGATATAATAAATGTAGTTAAACACAGGTGTATATAATAAATGTAGTTAAACACAGGTGTATATTATAGATGTAGGTAAACACAGGTGTATATTATAGATGTAGGTAAACACAGGTGTATATTATAGATGTAGTTAACACAGGTGTATATTATAGATGTAGGTAAACACAGGTGTATATTATAGATGTAGGTAAATACAGGTGATCTTTTAAATGTAGGTAAACACAGGTGTATATTATAGATGTAGGTAAACACAGGTGTATATTATAGATGTAGGTAAACACAGGTGTATATTATAGATGTAGGTAAACACAGGTGTATATCATAGATGTACGGTAGTTTAAACATGTGTATATCATAGATCTAGGTAAACACAGGTGTGTTTTATAGATGTAGTTTAAACACATGTATATTATAGATGTAGTTAAACACATGTGTATATTATAGATGAAGGTAAACACAGGTGTATATTATAGATTTAGGTAAACACAGGTGTCTATTATAGATATAGGTAAACACATGTGTATATTATAGATGTAGGTAAACACAGTACCTAGCATCGAGTGTTGGTATTCAGTAACCACTGATTAATTGTATAGTTAGAAGGAGGATGGGATACAGAACGACTGACTGAACTATCACTTGGTATCTAGCATCAGGTGTTGGTAACCACTGATGTTAATGATATAGTTAGTAAAGAGATATGATACTGAACGACTGACTGATCTGTTACTATGCACCTTGTATAAAGTGATAGTAACCAGTGACTAACCGGAGATAGGATACAGTGCAACTTACCCATCACTATGTATACCTGTGTGTTGGTAACTACTGATTAATTATGTAGTTAGTAGAAGAATGAGATACAATGCAAATGACTGATCTGTCATTATGTACCCAGCATCAGGTGTTGGTAACCGGTATCACTCTACTAACTATGATATGGTTAGTGACTGATCTGTGACTAGGAATCAGACATTTGAGGTAGGTCATTAATGATGTGTTTATATATGTAGGTCAAAGGTAGGGTGAAACGGACTGGGCCCGAGACCATAAACAAGGAAAATTCTGAGACAAATTTTATTCTCAAAAGCTAAGAATGTACTCATCTGAGTAAAAAGTGAAAACTCACGGACCATAAAACGACTTTAGAATTTTCTCAACTGAAGTAAGATTGTCAAGGGGCAGTGTAAATCTCGTCCATGGCATATGTCCCAATTTATGCACTGATTCACTTAACTTCGATGTTTAAACATTATTCTTACCATGATCTATGACTAATTATTTAATAACCAACTACAACGCGTTAACATCAAATAGGCAGCATGTCTTGTGGCAAAAAAAGGGGAACAGATATGTATCTTTTTAAAAACGTTTTGTAAAATGCCAAAACAAGACCGATGTCAGTTATTTATACATATAATATGTATAATGTATATAATAAACGATATTCAAGATACAAGTAAATTAGTATAAGTACAGCCTATAGAGAAAGAAGATCCAAGATAAATGTCTCGGGACATACACTGTGGCACATGTACCGGACTAAATTTACACCATCCCTATTGTTAATGCAAAGTAAACAAATGTTGTATGGCCAAAGCAAGCCTACAGAGAAAGAAGTGTTGGTTTCCAAGACCTAATTCGCTCAAATAACACGTTGTTTTCGAAAGTCAAAGGATTTAACATGTCCCGAAATGCCATGGCATTAGCCTCTATTTATAGGGGGCAGCCATTTTTGCTGTTAAAAATGGCTTAAGTCAGCTTAAGTATTTTATCAATTGAGAAAGAAATTTGTCTAAGAATTTCTTTATGGCCCACAACTTTACCCAAGTTGAGAACATTCTCAAGATTTGAGTAAAATCTTGAAGTTGAGTAAAAATTTGTCTGAGAATAGTTTGATGGTCCTGGGCCCAGATCTGTCAATAGCAGACTAGGTAACATTTGAGATAGGTCATTAATGATGTGTTTATGTATGTAGGTCAAAGGTAGGGTGAAATGGACTGATCTGTCAATAGCAGACTAGGTATCAAACATTTGAGATAGGTCATTAATGATGTGTTTATGTATGTAGGTCAAAGGTAGGGTGAAATGGACTGATCTGTCAATAGCAGACTAGGTATCAAACATTTGAGATAGGTCATTAATGATGTGTTTATGTATGTAGGTCAAAGGTAGGGTGAAATGGACTGATCTGTCAATAGGTAACAAACATTTGAGGTAGGTTATTATTGATGTCCAAAATTAGGTTTTGTATTACAGTGGAACCTGTCTTTAAAGACCACTCTCATGAAAGAACACCTTCCTTTTAAGACCACATTTTTTAAAACCACTTGGTTAAATAATCTTTTAAATAAAATCACTTTTGAGAAACTACCTGTCTCGAGAGACCACATTTCAATGTCAGTTTGGGTGGTCTTTCCAGACAGGTTTCACTGTAGTACTTATGTTCAACTCATCAAGTTCTCTTATTGGTAATTAGTAATTGCCTAAAAAATTATTTTACACAAAAATTAAAATGTTGACCTTAACAAGCTCCTTTAATGTATCATTCATAGCCACATACTGTCTTTAAAATTGTAAATCATATTAATAAACATTTTCATTTTTTGCAGTTGTATATTGTGAAAATACAGAGGAAGGCAAATATGTGTGGCTCTGACATGGTAAGTATGATTTTGATAATCATTCCTTTGTAATTTTTAAAAAAAAGATGTTACAAGCAGTTTTCAATCAGTCACATGTTAATCTGTGTTCAATAGTCACATTTGTCTAATAGTCTGGTACTGGACCCGAAGTATTTTGACTATATAGTTGTTTGTAAAAACTACTGGATCTGACTGATAAGGAATATTTATTTTTAGCTCACCTGAGCTGAAGGCTCAAGCGAGCTATTGTCATCACTCCCCATCTGTAATCTGTCCATCTGTCCGTCCTCCGTCTGCAAACTTTTCACACATTCGACTTCTTCTCTGAAACCACTGAAGGGAATTTGATGAAACTTGCCAGGAAGTAAGAACTCAAGGTCCTCCACCAAATTTATATTAGCCCAGGGGTGGATCCAGGGTGGGGCAAAATATGTGGCAAAAGGTACCCCTCTTTTAAAATCATCTTCTCTAGAATCCAGAATTGAAAAACAGATTGTTTCTGAGTGATCTAAATGGATGTATGATTTGAGTTTTGTATTTTTCATAGAAATCGAAAAATTAATTTGGAAGCGTTTTTTATGTCTTTTCAGACTTCAACATTTTCATTCATTTTTATCTCCCCTTGTATTCACTTGATGCATTCATTTCATTTGTTTTACCAGAAATTTGGTGAAGGAATGTTTTTGTGAAAGAATTTTGCAAAAGTCTAATTTTTAGAATTTTTGTTATGAATTTTTTAAGACTGCAGGAAAGAGGGGGCATTTTTTCACACTATCAGCCTGTATTTCACAATCACAGAAGGAATTTTGATGAAACTTTATAGGAAGTAAGTACTCAAGGTTCTCTATCAAATTTTGTTATTTGGGCCAGATTGACCCAGCAGAGGTAAATCCAGGTTAGGGCAAAATAGGTCACAAAAGGTACCCCTCTTTGAAATTTTTCTTCTCCAAAACCACTGCATGAATTGAAAAACAGATAGTTTCTGAGTGATCTACATGGATGTATGATTCAAGTTTGTATTTTTTGGCAAAATTGAAATATTCATTTTTGAAGCATTTTTGAGATCTTTTCAGACTTTGTCGTTTCATTTATTTTTGTATGATTTCTTTGATTATCTCCCCATGTATTCACTATGACGCATTCATTTCATGTGTTTTACTTGTATATAGGGGAAGAAATGTTTTTGTGCAAGAATTTTGCTGAAAGTCTACATATTCTCCTTGGTCTTCTTTCCACATTTGTAGATGGTTCTCTTGTTATCTTTTTAAATTAACTTAAAAAACATTCAGTCAAATTTATGATATTCTCATAAAAATTGAAAAATATGTTGAGTTTGGTACTAAAAATGTGAGTATGTATTAAAAGTATTTTTTGATATTTATTAAATTCGTCTTAAAAAAGCTATGCTTTTCATGATTATTTAGGTATAATGTGCTATAAACATACAACAATGTCAAGTTGCAATTCTGTATGTTTTATCTTGAAATCTTGGAAGTGTTAGTTGAGTTTAAGTACATGTACATATGGTGACTTCAGGCCTGGTCATGTTTCTTGTTAGACGAGTAGACATTACTCAGCACTTGCTCATTGAGACAGCTTATACTTGCCAGTCAAAAAATGATAAAAATAAACATAAGTTTATAAAAAATATAGAGAATTTATAAAACAAAAGTTTTTTTCACAAACCGTTCTCAGTTTACTTTAAAATCATGTGTAGTTGGTTCTTTTCAAGTCCCCAAATCAAAATTTGGGAAACTTTTTTATGCTGTCTCAAAAGTTTTGGAGAGAGAGGGAGAAGAGAAAGAGTATTGCAAAGGCTGAGCACCAAAGACAGTTACTGTGATGTGCAGAAGTAAAGTAACCAACATGAACTCACCAACCCCTGAAAAACAATGGACTCTTCTGTAAATCAATTACTTAGACCAGTCCAAATGTGTCTTTAGGAGTGAATGCATATAACAGATAACACATCATTTATAAGCAACAATTTTATATACTGTATACCTGTAGCCCCTGGTTATTTTCGCCCCTGGTAATTTTTGACTCTGGTTATTTTTGCCCCTGGTTACATGTATTTTCGCCCCTGGTTATTTTCGCCCCTGGTAATTTTCACCCCTTTGACAGAAATCATTCACCCCATCTTAAATTAGCTCTAATTTACCATACCGATAGTTTCATGGATGGCATGGATGTCTGTGCTTCAGTTACAGTAAAACCTGCTTTAGCGACCACCTGTGTATAAAAGACCACCTGATCATAAAACCATTTTTTGCTGTCCCCAACAGTACCATTTGTGTACAAATCAACCTCTATATAAAGACCACCTCCCTATAAAGACCGGTTTTCTTGTCTCCCTCAGGAGGTCGTTATATACAAGTTTCACTGTATCTAACTTGAAATTTTTGCTTTCACTTTTAATACATCCTCTTATCTAAGGCAAAAATGGGGAAATTGGTTTACTGTGTTTAAAAGATGTTGAATCACTTGTGTCAGATTAGGGGTCATGCACTTTCACCTTGCAAGTGAAAGGTTTTTAGCTCACCTGGCCAGAAGGGCCAAGTGAGCTATTGCTATAGCCAAATGTCTGTTGTCCGTCGTCATCTGTCTGTTAACTTTTGCATTTAAACATCCTCTTAAGAACTAGTGGGCCAATTTTAACCAAACTTGGCATATAGCATCCTTATGTGAAGCCACATAAAATTGAATATTTAATTTTGGTGGAAATTGTCAGGTTGACCCTTAAAGTATCCAACCCATAATAGGCCAAAATATGAAATGCATGATATGTAGCATTTCTAATTGAAATTGGGATATTGGAGGATAGGCGGTCCCTTTTATGAAAAATTTCACCACAAATTCTGTTTGGGTTGGCTGCTATGGGATATGGAAAGTACCCCCCCCCCCTTATTACTGGTAACCATATGGTATTTTGAAAATATTAATTTTGCAAAAAAATGATGTTTTTTATGTCACCTGAGCCAAAGGCTCAGGGTGACCCATTGCGATCGTCTTTTGTCTGTCGTTGTCCGTCGTTTGTCGTCCGTCGTTAACATTTACACATTTTCGACTTCTTCTCAAGAACCAGTGGACCAATTTTAACCAAACTTGGCATGTATCATCCCCATGTGAAGCTGCATAAAGTTTGCGAATGGAAAGGGGCTAGCACCCATAGGAGCCCCAAAATGGTCCAAAAAGAACCAAAACTTAGTACAGTACATCTTTAAAAATCTTCTTCTCATGAACTTCATGACTTTCAAATTTTGTATGCATGATTGTTAAGTCAATATCTACAAAGTTTGTGAATGAAAATGAAATCTGTTCATAAACGAGCCACTAGGGGGTGCTTCAGTAATGCAGGGTACAATTGTATAACAAACTCAAAACTGATTAACTTTTTGTATACAAAGATATATGAGAAAGTTGTAAGGAATTATCTAAGGATCATTTTGACAAAATTTCAAGGTCATGGGGTCAAAGGTCAAAGTCACAGACACCTAACTAAATGGAAAATATGATTTTTTTTATGTAAAATTTTCAACATTTTTGACTACTTCTCCAGAACCATTAGGTCAATTTGAACCAAACTTGACAGAAAGTATAACCATGTAAAGCTGCATAAAGTTTGTGGACGACAAACAAGTCAAAGCACATTTTACAGTATGGGGTTAATAACACATTATATTGATGTAAAATTACACATGTATGTGCATTTCAGCAACATAAACTCAACTTCAAGATTGAAATTTCCAAATTACACTTTTATTCGTATATTTTTGCTTTTTAAAATGAGGAAAATATAGTAACAATTCGCTGAAAAATATAGGTCTACAAGACTTGTTGAAATATATGCTATTAACAGTCAGTTCTGCGTCCTTTATGAATTTTAAGATATTATAAATTTGTTTTAGAATGTTACTTTTCAATTATTTTTTACCATTATACTCTTGTGATAGAATTGACATTAAAAGCGAGAAACTGAACTGTTAACAATTCTTGCACACGATTAATATGCAAATGAGTTTTGGTGAAGTTTCCCTTACTGTGTATTGTCAAGATCTGTCTGTGAAGTTGGACATAGAAGTTGCCTCATAACTCATTCACATGATCTTTACTGATGAGAAACTCGCGGCAGTCTTTGGGAAAATGTTTTACATGTGCACCATTGACCTAGTGATTTAAGGTTACTGATAGGAAGTATAGCGTAAGGGTATAATACTGCCCTGTCGCATAGAAATTTAATATTGAAGAAACGATGTTTATAAGCACAAGATTTTATAATCATATTGCTGATCTATGTAGTTTGTTGCATAATAAATAAGCCATCAGTACTCACGTTAGGCCGAATGTCTGACCCAATTTTCAGTTACTTTTTTTGTAAAATCTAATTTTACCAAATTAAAAAGTATTCAGTATACTGAGTGTATTATACCTCATTAAAACTTACAATGTCATCAACTCGTATCAGTACCTTCAGTATTTTGATTTTATTATATATTTCAATTTTAATTTCATATAAAACCACATTTTTTTCAAAATAAATATAGCAAAGTCATTTCTGATCACATTTCAATAGAATTTTCACTGACGAAAGTTTGGAGGGGATATAGGATTAGGCCCATATGTTCATACGCCCGTAACCCATGCTCCCTTATTTACAGAGTTATTTGCCTTTGTTTATTTCATTGAAATATTATTGTCAGCACTCTTACAAGTTTATTTCTCAACAGAATTTCACGAAATTGGTACAATGGTTAACTATGGTAATATCTCGGACAATTTCGTGTTTCGGAACCAGCGCTCCCATTTTTACAGAGTTATTGACTTTTGATTATTTCATTGAAATATTATTGTCAGTACGCTACAGGTATTATACAATATTTCCATTGCGAGGAGATTAGTATCACTTGTGATGCCGCATTTACTACAATGATGTACTGGTGTCATCAAATTTTTTGGTTTGGAGTAGGTAGTTAAAATAATAGAAGTTACATTTTACCATCACTACCAAATTAATAAAAGTTAATTTCATTTTTCAACATTACAGTCATTTTCTATCATCAGTCAAGTATTAGTTATCTCCCTTTATCCATGTCATGGTGTGGATCATTAAAGATTCATTACATGTACACAGAGGAAATAATGAGAAACATAACTGATAATGACAGGGCTTTTATTATGTTACACATGAAGTTCATGTTGTAAAATTTCAAATTGATATATTTGATGCTGTAAAGTTAAATTCCAAGATGTTAGAAGACAATCATTTTTTGTTCATAAGTATTGAGACAATAGTTTCCAAGAATTGAACTGAAATTTCTATCTACTATAAATCATTTATATATTGCAACAACTTTTTTGTGTACTTCTTATCTCAGACATATTCACGAATACATTTGTAATTTTGAATGTGCAAAAGATTCTTTTTTTACGCCCGCCATTAAGGACTTTCTGATATTTCTAAATGTCAAGTCCAAATCCCATTTAATTAAGCAAGTCTTGGACATCAGACTTTAGGAATTTTTAACCCCTGCATATTTGTCACGCTACTAACAAAAACAGACAAAAATGACATATTTATCATTACAGTGTCCTAATAATGCTACTTCGATTGAGATTATAAATCTATATTTGATGTCTTTGTGACTGACTAAGATATACTATATGAAATTATACCGGTATTTGACCTGAAGTTGTTGTAAGTGACTAAGTATTTTATATGAACCTATATTTGAATTTGTTGTGCCTGACTAAAATAGACTGTTTGAACCTATATTTGATGTCTTTGTAACTGACTAAGATAGACCATATGGACCTATATTTGAATTATTGTGCCTGACTAAAATAGATCATTTGAACCTATGTTTGATGTCTTTGTAACTGGCTAAGATAGACCATATGGACCTATATTTGAATTGTTGTGCCTGACTAAAATAGATCATTTGAACCTATGTTTGATGTCTTTGTAACT
Source organism: Atrina japonica (assembly GCA_030159075.1). NCBI lineage: Eukaryota > Metazoa > Mollusca > Bivalvia > Pterioida > Pinnidae > Atrina > Atrina japonica. The sequence goes on from BROG01000024.1 coordinate 524,226, forward strand.
GACTAAGAGAGACCATATGAACCTATATTTGATGTCCTTGTAACTGACTAAGATAGACCATATGGACCTATATTTGAATTGTTGTGCCTGACTAAAATAGATCATTTGAACCTATGTTTGATGTCTTTGTAACTGACTAAGAGAGACCATATGAACCTATATTTGATGTCCTTGTAACTGGCTAAGATAGTCCATATGAACCTATATTTGAATTTCTTATGCCTGACTAAAATAGTGACTGACTGAAATAGACAATATGAACCTATATTGATGACTTTGTAACTGAAAAAATAGACTGTGAACCTATGTAGACTAAGAACCTGTATATGATATATTTGTAACTAACTAACTCAGACTATGAACCTATATTTGGTGTCTTTGTAACTGACTAAAATAGATTATGGACCTGTATTTGAATTTGTTATGCCTGACTAAATTATGGTAGACAAGTCATATATGAATCTATATACAGTAAAACCTGCTATAGCAGTCACCTCTATATAAGGATCACCTGTCTATAAAGGCCAGTTTTGAAAAGTCCCTTGACTGCATACTTGACTAAATTGAACCTGTGTATAAGGGCCACCTGGACATAAAGGTCAATATTGTCTGGTCCCTTGGGTGGCCCCTATATACAGGTTTTACTGTATATGTATATTTAATGTTATGACTGACTAGAATAGACAATATGAACCTATTTTTTATGTCTTTGTGACTTATTTAAATAGATAATATGAACCTATATTTGATGTCTTTGTAACTGACTAAAATAGACTTTGAACCTGTATATGATATATTTGTAACTAACTAACTTAGACTATGAACCTATATTTGATGTCTTTGCAACTGACTTAAATAGATTATGGACCTGTATTTGAAGTTGTTATGCCTGACTAAATTATGGTAGACAAGTCATTCATGAACCTATATATATTTAATGTTATGACTTATTTAAATAGACAATATGAACCTATATTTGATGTCTTTGTGACTGACTGAAATAGACAATATGAACCTGTATTTGATGTCTTTGTGCCTGACTAAATAGACAATATTAACCTATATTTGATGTCTTTGTACCTGACTAAATAGACAATATTAACCTATATTTGATGTCTTTGTGTCTGACTAAATAGACAATATGAACCTATATTTGATGTCTTTGTGTCTGACTAAATAGACAATATTAACCTATATTTGATGTCTTTGTGCCTGACTAAAATAGACAATATTAACCTATATTTGATGTCTTTGTGTCTGACTAAATAGACAATATGAACCTATATTTGATGTCTTTGTGTCCTGACTAAATAGACAATATTAACCTATATTTGATGTCTTTGTGCCTGACTAAATAGACAATATTAACCTATATTTGATGTCTTTGTGCCTGACTAAATAGACAATATTAACCTATATTTGATGTCTTTGTGCCTGACTAAATAGACAATATTAACCTATATTTGATGTCTTTGTGCCTGACTAAATAGACAATATTAACCTATATTTGATGTCTTTGTGCCTGACTAAATAGACAATATTAACCTATATTTGATGTCTTTGTGACTGACTAAAATAGACAATATTAACCTATACTGTATGTGTATTTAAATTAGTGCACTCATATCTTAGTGTTCTCAGGGGGTATAGACTTATTAGCGCAATTAATTTCATTAGCTTTGTCATGTATACAGAATGACAGGATGGAGAAATTTTAGCACTGCCCTTGAATTAGGGCGATGGCTTGAGCGCGAAAGGTGCTAATATTAGAATACCGCTAAAATAAGTAGACGTACAGTATTTGATGTCTTTGTGACTGACTAAAATAGACAATATGAACCTATATTTGATGTCTTTGTGACTGACTAAAATAGACAATATGAACCTATATTTGATATATTTATTCTAACTGGTAAATGTTTTCAACACAAAACTGCTAGGTAGACATGAAAATTACAATAAAACTTTTTGTTACTTGACCACAGGCCTTTTATATGACATATATATGTATGCCAATGTTTAGCTGCTTGTGTTATATATAGGGTAATTGATCTTATATATATACTATTTTGTCAACACTGACTGCTTGTGTATTAAATGACTTTATATAAAGCATACATAGTGAGTAAGTACATCTGTACTAGACTTCCATCCTGTTTAACTACAGAAGATTAATATCACATCCTGATTGAAGTTTTCTATATAATGTATCTAAAACAAGTGCTACATTTGTTTTATTAGAGGCAACCTTTACCTATGTAGTATAGTTGTCAATGTATGAAACATAGTCCTTATATACAAGAAGGAAGGCATCAACCAGCTAACTACAGACCAGTATTGCTTATATCAATATCCTACAAGCTTTTGTACAGCACAGTACAGTAATGGATCACTTTGGTCATGACCATATCCTTTGTGATGAGCAACATGGCTTCAGAGCCATCGACCATGTGAGACACAACTCTTTGCTACACTTGACCATATAGCAAAAAACATGGACCAGAAACACCAGACAGATGTCATTTTGTTGGACTTCTCTTAGACTTTTAACAAAGTGCCACATCATTGATTACTGCTGAAAATGGCACAATACAGACGCCATCTTAAGCTGGATCAGGGACTTTCTCAACCACAGGACCCAGTTATTCATGCTAATGGGGCATACATCATCAACTTTAGATGTCCTGTCTGGAATACCCCAGTGGACTATGCTAGGACTGTTCCTGTTCCTAGCTTATATTAATGACCTACAGGAGAACACCACTCAGATGTCAGACTGTTTGGTCTGTAGACAAATCTGGACCCAGAAAGATGCTGACCTCACTGCTCTGGAGGAATGGGAAAAAGATGGTATATGTGTTTCCACCCAGAGTAGTACGGCCATCAGGATCTCCAACCAGCATCAGCCACCGCAAACATCATACATTCTACATGGCCTCCAGTTAGAAGTAGTTTAAGGAGAGTAATACCTTGGTGTTACCATCAACCATAACTTGCAGTGAACAAACCACATATATAACAACATCAGGAAGGCAAAAAGATCTTTAGGCTTCCTCATGAGGAATCTAGGCTCCTGCAAACCATCATTTAAAGGCATTGTGTACTGCACCCTGATCAGACCATCTATTGAATATGCCTCAACAGTTTCAAGTTGACCATGGCAGTCTGTGAAATATTTTTGTCCTGAGCATATCTCACACGCTGCAAAAGAGAATGTTTTCAAACTTCACATATAGTTGTTCTCAGTAAGGCAGTGTGTCATATCTCAAACTCAAAGGTCAAACTCACTGTTGCAGTCTGCCATTTTTCTTTTGTCGAGAGCATATCTCAGGAATGTTTTCAAACTTCACACAACAGTTGGTCACAAACCTGGTTACTAACAGATCACTCTATTATAGAAATGAATTTAAAATTTACAAATTTTGTAAAAGGGAAGGGTTTCTTGAGATAATTCACTTCTTAAAGATACAATATACATTGATATTGATAATAAAAGTGTAAATGAAATTAAATTGCAATATACAGCATTTCTTTATGCCAAATATATGGTCACCAAAAATGAAAATGAAAATATATTTTAAATTAATGATCAATAGTTTTTTTGAAAAATTGCTTTTGAATATTAAAGTAATGTGATTCCTAGAATTAAACAATTGTAAAGTAAATAATCCATCAATAATAGAAAAATAAAATAACTAGATAATAATATAAAAGAAAAAGTAAAGGGAATAATGATTGGATCAAAAGTAAAGTACATTGAAAATGGCGAGAAACTTACAAAATATTTTTGTGCATTTGAGAAAAGATATTATGTAAATAAAACATTGTATAAAGTTGTAGATTATTATAATGAAGTCATTACAGAACAAACAAAAATAAATAAATAGAGCATTTTACATTTTCATCAAGAGATCATTTATTGGAAAAAGTAAACCTTCAGTAGATTTTGAATTATGATGATATCCCAAAGTTAGACCAAATTTTGGCAAAATCTTTAAAAGGAAAACTAACATACTTTGTAGCAAGTACACTTAAAAGATATGAAAAACAATAAAAGCCCAGGGCCTGATGGATATTTTTTTTTTGATTTTTTTTTTTTTGAAGCTTTAGGAATATTTCTCATTAGATCTCTAAATTTTGGATTTGAAAAAGAAGAATTGTTTATAACATAACCATATAAAATACTACCTGGTTCTCTTGCAAATAGATTAAAATTTGATATTAAATGATTAAATTCAGGAAAACCAAAAGGGATTCATATCAGGTAGATTTATAAGGTAGTTTTCTATTCATTATTTTAGTACATGTATCCATAAATTGATATCAATTTTTATCATAAATATAAATAAAATCCTACCAGTTATCTGCACCATTTCGTTGTGTTGATTACATTGTATCTCACATTCTGGTGTACTCAGTAAAATGAGCAATTGACAGGGTAGCCCTTCTTATATTTTTCAGAGATGGCATCAATAATCATTGTAAAACCTCCTTCACTCTAGACGAAGACTGCACTACACTCTGAAAAAAATATTTTAGATCTTGGCAGGTCTTCATAAGGTCATGGGGAGGTCGTTGGGAGTGTAGCAATTTATTGGGATCAGCATTGTGCCTGGTAGAGCATGGTAAAGCTGCAACAATTTTGAACATGCTCATAATTTATGTAGCGAGATCGTTATGTTTAATAGTTGTTGAGACATCATATCAAAGTCATAGACTGAGCTTAATTGGAAGCAATTGCAGCCTAGCAAAGTCATAGTGCCCTGCTGGCTTGGCCGTCAACAGTTTGAAGCCAGACTATGATGGAGGTATTGGAGAGCGTAGTAGAGTATTCATCCACTGTGGGTTTTAGTTGTCTCTGATGGCATGGCAGACTTCTGACATAAGAATACTGATGGTGTTAATGCAAAGAAACATCAAGAAAAAGATATTTTGTGCATAGTAGAAGTGTAGCAGTGTCGTGATGGCCTTCACACTGAAGGCTGTTTTCCAAATTTTTCATGATCCTGCTACATCCTGCTAAGACCTCGGTCTGACTCGTCCTCAATTTGTTATTTTAGAAGTGAGGACAGTCATATTACATGTGATCTGAGCTGCATTTATTAAAAATTTCCGATATTTTCATAAAATATTGGAATTATGTTTGACATTCTTATTTATAAACTTGCTATTTACATGTGTGACTTCATATTGTTCAGACAGTGTAAATGGTCTTTTTTATATCAACAGTTATTATCAACATACAGATGAGTTTTACTTAAACTTCATTACTTCACACGTTTCTCTGTGACTGTAGTTAGACAATGAAGACTGATTTTAGCAATTTTTTTTTTTACATTGGCTGTTGGGGTTAATTTCTCTTTAGGAAACAGAAAAAAAATGTTCCTACTACAGGTATATTAGAAGTAACAAATGTAAGGGATGTTTAAAACCATTTTTCTTATTATTTTTGTCTAAATTGTAAATTATTTAAAAGTCGACATGACAGCTTTAAGGCAAGTGGATTTTGTTTATAGCCCAACTGGCCTGTCAATTAAAATTGGTAAATTTTCACTGGCAGTATCAGTAATGATTACATTTGTTGCTGTTACCTCTCTGATTTAGTGAACTCTTAAGGGTCAAACTTATAAATAATCACCATATTTTGTAATGTCATTTTGAATCATGGTGCAGAAAGTGTTGTCTGTATAAATTGGTTCATAGATTGATAGATAAGTAGATAGGAAACAGAGAGACAGACAAACAGACAGGCACAGGTAGATAGACAGAGATAGACAAACAGATAGATAGATAGATATATAGATAGATAGACAGACAGACAGACAGACAGATAGATTGATTGATAGATAAATATATGTTGGTAGATAGATAGATAGATAGAGCAATTGGGTGGTCAGTAGATATAATTGTCTGATTGAAATAACTTGGTGGGGCGGGAAATCCATTTGATTGACTCCCTTCTGAAAAGAACCTCCTTATTTTCATTGGTCAATCAAAGAAACATGTCTAACCATATGTCCCCGATCAGGCGGTATATATTTTCTGTATCCACCGCCTGATGCACGTTCAGTATATTTATGATGTCATGCAACTGTCATGCAACGCTATATGATTATGAACATGTTACAAAGAATCGTTACTGAATGTAGTTTATCTGTGGCAGTGAAAGGGTTACTGTAATGAAGTTACTTGAACCAAGCATAAGGCATGCTTCTATAATTTTCTGTTGAATATTCAGAAAGATGACAAATTCGTTATCCACGTTGTCATACAGATGGTACAGTTTCATATCACATGCCAAAGTCCCCGCATTTCACTCACCTCCATCTCGAAAAAAAATATGGGTTATCAGGCATGTGATATGAAAACGTATCACCTGCATTAGAAAAGTAATATTATCATATGGATGATTCTACTCATTTTTCAGATATGACCAGCTTCACAAAAAAAAACCCAACTTATTCCTCATTGGATTCTCAATGACAAGTAGGAACCATTACTCTTGACAGTGTAATTTTAATGTTATACTTTATTATCTAAAACTTAAACACGTCCAGGTCAAGAAAGGGTTCACAAGACTCCACCACGCCAGGTTATATGGATTTTACTATACTACATAGGTAAATAGATACGAGTTGTTGAATCAAGTTAACAATTTTGAACACTTTGGAAAATTCATTTGCACAGAAAAATATATGGATCTACAGTATTGGACAGTGTAGGATCACATGGACCATGTGATGTTAATATAATTTTGACTTTACATTGTTACTGGTGTCATCTATGTTTAATGAGGGTTTTATTTTTACAGTTTTCAATTCAGCAGTCTTTATTACCTGTGAATTGTACAGTGCAATAGGGTACGGCATAAACATTAACATAAAACTTAGACAGTGGAGATTTAAAATACATGTGGAATGAATGTCAAGCAAATACAGACAATAATGTATTTATTCCTGATTTTTGTTGTATCATTTTAAAGCACAATATAAAAAAGGTAAAGTTATCTTTCCTTAGCAGATACAAGAACACAGAAGATAGTAGGTTGACAAAAAAATCAATAATACCTAACAGTCTGGCTTTGACGCAAGAAGCTGGTTTAATAGGTGTGCGATTTTTCTTTATTGGTACTCTATATATACTTTGATGTAGCGCCAGACACAATTACAATGAACATATCACTTTGAAAATAGAAGCAGACAAAAATTCTAAACAATTCAATGGCAAATATCTTACGGAATACACAAGTCAGAATTTTTTGGGGAGCTAGTTTAACATTTTGGATTTATGGTAAAGGGAAGGGAAGAGTTGATCTATTTTGACACGATCCATTTCCCACGATCAATAAGAAGAAGAGAGATTTCAGAGCTGCTTTTGACTATGGACCGGTGAAGAAGTATTAGGACAATTGAAGATGAATATATCGGGTGGATTTTTTATTGTTGCGATGGATAATGGTGGGGTGAAAAGATGTAATGTAAGAAAATGAGATATATTTTATTGAAAATGCTGATAAGAACTGAATAAGTCATTCGGCTTTTGTGTGACATTGCCTACTGTTCAATTCATCCACTGTCTGTCCTTGTGGAAAACATCCATCAACAGCATGAAGAAGACGACTACAGTTGAATCAAATCTTCTACTTCAAAATTGTGTTTATATTCAGTTGTGAAAATAATTCATGAATAGAAATTGGAAATAAACATTACTTATTCAATTAGATATCTATTTTTCTCGAACCATTAATCACTATTTTTCATTTTTCTATGATTTTACTTTTTGCAATATGGATGGATTTTCATGTGTTAAACTATGCTGAGCTATCCTAATGGACCATCATTAACGAAAGAAAAATATTTTTTCATTGTCTGCATTTTATCTCTCAGAAATATTAAATAGCATGAGAATTTCTTCATGAAAAATGTGAAAATTTGTAAACAGGATTATATAGTTTGAATATGAAGTAAAGATTAGCATATTCAGAAATATTATCCATAAATTCATAATAATGGAAATGTTTTGCTGGCTAAGGACATGAAGATGCTGCTGATAGGACAGAAGAATTTAAAAAAAATTGTATTGATGACATTATAATTTGTGATAATGACATTATTTGTGATAGTGACATAGCTTGTGATAGTGACATTGTAATTTGGTGATAGTGACATTATATTTGTGATAGTGACATCATAGTTTGTGATAGTTACATCATATTTTGTGATAGTGACATCATAGTTTGTGATAGTGACATCAAACCAGAATTGCTGACATACATTAATGGAAAGAATTTTCTGTGAAAGCAGTGAGTGGATACATTAAAGAGGAAAATTATAGGTGGAGGTCAAGGAAACCGACATGTGCAGTGATGGGTCAGGTTTGTATCTTAAGAAGCTGGACTGATGTAAACACATTAGTGCAGGAGTTGTACAAGTATATTGGGACCTCTCTTGATAGACCACTGATAAAAGGCCACATTCAGAAAACTACCCGGCTAGATAAGTGTTTGAAATATGATCTGTATTGAGATGCCACCTGTATTGAGGTACCAGCTGTATTGAGGTACCACCTGTATTTTGATACCACCTGTATTTAGATATCCCCTCTATTTAGATATCACCTATATTTAGATAACACTTTATTCACCTGGATTGAGATACCACTATTGAGATACCACCTTTATTTAGATATAACCTGTATTAACCATATTTAGATACCACCTGTATTTCGATACCACTTGTATTTCTATATCACTGCATTCAACTGGATTGAGATACCACCTCTGTTGAGATACCACCTGTATTTAGATATCACCTGTATTTAGATATCACCTATATTTAGATTTCTCTGCATTCACCTGGATTGAGATACCACCTCTATTGAGATACCACCTGTTTAAATACCATCCAGATTGAAATACCACCTCTGTTGAGATACCACCTCTATTTAGATATCACTTGTATTAACCGTATTTAGATACCACCTGTATTTTGATACCACCTCTATTTTGATACTATGTCTATTGAAATACCACCTGTATTCACATACCACATTTCCGATGCACATGGGATGTTCTCCTTAGACAGGTTCCATTGTACTGATAATTTCTGTATTTTATCATTAACATATCTATTGAATCACTGACCCCTGGTACTATAGACATACCATATATACACAGCTACAAGAACAAACACACATAGACTACATGTCCACTATACATAACGACACAGACATACATACCATAAGAACAAACACACATAGACTACATGTCCACTATACATAAAGACACAGACATACATACCATATATACACAGCTACAAGAACAAACACACATAGACTATATGTCCACTGTACATAAAGACACAGACATACATACCATATATACACAGGGGCAAGAACAAACACACATAGACTACATGTCCACTATACATAAAGACACAGACATACATACCATATATACACAGCTGCAAGAACAAACACACATAGACTACATGTCCACTATACATAAAGACACAGACATACATACCATATATACACAGCTACAAGAACAAACACACATAGACTACATGTCCACTATACATAACGACACAGACATACATACCATATATACACAGCTACAAGAACAAACACACATAGACTACATGTCCACTATACATAAAGACACAGACATACATACCATATATACACAGCTACAAGAACAAACACACATAGACTACATGTCCACTATACATAAAGACACAGACATACATACCATATATACACAGCTACAAGAACAAACACACATAGACTACATGTCCACTATACATAAAGACACAGACATACATACCATATATACACAGCTACAAGAACAAACACACATAGACTACATGTCCACTATACATAAAGACACAGACATACATACCATATATACACAGCTACAAGAACAAACACACATAGACTACATGTCCACTCTACATAACGACACTGACATACATACCATATATACACAGCTACAAGAACAAACACACATAGACTACATGTCCACTATACATAACGACACAGACATACATACCATATATACACAGCTACAAGAACAAACACACATCGACTACATGTCCACTATACATAACAACACAGACATACATACCATATATACACAGCTACAAGAACAAACACACATAGACTACATGTCCACTATACATAAAGACACAGACATACATACCATATATACACAGGTGCAAGAACAAATACATATAGACTACATGTCCACTATACATAAAGACACAGACATACATACCATATATACACAGCTGCAAGAACAAACACACATAGACTACATGTCCACTATACATACATACCATATATACACAGCTGCAAGAACAAACACATATAGATTACATGTCCACTATACATAAAGACACAAACATACACACATACCATATTTACAGGGATGGAAAGACAAACACATGTAGACTTCATGTCCACTATACATAAAGACTCGGACATACACACATACCATATATACACAGCTACAAGAACAAACACACGTAGACTACATGTTTACTATATATAAGACATAGATCAGAAATACACACATATCATATAAACAAAGATGGAAAGACAAACATGTGTAGACTTCATGTCCACTATACATAAAGAATCTACATACACTCATACCATATACACACATATGTAAGGACAAACACATAGACCATGTATCTACATGTACTATATTTGTAGACACCAACATACACACATACCTTATACACACAGACAGAAGGACAAATACACATAGACCATGTATCTACATGTACTATATTTGTAGACACCAACATACACACATACCATATACACACAGACAGAAGGACAATTACACATAGACCATGTATCTACATGTACTATATTTGTAGACACCAATACACATAGCAGTACTTTACAAATAGGTCAGCCATACACATATACATTTGTACATACACACAGTTTTCACATGTACCACATACAAACACACACATAGTGGTACAGGCTACATACATAAAATTTTTAAATACATATCACATATACACATATACCACACACATTCATATTACATACACACAGTTGTCACATATAAACATACTACATACATGTACATAATTGTTACATAAATATCATGCATACAATACCATATACACACATACATACCACATACAATATCATATACATACTATATACACACTTGTGTCTCACACATATGTACCATACACTCACATACCACAAACATACATACCATACACACACACACATACAAACAGATATATATATATATATATATATATATATATATATATATATATATATATATATATATATATATATATATATATATATATATATATATATATATATATATATATATATATATATAACAGGCACCTAAGTAAACAGAAAATATCAATTTTTCATCAAAGATTATACCTGGTAAGGATTTGTTAACCTGTAATTACATCTGGTCAGGAGGTTTTGACCTGTTATTATACCTGGTAAGGATGTGTTGACACATAATTATATCTGGTCAGGACGTGTTGACCTGGTATTATACCTGGTAAGGATGTGTTGACACTTAATTATATCTGGTCAGGACGTGTTGACCTGGTATTATACCTGGTAAGGATGTGTTGACACATAATTATATCTGGTCAGGACGTGTTGACCTGTTATTATACCTGGTAAGAATGTGTTGACACATAATTATATCTGGTCAGGATGTGTTGGCATGTAATTACATCTGGTCAGGACGTATTGACCTGTCATTATGCCTGGTAAGGATGTGCTGACTGTTAATTAAACCTGGTAAGGATGTGTATACATGTTATTATGTCTGGTATGAAGGATATGCTGACATGTAATTATATCTGGCCAGGATGTGTTGACATCTTGTTATGCCTGGTAAGAATGTGTTGACTGGTAATTATATCTTATAAGGATGTGTTAACATGTAATGATACTTGGTATGGATGTGTTGATATGTAATTTTATCTGGCCAGGATGTGTTGACATCTTGTTATGCCTGGTAAGAATGTGTTGACTGGTAATTATATCTTATAAGGATGTGTTAACATGTAATGATACTTGGTATGGATGTGTTGATATGTAATTATATCTGGCCTGGATGTGTTGACATGTTATCATGCCTGGAGGATGCTAAGGATGTACTGACTGGTAATTATACCTGATTAGGATATGTTGAAAAGTAATTATATCTGGTAATGATGTGTTGAAAAGCAATTATAACTGGTAAGGATGTATTAATATGTACTTATACCTGGTAAGGATGTGTCGACTAGTAATTATACCTAATAAGGATATGTTGACATCTTATTATATCTAGGATGTGTTGACATGATATAATATCTTGTAAGGATGTGTTGACATAATATTATATCTAGGATGTTTTGACATGTAGTTATACCTGATAAGGATGTGTTGACTAGTAACTTGACCTATTCAGGAAAGATTGACATGTAATTTAATATGCTTAGTCAGCATGTGTTGACATTTAATTATACCTAGTCAGGATGTAGATGTGGTGACATGTAATTTAATACCTGGTCAGGATGTGGATGTGGTGACATGTAATTATACCTGGTCAGGATGTGGTAACATGTAATTATACCTGGTCAGGATGTGGTGACATGTAATTATACCTGGTCAGGATGTGGTGACATGTAATTACATCTGGTCAGAATGTAGATGTGGTGACATGTAATTATACCCGATCAGGATTTGGTGACATGTAATTATACCTGGTCAGGATGTGGTGACATGTAATTACATCTGGTCAGGATGTAGATGTGGTGTCATGTGATTATACCTGGTCAGGATTTGGTGACATGTAATTATACCTGGTCAGAATGTGGTGACATGTAATTATACCTGGTCAGGATGTGGTGACATGTAATTATACCTGGTCAGGATGTGGTGACATGTAATTACATCTGGTCAGGATGTAGATGTTGTGACATGTGATTATACCTGGTCACGATTTGGTGACATGTAATTATACCTGATGTCATAGTAAGGATATGTCTACTAGTAATCATATCTGATCAACAATTTGTAAGTTTGAATTCCCTGCAGGAGCTGAGAATATTACAATAAACTAAACACAAGAGCAAATGTAGCACTGAGAAGACCTGGTAATTCTGTGTTGAATATTTTATAACTAATGAGATAAACCTGCAGAATAATTATAAATGAAGATCAATAGTGTGAATCTAAGAGAAAATGGAGAGAATTAACCTTTGATTAACAACACAGAAATGCATGAAAATTCAATACTTATGTACACTTGGGAAAATATTGCCAACCATGCGAATGTCCTTTGACAATAAAATATTTATAAACAGAGTCCATTTATTTCTGTTTTAAATTGTCAATTTATACAAAATAATGTATAAAACTGTGAAATGAAAGGATGACCTGAAATTTTATTGTGGTGTTTGCAAAAGAACTTGGTTTAAATGAGAATTGTTTATTGATTTCTTTGATATTTAGAAGTTCACATTTAGATCCTTGGCTTTTGATTTGATAATTAGAATTTGGTTTGATAGTATATCTGTCTTTGAAACAGGTCATCTCAAAACAGCTACTGATACTAATTTTAAATATACATAACAGAACTAGATGATAATGTAAAGGATTGGTGATAATTGATAAATTTAGGATTAATTTATTAGTGTTATGTGATAATTGTCCCTGATAGTCATACATATTGCAGTAACACATTTTTTATTGTAATGATAATACATTTAAATACATCAATATATTTATATACATAATGACATTATAATATCTAATAACATTGTAATATTTATATTCATTGTAATAATTCATAAATCAAGTGTAATTACCTATATAAACACTAATATATGTACCTGTAATACAGGTGTGCAAACATTTATACTTACATGCACATATTAAACCCTCATTTCCATATAAATATATGTTTACACATGAGCACACACACACACACACACACACACACACACACACACATTATCTCAGAATTCACATGATCACCCTTATTACTTTGTGATATCTGGAATTCAAGATAACCAAAATTTTAAAGAACATTTTTTACAATTTATAAAAATTAGGGCTAGTTGTTGGACTTTGACATAACCAGAATTTTGACTCATCTGATTTTGACATAATGAGATTTATATATATATATATATATATATATATATATATATATATATATATATATATATATATATATATATATATATATATGTATATATATATATATATATATATATATATATATATATATATATATATATATATATATATATATATATATATATATATACACACACACACATACATTGGAACTTGATTGCGTATAGAATAACTTATACAGCTATAAAAATAGTTTATGATTAAAACTATATGAAGCAAATATCTTGTTGTTTAAAAGTGATGCTCCATTTGTCACGGAAATGGAAAATAATCTTGTAAAAGTTGAGGTTCAAATTCTCACCAAATTTGCAGTACTCTCCAATAACTGTGACACTGTACAGGTGTTTTGTGTTATTGACTTTGTATCCATAATACAGGGTATCACTTAATTATAGGTGTTGCATCAACAATGTTTCCTTGACTATCTCAGGAGTGTGAATTACATAGGGATCGTAGTCTTTTGCATCAGTTCATTATAGCTTGAGTTGACAAACATTACATATGTGTTAAAGTAGATGAAATAACCCGTCAGTGCAATTTGTGTATACTTAAACCTATTGTGTCAAAAAGTATGCTAAAACACTGAATAGCAACAATGTAATACCTTAATAATTATCATCTGTATAATGAAGGATTAGGGACAACTAGTAATAATAGTTCTAACAACTGAAGTTGTGAAATTAACATCAATCATTTTAAATAAGTTTCCCATGACTCCATGCAGTGCTCCTGATTTCAAACTCCATTTGAACATGGTAGCTACAGTGGCTGGAGACCAATTCTTACCCAGTACCAATTCACACCAGGGCTTTGATGGTTTGATGACATGTTTTGGTTTTGTAACTGGTACCTTACTATAATTATCACTAAAATCATGCACAGACTTGTTGGATAAATGTTGTTGTTTTCTTCAAATGAAATTTCATGCTGAAATATGGTGAATTTGTCCACAACCATGGTCAGAATTGGTTGTTTCTCAGTAGATATTATGTTACCTATATACACATTGTGATCTTACATATCATATTTATCATGTACTACTGTCTAGGTATGTTATTGCAGGTTTATCCTGCTATCAGTATTATGCCTGGTTTAATTCTTTAGCCTAGGACATAGCATGTTCTACTCTTTGTGTCACATGCCTGGTTATATTCTTCAGTCTAGGGCATAGCATGTTCTACTCTTTGTGTCACATGCCTGGTTTTATTCTTTAGCCTAGGACATAGCATGTTCTTCTCTTTAGGTCACATGCCTGGTTATATTCTTCAGCCTAGGACATAGCATGTTCTACTCTTTGTGTCACACGCCTGGTTATATTCTTCAGTCTAGGGCATAGCATGTTCTACTCTTTAGGTCACATGCCTGGTTATATTCTGCAGCCTAGGACATAGCATGTTCTACTCTTTAGGTCACATGCCTGGTTATATTCTTCAGTCTAGGGCATAGCATGTTCTTCTCTTTAGGTCACATGCCTGGTTATATTCTTCAGTCTAGGGCATAGCATGTTCTTCTCTTTAGGTCACATGCCTGGTTATATTCTGCAGCCTAGGACATAGCATGTTCTACTCTTTAGGTCACATGCCTGGTTATATTCTGCAGCCTAGGACATAGCATGTTCTACTCTTTAGGTCACATGCCTGGTTATATTCTGCAGCCTAGGACATAGCATGTTCTACTCTTTAGGTCACATGCCTGGTTATATTCTTCAGTCTAGGGCATAGCATGTTCTTCTCTTTAGGTCACATGCCTGGTTATATTCTTCAGTCTAGGGCATAGCATGTTCTTCTCTTTAGGTCACATGCCTGGTTATATTCTTCAGCCTAGGACATAGCATGTTCTACTCTTTGTGTCACATGCTTGGTTTTATTCTTCAGCCTAGGACATAGTGTGACCTATACTTTAGGTCACATGCCTGGTTATATTCATCAGTCTAGGACATAGCATGCTCTACTCTTTGTGTCACATGCCTGGTTATATTCTTCAGTCTAGGACATAGCATGTTCTACTCTTTAGGTCACATGCCTGGTTATTTTTTCTTCAGTCTAGGACATAGCGTGCTCTACTCTTTGTGTCACATGCCTGGTTATATTCTTCAGTCTAGGACATAGCGTGGTCTACTCTTTGTGTCACATGCCTGGTTATATTCTTCAGTCTAGGACATAGCGTGGTCTACTCTTTGTGTCACATGCCTGGTTATATTCTTCAGTCAAGGGCATAGCGTGTTCTACTCTTTGTGTCACATGCCTGGTTATATTCTTCAGCCTAGGACATAGCCTGTTCTACTCTTTGTGTCACATGCCTGGTTATATTCTTCAGTCTAGGGCATAGCGTGTTCTACTCTTTGTGTCACATGCCTGGTTATATTTTTCAGCCAAGACATAGCATGTTCTACTCTTTGTGTCACATGCCTGGTTATATTCTTCAGTCTAGGACATAGCATGTTCTACTCTTTAGGTCACATGCCTGGTTATTTTCTTCAGTCTAGGACATAGCGTGCTCTACTCTTTGTGTCACATGCCTGGTTATATTCTTCAGTCTAGGACATAGCGTGGTCTACTCTTTGTGTCACATGCCTGGTTATATTCTTCAGTCAAGGGCATAGCGTGTTCTACTCTTTGTGTCACATGCCTGGTTATATTCTTCAGCCTAGGACATAGCGTGCTCTACTCTTTGTGTCACATGCCTGGTTATATTCTTCAGTCTAGGACATAGCGTGCTCTACTCTTTGTGTCACATGCCTGGTTATATTCTTCAGCCAAGACATAGCGTGTTTTACTCTTTGTGTCACATGCCTGGTTATATTCTTCAGTCTAGGACATAGCGTGCTCTACTCTTTGTGTCACATTCCTGGTTATATTCTTCAGTCTAGGACATAGCGTGCTCTACTCTTTGTGTCACATGCCTGGTTATATTCTTCAGTCTAGGACATAGTGTGCTCTACTCTTTGTGTCACATGCCTGGTTATATTCTTCAGTCTAGGACATAGCGTGTTCTACTCTTTGTGTCACATGCCTGGTTATATTCTTCAGTCTAGGACATAGCGTGCTCTACTCTTTGTGTCACATGCTTGGTTTTATTCTTCAGTCTAGGACATAGCGTGTTCTACTCTTTGTGTCACATGCCTGGTTATATTCTTCAGTCTAGGACATAGCGTGCTCTACTCTTTGTGTCACATGCCTGGTTATATTCTTCAGTCTAGGACATAGTGTGCTCTACTCTTTGTGTCACAAGCCTGGTTATATTCTTCAGCCTAGGACATAATATGTTCTGCTTTTTGGGTCCCAGGCCTGTTATATCTTATAATGTAGGACATAGTGTGTTCTACTCTCTGTATTTTACTTAAATCACACTAATGCTTAGATATATTTTATCACTTACATAGCATCAAAATGTTAAAGATCAGGTTTTTATGTTTTGAGAATTTTCTTGATGAAAACTAAATAAAAAAAGAAATTTAAAGGTGGCACACACTAGGCCCAGACCATGAGTCTATGTAATTTTTCATCATTGTATCATGCTGTTGTCCTTGCCAAGGTTGTTTTCCAGTATTTTATTTATTAACAGTTGTGACAGTTTCTGATAATTATGTAATCTATTGCTGAAGGTCATATGTTGCTATAATCACTTTCCAAAGGCTATCAAGAACACACTATATGATCATATATTGCTTAGGGCTAGCATGTGATGTCACTAAACGTCACTTAAGGTAATCAAATCTGTAACATTGCATTAGACAATCTGTACTGAAACCAAATCTTCATAATGAAAACACATTTAAGTCAATATGTAAATGTACAAATGTTTGTAATATTAAAAGTCAAGGATTTCAATGATTTGTAATAAGCTGTCTATTGTAGTTAAAAATAATGTGCTCTCTTGGGATATTGTATCAAGACACCACTTGTGGTTACAAGATGGAAGCTCATTTTGGTGTTTGAAATTTTCACCCCAGCTGGGTCACTGTAAAGATTTTCACTCATCAACTCCTGTTGTCACATTTGGACCAGCCCATTTCAAAGATTGGTCGAGTCTGCTGTCATAATTCATGGGTGTATGGTTTAAAAATTTTATAACAATTGTACATGTAACAGAAACTTGTTCACCCCTGATTTATGACAGAAGACTATACTATTTATTGATCTGGGTGAGTCTAAATGTGACAACAGGGTTTGGTGAGTTGATGGGACTGGATTGGAAAAAAATTGGATAAAAGTTTTTTGGAAATTTATGTGAACAAAAAGTACTATGGACGGCAGCATTTTGGATGGGTAGGCAGGCAATATCAAACAATTAAAATTTTATTGTAGGCCTGGGGAAGAAACCCTGGTTACACTACACTTCGGGAAGAGACAACCAGTTTGATAAGTAAATTGGCAAACTTCCTCACAAACTCAGCTGCGGTTCCAGCTGGGCTGGTCATTGTTGGCTCAGCACTAAAATAAATTCACATCAACATGGGTCCTAAATTGATCATACACAACACCTTATTATATTTCCTTGCTTGTGAGATATTCTTGACAGGATGTAAAACACTAACGTAAAGATCTGTTATGATTAACATTCTGCCATTACCTGTGTGCTGCACATTACTAACTGAAACTATTTAGTTGAAAAAGATTTAGTTATGGTTATAAAACAATACAATATATCTGTATGTTTAATCTGTTTTGTTGTTATGCTGTGTCAGTGTTTATCCCACTTCAGACTGACTAGGCCAATGAAAAGTGCCATAAGTGACCACATGCCAACTATGTTTTTTTTTTGTAAACTGCCAGTACTTTTCATTGGACTAGTATAACACAGCACTCATTTCATTTTTTCAATGAATCGCACAATATTGACATCACTAATCTGTGACGCATTAGATATACATTGTGACGTCATCTAAAGCTTACATTCCTCTAATGGAATATATGCACCTCTCTGTGTTGTTGATAAATTATTGACTATTTATTTTTGTATTTTCTATTTTCAATCAAAATTTCATTGTCCTTGGGCACTTACAGATACCTGAAAAAGTCTTCACTGGGATCAAATTGTTACATGGTTTGTGAGGATAGGATACCGGAGTATATGTGAACGGCTGTGCATCGCCAGATACATATTTTTTACTGACCATGCACATATATTCCTGTTTCTACCATTACACGTATGGTTAAACCATGAAAAATTGGCTGATTAAATGGAAACACAGTTGTTTTAAAGTTTTCGAGTTAACCACACGTGGTTAACATACTCTGAGCATTTTCATTGGTTGAAATAGGAACATGAACATTTTGGCTGAGCCTGCACTACTACTGAAATGAAAATGTTAGTACATGAAGTTTCATCAAGGTCCGTTATTGAAGTCTCTAACAGTCAGGTTTCCTACAAGTCTACATATTGATGTAATCTGGAGAAATTTGTGATTGTAGCGAGGTACAAGTTTGATGCGAACATGAGAGTCTGAGCCCAACGCTGTCTAGACATGATGTAGGCTAATTTTCCACTATGCAAGTTTTCAGTTATGGTTAAGAAACAGATTCAACAACTTGTTTATGTTGTTTATCATGTTTATCTAACTCTTGTTAGTTAATTTTCAAAATATGAAAAGACACTCTGTAAACCTTGTGTCTCTTCAAATTTGAAAATTAACTAATGAAAATTAGATATACATGATAATCAACTAACACTCGTTGTAGAATCTTTATATCCTACCCTCACACACCATGTAACTGATTGTGTACTTTTCCTGTTTTAGCTGTTCAAAGCTGTATGATTCAGTCTATAGAGTTATATTAAGCTATTCATGTAATTAGTCTAAGCTGTATCAGTATGTATAATTTTCCTGTTTTAGATGTTCAGAGCTGTCTGTTTTAGTCTATACAGCTATATAAAGTTATACAAGTAATTAGTCTAAGCTGTATCAGTATGTATAATATTCATGTTTTAGATGTTCATAGCTGTCTGTTTTAGTTTATACAGCTATATAAAGTTATACAAGTAATTAGTCTAAGCTGTATCAGTATATACAATATTCCTGTTTTAGATGTTCATAGCTGTCTGTTTTAGTCTATACAGCTATATAAAGTTATACAAGTAATTAGTCTAAGCTGTATCAGTATGTACAATATTCCTGTTTTAGATGTTCATAGCTGTCTGTTGTAGTCTATACAGCTATATAAAGTTATACAAGTAATTAGTCTAAGCTGTATCAGTATGTACAATATTCCTGTTTTAGATGTTCATAGCTGTCTGTTTTAGTCTATGAAGCTATATAAAGTTATACAAGTAATTAGTCTAAGCTGTATTGGTATGTATAATTTTCCTGTTTTAGATGTTCACAGCTGTCTGTTTTAGTATATAAAGCTATATAAAGTTATACAAGTAATTAGTCTAAGCTGTATCAGTATGTACAATATTCCTGTTTTAGATGTTCATAGCTGTCTGTTTTAGTCTATGAAGCTATATCAAGTTATACAAGTAATTAGTCTAAGCTGTATTAGTATGTATAATTTTTCTGTTTTAGATGTTCATAGGTGTCTGTTTTAGTCTATACAACTATATAAAGTTATACAAGTAATTAGTCTAAGCTGTATCAGTATGTATAATTTTCCTGTTTTAGATGTTCATATGTGTCTGATTTAGTCTATAAAGCTATATAATGCTATACAAGTAATTAGTCTACTAAACTGTTTAAAGCTGTATGATTTGTCCGTTTCAGTACATCTCAATTTACATAAAATTTTGTTTGTTATAAACTATGGAAAAACCCATGAACTCTTCTATTTTAACATATGAAGATATGTGTCTTACAAAGTAGAAATGAAAGTTATTATAAATGGGAATATTGTGAACTATTGATTTTGTAAACGTCTGGGAAACATTGGTAATGACGACTCGCCTTCAGTGTGTAAGGATAGCATTATAAAGATGTGTGAAACGTATTGATTCTATGAGTAGTAATGACTGGGAAATTTGTATTACAAAACCCTAGGTGTTGAAGTATGGTAGTCCCGAGTAAACAAAATCACCAGGATTTTATATGTCATTTTTGATTGATTACAATGAATCTTCTAGGTTAGAAATAAAAGAGAAATCAAAGAAATGGACATGGATCATAGATATTCATGGTTAGCTAACAGAATTTTAGGGAAGATCACACATTTTCATTCAAGATCAGATAACTTCTATATTGATTGGCAAATGTCCTGTAAAACATTACAAATTTTGTATTTGAGATCATGGTTTTTTAGATCACCTGGCCTGAACACCCAATGATCCAATGTCCGTCATTTTCGTTTGTCCATTAACTTTTTAATTTAACTCATCAACCCCTGAAAAACAATGAACTCTTCTGTAAACCAATGTAGGCCAATCCAAATTTATCTTTAGGGGTGTATGAGGTAAACAACTTTCAAATTTGGCAAGTAGTTGGTTTTAGAAAGGGGCTTCAAAAAAAGTACTGGTAACCATACAGGCTCCAAAAAGGCTCAAAACTTGGAATATCATAAAAAATCTTCTTCTCATTAACCAATGATAAGTTCTCTTTCAAATTTCCTATGAATTATTTTGATGGTAATATAATCAGGAAAAACTAGCCTTGTATTATTTGATCTCTTTTATTGATTTATATCAATAATATGATGGTGTCCTGCAAGAAAATATGTCATACATTACAATGAAATATCATGTTTGTTTTACACATGTATTATAGTGTTATAGTATAAAATAAGTGAACATATCATGACATAGATATTTTCTATTTCTTTACTGAATAATCATGACTATATATGTACAGAAATGTGTTTTATAAGTTATAAATAAACATACAATATAATTTAATTTATTACAATATGTACAATTTATAGAATATTTGTTTTACTGGTATGTGAATACCAGTACATCTTTTGTGTAGATATCAATCATATTTTTGTGTTTTGAATTATATTCACAAAAATATTACTGATATCTATGCTAAAGATATACTGGTAATCACATACCCTAAATAAGGGAGTCATGAGAAACCAATGACTTGGACTTTACACCATCAATGTCAAGGACACCTACAATAATGGAGCCATATATTAGTATATCATGATTGTCATATATTCACATTGAGATTTGCATAATACTAAATTACTGATAAAACAATATAACAAAATAACAAATACTCATCGTTATATTCTGAATAAACTTATAAAGAAAATATTTTCTAGAACATTTTATAAGATAAAATAGACAAGATATATGAGAACAAAATTTTGAGTATGCCATATAGGTAATAAACTCAAAGTGATTCACGTTGTAAAGAAGAATATTCTGTTTAATTACAGTTGTTTTCCAGCTGTTCAGGAATTACAAATGGTGTTCTTCTTTGTTAACGTAAAATCGGGAATTTTTTATGATGATTAATACAATCAAAAACATTGTTTCTCAAATTTGTTATATTTGATAAAGTAGTGAATTATTGTGACTGTTATATGATCTCTCTCTGTCTCTCTGTCTCTCTGTCTCTCTCTCTCTCTCTCTCTCTCTCTACATATATATATATATATATATATATATATATATATATATATATATATATATATATATATATATATATATATATATATATATATATATATATGTAATTACTATTTAATATGAAATTCATCATGATTGATAGCAGTATTATGTAAAGTCTGACCATATACATATAATTATTGACCCTTGATATGTATTAACAACTTGGACCAGTGGACAGGCACATCGCCAGAAATCCCAAGGTCCTCGTTTCGAATCATACAATCATAAAATTTTTTAGTTCATTTGTAAGTATGATGACTTCATTTTGTCAAAATTTTTATCTATGTCACATTTATATCTACTGAAAAACAGAAAATGTCACTTTTTCACCAACTTTTAAACATTTTTGCCTTTATCTGAAGAATAAGTTTTTGAAATTTAACCAAACTTGGCAGGAACTTTCCCCATGTAATGCAGCATAACGGTACTAAATGGAAAGGAGCTAGGACACATAGGTACTTCAAAAAGGACCAACAAGGCCTTAAACCTGGTATATCTTTAAAATTATTTTTCTCGTAAACCAATAATCAGATTTCTTTCAAAATTAGTATGGATGATCCACTAAGTGGCAGGCAAGGGGATGTACTATGTGTAGTAGGTTACAGTAAAGTGGGATCCTCTGTAGGTGGCAGTCAAGGAGGATGTACTATATGTAGATTCTAGGATAATCTGTTCTAGGTGGTAATCTGTAGATGATCCACAACTATGTGTGTAGTGATCCTAGGATAATCTGTTCTAGGTGGTAATCTTTAGATATTCCACTTGGTGGCAGTCAAGGAGGATGTACTATGTGTGTAGTAATCCTAGGATAATCTGTTTTAGGTGGTAATCTGTAGATGATCCACAACTATGTGTGTAGTGATCCTAGGATAATCTGTTCTAGGTGGTAATCTGTAGATGTTTCACTAGGTGGTAGTCAAGGAGGATGTACTATATGTAGATTCTAGGATAATCTGTTCTAGGTGGTAATCTGTAGATGATCCACAACTATGTGTGTAGTGATCCTAGGATAATCTGTTCTAGGTGGTAATCTGTAGATGTTTCACTAGGTGGTAGTCAAGGAGGATGTACTATATGTAGATTCTAGGATAATCTGTTCTAGGTGGTAATCTGTAGATGTTTCACTAGGTGGCAGTCAAAGAAGATGTACTATGTGTGAGGTAAA
This sequence comes from Atrina japonica, assembly GCA_030159075.1. Taxonomy (NCBI): domain Eukaryota; kingdom Metazoa; phylum Mollusca; class Bivalvia; order Pterioida; family Pinnidae; genus Atrina; species Atrina japonica. The sequence goes on from BROG01000024.1 coordinate 548,140, forward strand.
CCTAGGGTAATCTGTTTTAGGTGGTAAACTGTGGATAATCCACTAGGTGGCAGTCAAGGAGGATGTATTGTGTATGTAGTAATCCTGGATAATCTGGTCTAAGTAGAAATTTGTAGATAATCCGCTGGGTGGCAGTCGAGGAGTATGTACTGTGTGAAGTAATTTTTGGATGAGTCAGTTCTAGGTGGTAATCTGTAGATGATCCACTACTATGTGTGTAGTGATCTTAGGATAATCTGTTCTAGGTGGTAATCTATACATGTCCCACTTGGTGGCAGTCAAGGAGGATATACTATGTGTGTAGTAATCCTATGATAATCTGTTATAGGCGGTAAACTGTGGATGACCCACTAGGTGGCAGTCAAGGAGGATGTATTGTGTATGTAGTAATCCTAGGATAATCTGTTCTAGGTGGTAATTCATAGATGATCCACTAGGTGGCAGTCAAGGAGGATGTATTGTGTATGTAGTAATCCAAGGATAATCTGGTCTAGGTAGTAATTTGTGGATGACCCACCGGGGGGCAATCAAGGAGTATGTACTATGTGAAGTAATTCTAGGATGAGTCTGTTCTAGGTGGTAATCTGTAGATGATCCACTAGGTGGCAGTCAAGCAGGGTGTACTATATGTGTAGTGATCATAGGATAATCTGTTCTAGGTGGTAATCTTTAGATATTCCACTTGGTGGCAGTCAAGGAGGATGTACTATGTGTGTAGTAATCCTAGGATAATCTGTTTTAGGTGGTAATCTGTAGATGATCCACTAGATGACAGTCAAGGAAGATGTCATACGTGTCTGGATTCTAGGATAATCTGTTCTAGGAGGTAATCCATAGATGATCCACTAGGTGGCAGTCAATGAGGATGTACTATGTGTGTAGTAATCCTAGGATAATATGTTCTAGGTAATAATTTGTGGATGATCCACTGGGTGGCAATCAAGGAGTATGTACTATGTGTGTAGTAATATTAGGGTAATCTGGTCAAGGTAATAATTTATGGATGATCCACTGGATGGCAATCACAGAGTATGTACTATGTTAAGTAATTCTAGGATGAGTCTGTTCTAGGTGGTAATCTGTAGATGATCCACTGGGTGGCAGTCAAGGGGAGTGTACTATGTGAAGTAATCCTAGGATAATCAGTTCTAGGTGGTAATCTGTGGATGATCCACTAGGTGGCAGTCAAGGGGAATGTAATATTGACAGTTAAGGAGATAATCTGTTTTAGATGGTAATCTGTGGATGATCCTCTGTGTGTGATAATCGCATGATAATTTATTCTTTGCGGCAAATATAGGGCAATCTACTTGTTCTGAAGGTGGCGCTTCAAGATCCAAGGACAATACACAGTTGATGACAATCTCTGGACAATAACTTAAAGGTGGCAATTCTTTGTACTGTGGGTAGCAATCAGTTGTTTTCTTGTATTGTTATATTGGAGGTTTACTTATTGATTGACATTTCTGTGTACCAATAGGAAAATATGATCAAGGTCTAATTTATCAATATCTGTTGTATCATGTATGTATGCCGAGGGAATACTTCTGTAACTGAAATAGCATGACAATAATTTCTGTATTATCGACTAATCATTTGAGGGTCCCATTACAACAGATATTGTCCATGTAGGACTAACGATATCATTAATAACAATTTAGATAAATATTATAACACAATATTATTTAGTGTACATGTCACTTATGAATATTTTTCAGGTATTAACCTATGTTATTATTTAATTCCATATATATATATATATATATATATATATATATATATATATATATATATATATATATATATATATATATATATATATATATATATATATATATTGAATTGTTTCCAAAGTTATGTTAAAGTTTTTGGACAACCAGGTAATACTATATTTTTTTACCCTAGCCCAATGAACTGTTTCAAAGCTGTGAATTTGATGATTAAACCATGATGGAACTTAAACGGCCAGTGATTTTAGCAGTCAATGACAATATTTTAATTCAAACATTTTATTTATTTTAAGACATATTATACATCCATTGACAGTGCATGGTGAATAAACCTCTCTATAAAGACCACCTATCTATAATTGCTATTTTTGCATATTCCGAGTGGCCTTTATAGATAAGTATTACTGTAAAATTTTAGCGATGTCAAAGAAATGGTAAGTGAGTTTGTATAATATGAACCTGTCATTTTCATTTCTATGTGCATAGATCATTATATCTTTGTTAAACAGTAATATTGTCTGCCTCCACACACCATAAATCTTTGTTATATGTACCCTTGGGCCAGCTGGCATTTGAATGATAAATAATTAACATGGATGTAGAGATTTCTTTTAGCTATTCCAAGCATACAGTTATAAGATGTAAAGCATTCAGAATAACAAACTATCAGTGAATTTAGCATAGTTTAGTGGAAATTGTTCATATTGTCATAAATTATTTTACTTTTCATATAACTGGTGGTTTAAAACATTACTCTATTTTATTTATCCTTGAGAGAGAGTTGAGAATGTATCTCTGCCTTTGCTCAGGAACTCATTAGCCATGGTTTGACTTCCTGTTACATATTTCATAGGTAACTCTTCAACTGGTTGATTTATCCAGGTATATCCATGTATCTCTGCCTTTGCTCAGGATCTCATTAGCCATGGTTTGACTTCCTGTTACATATTTCATAGGTAACACTTCAACTGGTTGATTTATCCAGGTATATCCATGTATCTCTGCCTTTGCTCAGGATCTCATTATACATGGTTTGACTTCCTGTTACATATTTCATAGATAACTCTTCAACTGGTTGATTTATCCAGGTATATTCATTGTAGTATTTAACACAATGTTATTATAACTAAGATAGTCATATAGGGACTTCACTTTTGCTTTTTATATATACAGTTTACATTGTATATACAGTAAAACTTACACCAAATACACCTCTGTATATAGGGCACCTGCCTATAAAGGCCATTCAAACAAGGTTTGTTAACTTTTTTATAAAGAATAAACCTCTCTACAAAGACAACCTGTCTATAATGGCTTCTTTTGCCTGATGTTCCCTTGAGTGGATTTTATATACAAATTAGACTGTATATTGAGAGTGAAACATTATAGATAAAATATAATGCTTGGGAATATAAATATGCAAACATATTAATCAGGGTTTGAAATTAGTGGCAGTCCGTCAGTCCAAGACTAGTAACTTATGCAGCAGACTATTCAAGATTGTGTTTTAGCTAGTCCGGTTGACTAGTAGAAAATCTGTATAAACATTGCAGTATAAACATGAGCAATGATTAATGAAAGATTACAATGTACATTAAACATCAGAATTACCTCATCAGCTCCTTCAATTTTATCTCAACTGAAACTTAGATAATCATACAAAAAGTTTTTTGACTGAGTCATGATAGTACCACAACACCAAAATAGTACTGTATCAGTAAAAATGTGACAGTTTGGTAATAAATTCGTCATATCATTTGGAGCTATGAATTTGTTGTAGGACCAGTAAAATTTATTTCCAACTAGTCCAACTGACTAGTGAAATAGAATTGCCAAGTATGACCCCTGATTAATACTTGTGAAATTTATACACATGCACACAGAGAGAGAAAGAGAGAGAGAGAGAGAGAGAGATTGAGATTCAAATTGTGACAGAATTAAAAGAATATATAATATTTGTTGATAAGATCGGATATTTCTTAATTGGATTATACATACAATATTAGGAACATTATTTACACCAAAACAGAACTATTGAGCACACCTGTGCAGTATTGAAATTTGTGACAATGAAATTGATCATCTTACCTCGGGGCATTCATTTAACCAATTATAAACTTTCTGGAACAATTAATGTCAGGTTCAGTATCCAGCAGTTAACCAGCAGCTGAGGTCAGTGTATATATCCACTGTTACAGTTGGTCAAATTTGTTGTTTCAGAATGATAGACTTTTTACATTTGCCATAAGCGACATATTTAATCACTGTATTTCTGTATATGACTGAATGGACAATTGACCTTTCATTGATGTAACATAGTCAGCAATCATCCAAATTTTCATTTGTCGGATGTCCTGCATGGCAAGTAGTGCTGCTAACCTACACGTCAATTTGAAAATATAACTTGTCTAAACAGTGAATGTATAGCTGCTGAATAAGAGACTCAAAGCATCTGAAAATAAGGCTTCATATTTGATAAAGGATAATAACTCAAATGGTTTAAAACACTCACATTCAAAATTTTCTTTTTTAAAATCAGTATTTTGTGAATGACTTTTTTGTTTGGGGCCACTTGTATAAAACTTGATTATTACTGTAGTCAGATAATTTCACTTAACTTCAACGAATTCTGCCTTGTAGCTTCAAAAGTCTTCTTGTAATGCTATGTTTCTCTCCATTTCATCTGTCTTTTAATTTTTATGCTATATTTGGTAGGTGGAAGGGTATGTTGTGAAATACCTTTTAACAAATTATTAGGTTCTATAACTTTGGATGGCAAAATGAGATATAAGCCTACAAAACAGAAATCTCTTCACACTAACTGACATGGTCTTGACCTAATTTGTGGATAATCTGTATCATTTTGCCAACCAAAGGTCTATTTCTATATCCTAATAGCTAGTTTTTTTATATACTTAACATTAAACTTTAGTTTATGTTTACCTGGATATTTAAAAAATATAGGGATGTTGAATTAATAGTAACAGCTGGTATTTATTACTTGGCACAAAAGATTTTTTTTAAAAATCTATATATTTGATTAATCTTAAAATGTCCTTTGCAGTGTTGTGGTTGGAAGATATATAATTTATAGTGCAAATTTTAACTATCAGAAAGTCCAAAGGTTGAAATATGGAAAATTTTAAGTGTGGAAATAATTGAATTTTTATTTTTCACAGACTTCATAAAAAGCAAAACATTATCTTCCTTATGCAACTTGCAGAAATTTGATTGGTGCAAGTATTTTTATCCTTTATTTATGTATGTTTCAGAGTTAAGTTGATGCATTCAGGTCTGTTAATGCTACAGGAACTTATCAAAAAGCCACAACACAAAGCCTATTGTCTTTTTTTCTTTCTTTTTTTTTTTTTTGACCTTTTAACCAGGAAGTTACTAAAGTCACAAGTTTTTCCAGGAAATGTTGAAACAAGATATCACTTTTGAGATGGAGTATTATTTTGTTCTTTATTTACTATCTTGTTTTTATTTTCATTTTATTACTGACCTTTGACCTATGCATATTGTCACTAGACATTAAGACAGTTTTTGCCATTATTAATTATTTTTAACATCCATGGTCACCACTTTATACATAGTATTTATGTATGAGATAAGTGGGCCAAAAACTGAAATCAAATCGTCAAGGATTATATGTTCAGTACATGATCTTTCTTGTAAGCAGGTGATAGGTTTACAAGACACAGATATATTACAAATGTATTTAATATTCACCAACAGCATAATGTGACAAGTTATGCTGTAAATCAAATGTTTTCTGTCATCCTCTGTTTGTTTCATCTGTCATCACTATAAATAGGAGTTGACTATCAAATGTTTGTCACACTTTAAGTGTATTGTATACTTTCCAGTAAGAAATCCAATTAATGCGTTGTGACACATTCAGACGACTGACCTTATAATGAGCATCAGTCTCAATAAGCCACTCATTTATATCGTAAGAGGCCGTGTGACAAGACTTCCTGTATACTGATAACTTGGTTTTTTAGTATATCACATATGGTACCTTGATTGCAGCTGGAAAAGGGAAGCATATGATTAAGGCAGACCACTGTTACTCTATTTGTTTAAGGCATTTATTTTCATCAAGGTCGTTGATGTCTTTTTATCAGCCACTCGACACTGATAGAGGAGAAAAATTAAATACAAAATCAATAGGAAAAATTGGACATAATGAGAGATTTGGGAGATTTTTATCTAATGATTGAATAGAATTTGCAGAATCATTTATGGCTTGAAGGAATTGGTAACAAATATTGACTTCATTGCCTTTTATGTGTGTATATGTTATGTATGTATCTGACAGTATGGCTTGGAGGCAAATAAAGGCCGACTACAGTCTGATTGATGGACACATATAAGACAGCTAGTATAATCTCCACTTCACTGTTTTTCCTGATCTGGGTTTCATTGTGTAGTGTGTGTATATGGATGTGTACATATTACAGTTTTCATGGTTTTCCATGTGTAAATATATTTGTGTTCAGTGATTATCGGAAGTTTGCAAAATTGATCAGTCATCATGTGTTGAGAGGAAATAATGTAGTGATCATAGTAAGTCAACAGAGTTCATCTTAACAACACATCGTGTACGTGTGCTTGTATTTATAAGTGACCAATGGAAACTTAATCATTATTATTTACATGACTTTTACAATACCAGTGACAGTATGATCCAGCCTGTACTAGCGATAAATTCACAAAGTTGACTGGACACATCAGATCAATGCCGAGATATTATTAGATCGGATACCGACATAGTTCTGGAAAGTATAGATATAGTAGAATAGGTGCCTAGATTTAAAATTATTTTATGTATCAAATGGAAATCTAATTTATATATAGATGGTTGATATCTCCCAAGTTTGGCAAACACACAGGTAATGTCTCTTCTTTCTTATGTAGATTTCTTCCAGGTAAATTCCTGTGGACAGGTATTATGTAAATGTGCATTGGTAACATTTTTATTGAGGACAAACTTTAGCATCTGTAATCAAATAGGTCAGGAGTGTAGTTCAGGAAAACTCATTTTATAATGTTCTTGAATTAATATGATGAACATTTTAGTGCACCTTGTAATTTCTTGGCTTCTGTCATTTTGTTACTGTTCAGTTGTGAAATTTGTCTTTGACACTTCCTCAAGTACATCAAGTTTTTATATTAGATATTCCTAATCTTTTGGTTGACAAACAGCAGTTAGAGAGATAAAAGTGTTACAAGGACAACACACAAACCAAATCACATTTATTGTGTTTATAATGAATATTGAATTTAAAAATCTGGGTCCCAGCAAAGTTGTGTTGATATAGACTGGTTAGGCCTACGTGTGTTTGTAGTCATTGTGGAGATGATATACTAAACATGTACAGCTTATGACATTCTCGCTGAGGATTTTTTAGTTTCAATTTGAACATCGACCCTGACATGTTATAACATTTTCTCAAAGGATTTTTTAGTGTGAATTTTACCTAACAGCCTATGACATTTGGATTTTTTCAGTTTTTTTTTTGTTTAATATTGACCAACACAGCTTATGATATTCTCTTTGAGGATTTTCAGTTTGAATTTGAACAAGAACTGTAACAGCTTATAACATTTTGTCTGAGGATTTTCAGTTTGAATTTTTTACCTTGGTGGTTAGAACACATGTATAAAAATGTGATCAATAACAGTTTTGCAAATGAAGAATATATTTGAACTGGATATGGGATTTAATGTCATCAGTTAAAATGCCGAAAAAGTTTATTCCAGAATATCAATGAAATTTTAATACTCATGGAAAGATGAAAATGGCATTGGAATTGAATAATAATGATGTATTTGAAGAAGGTAAGAACTTGCTTAAAAAGCTAAAACAGTAAATTATGATAACATTGAAAACAAAAACACATCCTTTGTCTTAAACCTGTTCAACTCTATTAAAAAGTGATGCAACGATTGATGAAAATTACCCATAATAAAACAGGTATACATTGTATATATTCATGTGTCCACTCTGTTAACATAATGACCTGTAAAGTGAAAGTCACCTGTCTGTACATGGTAGTGATAATATATTTAGATATAAGAACTCTTAGCTGGTCAGTGTTAATGTATTGAGATGTAGGGACTCTTGGTATGCAATCACCATATGACCCTAGTTACACAGATAATTATTTGTATGGTCATAGGTCATTACTACATTACATAAATTTTCAGAAGAGGAGCAGTAAAATGTGCAACTTTAACCTCTGGTCAGTTGACATATTACATGGTCAAATATTTTCACACTGTCCTTTTGACACATCAAAAGAAACTTTAATTAAATACACATTACAGGTCAACTCTTATTAGTGTCAATACATGTTACTTTGTCTGACTGTGTCACTAACAAGTAAGTTATAAGTCATTTATGTGTATGATTTAAGCCACTGAAAAGTAAAAGTTACTGAAAAGTTGACACAAGCCACGAACAATATGATTGAAGTCAAAGACAATATAAGATAAGCCATGGACATGTATAAGCCATAGACAATATAAGACAAGCTATGGACAAGTGTAAGATAAGCCATGGACATGTATAAGGTAAGCCATGGGCAAGTGTAAGATAAGTCATGGACAATATAAGACAACCCATGGACAAGTGTAAGATAAGCCATGGACATGTATAAGGTAAGCCATGGACAAGTGTAAGATAAGCCATAGACAATATAAGACTAGCTATGGACAAGTGTAAGATAAGCCATGGACAAGTGTAAGGTAAGCCATGGACAAGTGTAAGATAAGCCATGGACAAGTGTAAGATAAGCCATAGACAATATAAGACAAGCTATGGACAAGTGTAAGATAAGCCATGGACAAGTGTAAGATAAGCCATAGACAATATAAGACAAGCCATGGACAAGTGTAAGATAAACAATGGACAAGTGTAAGATAAGCTATAGACAATATAAGACAAGCTATGGACAAGTGTAAGATAAGCCATGGACATGTATAAAATAAGCCATAGACAATATAAGACAAGCTATGGACAAGTGTAAGATAAGCCATGGACATGTATAAGATAAGCCATAGACAAGTGTAAGACAAGCCATGGACAAGTGTAAGATAAACAATGGACATGTATAAGCTATAGACAATATAAGACAAGCTATGGACAAGTGTAAGATAAGCCTTAAGCTAGTATAAGATAAGCCAGAGCCATGGACAAATGCATGTACAACTGCAAGATTCAAATGACAAGCTCAAGATCTATCAGACAAGCTAGGACAAGTAAGTGGCCTTAATAGTATTTACATACCCCACAGTGGCAAATGCATGTACAACTGCATTCAAATATAGTCATCTCATCATCAATGACAATTGGAGACTGACTTGTCTTACATAGTCATACCCACAATGACAAGTGTAAGACTGACTTGTCTTACATAGTCATCATCACAATGACAAGTGTAAGACTGACTTGTCTTATATAGTCATCATCACAATGACAAGTGTTAGACTGACTTGTCTTACATAGTCATCATCACAATGACAAGTGTTAGACTGACTTGTCTTACATAGTCATACCCACAATGACAAGTGTTAGACTGACTTGTCTTACATAGTCATACCCACAATGACAAGTGTAAGACTGACTTGTCTTATATAGTCATACCCACAATGACAAGTGTAAGACTGACTTGTCTTATATAGCCATACCCACAATGACAAGTGTTAGACTGACTTGTCTTATATAGTCATACCCACAATGACAAGTGTTAGACTGACTTGTCTTAGATAGTCATACCCACAATGACAAGTGTAAGACTGACTTGTCTTATATAGTCATACCCACAATGACAAGTGTTAGACTGACTTGTCTTATATAGTCATACCCACAATGACAAGTGTTAAGACTGACTTGGCTTACATAGTCATATCCACAATGACAAGTGTAAGACTGACTTGTCTTAGATAGTCATACCCACAATGACAAGTGTAAGACTGACTTGTCTTATATAGTCATACCCACAATGACAAGTGTGAGACATTATACCCACAATGACAAGTGTGAGACTGACTTGTCTTATATAGTCATACCCACAATGACAAGTGTAAGACATGTATAAGATAACCCTTAACAGGTACTTGACAGGTTAATGACATGTATGAGATAACAGTTAACAGGTACTTGACAAGCTTATGATAAGTATAAGATAGCCCCGAACAAGTACTTGTAGGCTCACTAAAACATACTTCACAAGCTAATGACAGGTATAAGGAAGCCAGTTACAGGTACATGGAAAGCCAATTACAAGTATAAAACTGCCCACTAGCAAGTACTTTACAAGCCAGTGAAAAGCATAAAATGGCCCACTGGCAAGTACTCAATAAGCCAGTGACAAGTATAAAAAAGCCAACTTGCAGGTACTTTACAAGTCAGTGACAAGCGTAAAATGACCCATTAGCTAGTACTTGATTAGCCATTGACAAGTATAAAAAAGCCAACTAGCAAGTACTTTACTATCATTGATGTTTAAAACAATGATGTTATACAATTGATGGCATTCCATGATAAAAATGTGGAGGATGTGTATGTAGGAGTTATATACAAATTTAAATGTCCTTGCATCATATTTAATTATTTTATACTAAAGTTATATTTCGCTCGGATAGTTCTATTTAAACTATAAATTTCCTAAAAGCTAAAATTGTCCATGATCTTTTAAAGAGTGTGTACTCTTACATAAATTTGGCAATACATTTAGGTTTATTATTTCGCCTTGTGTGATACCACTATTTCCTTTCTGAAATATACATTTACTATTCATTTGAGCTCATCTGTCGATCTGATGAAGTCTTATTGATAGAAATGGTTGTATTGAGCATGTGTGTTGCCTTTTTTAGTAAAACTATAACTTTGGTGTTGATACTTAAACATTTTCATTGTGTGGACCCTGAGGTCCATGCAGAAAAAGTATAAGCGAGCTGAAACTGGATGCTATGGGGAAAAGTCAGCTTGCGCATGCATAGGCTATACTAAAGACCAAATTCTGTCCTGACATTGTCTGGATATGTCCTGAAGGCAAAGGTAACATGTATGTTTGATATAGGCTTAAGATATAAGTTCTTTCGATATGTGGATTTGTTATTTGTTGATGGGTAATACAAATAGGAAAATAATTATCTTTTTGAAAGAACCAGTAAAGGAGGCACTAATATAGGCATTTACCTATAATGTTTATTCATGGTGTTACTGGTTAACTCATACACATAAAAAATTGGCTCTTCAGAAGTTATATGCAAATAGGCATGGGGAACCGCATGGGAATTTATTCCTAATATTTTCTGTTATAAAAAAATCGGTATCTTTTATATAAAAAGTATGGAATAAATCATGTGCACTCGATTGATCGACTCGTTTTTACTGAATGTTCTGTCTGGGCCTGCCGAACTTCTGACTCTAAAATCGACGCTCAATATGTGCAAGAAAACACAAAATGTATTATAAAATCTGAAAATTTTGGGATAGGCCTTGAAACTCTCGCAAGCCTCCCTATCTATATATTTCGTTGTCATGTCACACAAAATACATAATTCAAAGTTTCCTGTATCCGCCCTTGTTACTGATTCATTCAGTAAATCCGCTATAGAAGAATATAGGGACAGAACTTGATTGAGTACACGCTAGATGTCCAATTGATCAGTTCGAAATCAAACGCCAGATTATATGATTTTCAATCGGGTTAGTAGATTGCATTAACAGAACGTATCAATAAAAATGCTGAATTAATGGTTGCCTCAGAATGTACACTTGAAGGTTTTATGTGAGCACGTAAATAATATTTTCCGCCCTACATAAATTAAATATTTGTAACCCTACATGAAAATTAACAGTACATAAAATAGTTTTTACCCTGTATGAAAAAATAATAGCTCTAAACAGATCTGTTCAATTTGAACTTTATGGTTCAGATCATATACAAGGATGATTTAATTTTGAGGTTAAAGGTCAAAACTAAAATTATATTGCATATCCATTATATATTATTTCAGCTTTTACAATAAGACTTGTAATGATTTTTATACATGTGTCAAGATTAAAAACCTAGAATCAATTAAGTTCTTTTTGAAACACATGCCTATGGTCCATGTATAGCAGTCCTTTTTTAAAGGACAGCAACTTGTTAACTATATTGATAATTTTCATTTTATTTGGCAAGGAGTACTTTCTGTGTACATTTGATAGGCCAGGGAATATTGGAACCGCTGACCTATGACATCACAGTAAGCACACAAAACCTGGTCTGGTTTGAGATGTTTTTAACATTGGAAACTCCCATCTCCATGGAATTTGATATTATGTAGAGAATATTTAAAATGTTATTCAACAACTCCAGCAAGGTGTTAGACTTTTATTCAGCCCAATGATTCCGAATTTAAAATTTAAGTTAGGTATTCTTATTTTTGAAGTGAGCTGCATGGACAGTAGTGACTATGATTGGCACCTCAGATGTTGTTGTTGATTAACGTCCCACTAAGAATCTTTCACTCATTTGGGAGATGTCGCCAAATGCAGGTAAAGGGTTTTAAATTTTGGCCTATGCTCGGTACTAATGACCATTGAGCATTGAGGGTTCTTTGACGTGCCGATACCTACTGTGACATGTGTGTCATGTTGTTGTTATGTTGTAAATTTTGTATTTACACCCACCCAGTAAATTTAAAATTTATAACATGACACGGGACCTTTACTGTCTCATCCAAAGGACAGGGAAAGCCAGTCACCTCCACTGAGTATCAAACCCGCAACCCTCAGGTTGCGAATCAAGCACTCTACCGACGGCTCTCTCGGCACCTCAGTAAGATTATGCATATTGATACCTAGTGACATCGGTACTATAAAACAGAATCCATAGGTCAATATTATATTTCCTTTTATGGTGATTTAGTACTTAAGTAATTTTGGAAAGAACAAGTGATTTCGGCAATTGCTTCCAAGTATTTCTATTATCGACACCATGATAATATGTATATAATTAAATTCTGCATTGTGTAATACATGTATATTAATAATTTGAATTTAGATTTTATTAGTCAACTAAAATGTGTGTGTGTGTGTGTGTGTGTGTGTGTGTGTGTGTGTGTGTGTGTGTTATATTTTTTTCTTTGAATTGCCAGGTAGAATGAATGAGGATGGGGTCTCACAAAACCACATTATCTATGTAATTACAAAATCATTAAATTTAGATTTCTTTGAGTTCTTTTCATTATATCCAAATGCCTGTTTGGCTAATATAATGTTTTAATAGCAATTAGCAATACATGTAATAGCTTAAACTTAAAAAAATATATGGAATGTAAGTTAATTCAATAATTCGAATTTTCTACTTAAATTATTAGATTTACTCTTAAAATTACTTTTTAGAACCCATTGAGATGAATCTTCATTGTTACCGTTATGAACATTTTCAAAGTTTCTAATTAATATCAGCACATGCCAAAACTGTTATTTCCAAGTGCTGATTTCCATATTTCCGAAGAGCCAAAATCACTCGTTACCAATTTGACTTGGGTATGAGTTTACCAGCAATACTATAAATAGATACCAAAGTAATCAGTGTTTTCCTCAAACAGATAAATAAAATTACTAAATTCAGGTAGATTGGATTCATTTGAAATACGTTTTTTCCCATTAGGATGAAAACAAATGACTACGCATGTCTATAAACTTTCCAATGTGAGGTCATTATGAATATTGCCCACAATACCATTTGTATTTTTGATACATGCCCACTAATGAAAATTATTACATGTGTATTTTCAAATTTGTAAAACTTTTAAACAAGCTGAATAAGAACTTTGTATCTTTATATAAGGATATATTATCAGAAAAAATAACACCCTAGCCGCCACTAATGCTGCTTGAAAATGGAGTTCACGTAACTGACAATACGGTAAGGAAATTCATGTACATGATTATACATTTACATATTCAATGCATATAATCAGTGGTTACATTTCCCATTGTAAGGTTAAAAAACATGACTCAAGTTGATCCATATATTTCACTTCTGACTTCCTTGTTTACAGTGAACTAGCTAAGAGTGTATTAACAGTGTAACAAAATGAGTAACTGGCTTGAAATTAAAATCTAAATCTAAGATTATATATGTACATGTATCTGAATCAGAGATTACTGTAAATGTATCCAAATCAGAGATTACTGTAAATGTATCCAAATCAGAGATTACTGTAAATGTATCCAAATCAGAGATTACTGTAAATGTATCCAAATCAGAGATTACTGTACATGTATCTGAATCAGAGATTACTGTAAATGTATCCAAATCAGAGATTACTGTAAATGTATCTGAATCTGAGATTACTGTAAATGTATCCAAATCAGATATTACTGTTAATGTGTCTGAATCTGAGATTACTGTAAATGTATCCGAATCAGAGATTACTGTACATGTATCTGAATCAGAGATTACTTTACATGTATCTGAATCAGAGATTACTGTAAATATATCTGAATCAGATTTTACTGTTAATGTGTCTGAATCAGAGATTACTGTAAATGTGTCTGAATCAGAAATTACTGTAAATGTATCCAAATCAGAGATTACTGTACATGTATCTGAATCAGAGATTACTGTAAATATATCTGAATCAGAGATTACTGTAAATGTATCTGAATCAGAGATTACTGTAAATGTATCTGAATCTAAGATAACTTTATGTGTATCTAAATCAGAGATTACTGTAAATGTATCTGAATCAGAGATTACTGTAAATGTATCTGAAACAGGGATTACTTTAAAATACATGTATATGAATCTGAGATAACTTTACGTGTATCTAAATCAGAGATTACTGTAAATGTATCTGAATCAGAGATTACTGGACTGTAAATGTATTGTATAATTGTACATCAGATATACATTCATTGCCATGGTAACAAGTCTTTTAGATGTGACACTGTAAAGCTTGTGATATTTATAAACCCTTGCTGCAATATCATTAGTCCTTAGCAAAGGTAGAACTTTAGGGCACCTCATCCATGATGATCTAGATGCTAATGTAAAAACTAACAGGATACCATTGTAATTTTACAGACAAACAATTTGCTCTTTTTACATGTGTTTGATAATATGATGTGGTTGTCATGTTGCATGTATATTATTCTCATTTAGCTTATAATCATATATACATTTGAACTGTCAGTAAATTCTGTTACACATGATGTACAAGTAGGTAGTTTATATGATATAGGGTTGTCCATATCAATGACATGTAATCAAATACAGTGTCTGTTTAATTGAGTACTTTGTTCAAACATTCTGTATTGTGTGATAAATAAAACAGACACAGCTGTGAATGCCATGTAACATAGTATGTGTGTGTATGTGCTTGTGTGTGTGTGTGTGTGTGACTGCTTGTGTGTGTGTGTGTGTGTGACTGCTTGTGTGTGTGTGTGTGACTGTGTTTATGTGACTGCTTGTTTGTGTGTGTGACTGCATGTGCTTGTGTGTGTGACTGTGGTGTGTGTTATGTGTGTCAGTGTATGTGTGTGTTATGTGTGTCAGTGTGTGTTTCAGTGTGTGTGTATGTGTGTGTTATGTGTGACTGTGTGTGTGTATGTGTGTTATGTGTGACTGTGTGGTGTGTGTGTGTGTGTGTGCGGGTGAGTGGGGGGGGTTAGGATGATTTTTTACAGGCTATATTTTGGCCAAGTGATGTACGTGTTTGATATTTGATACAGAGTGTAAATAGAAAGTTAACAGATGACGAAGATCTTTTTGAATCTTTTGAAATTGAGACATATAAATTATATCTATATCAATTATTTAAATCTTTTTTTTTATGATTAAGTGAAGTTCCAACATTGCATCTTACCATAAAAGTATACTGATCTGATAATCTTAACTGGTGTAATGCCTACCCTTGCATATCACCATCCGCCAAGTGTTCACTGACCAAATGGTCATTTCAAAGTATGATTACCCCATAACATACTAGAATTACTGCTAAATATTCCAATTCACAAACACTCAGGTACAGTATGGCAGGTGTTAATTAGTTTTTGTCACATTCATATATATTTGAACACTATCAAGATTATTCAGACATGAACAAATTGGCAAAATGGACACAACTTTTAATGAATGCCAAATGAAAATTGAAAATGTTTTATCATATACAGTGGTAGTGTTATATGCAAATCTGTTGCAACAGCAAATTGTTTTTCTGAGAAACAGAATTTTTAACATTAAAAGAAGAACTGTAGTGTTTGGAATTTCCTGTCCCCTAAAGTGGCCCATTGATGATGTTCTTGATAGTTTCATTTCATATAGAATGTATGACCAATTCACCAATGCATAGATTAGGTTCATTCTGGTTCTTATATACTGACTTTTAAACAAGCAACAATGAACCATTTTTTTTCAGAAAAAAAAATATTGAAAAAAGAACATTTCTAAGTGTAAATATGTTTCATGATTATTTTCTAATTAATCATTGTTTAATGTGAAGGGTACATGCTGAATTTGATTTTTTTATTACATATTATCAGCTTCCTCCATATTGTCGTTTTTTGTCGCTTCATGCAAGGGAATATAAATAGCACATTTAAATGCCACCCCTCTATAATGCAAAATCATCCATCAACAGGTGGCATAATAATGGAGTAGCACTATATTTATTTGATATATTTTATTCTCCCGTCAAAAACTCTGACTTAATCATCATTCTCTCGTGTCTAAAAAAAAGATACTGATTTAACCCTCCCCCCCCAAAAAAAAAAACCAATGAGATAATAATAATAAAATCTTTAATCTGACAAGTTTTTATATAAATTCATATAACTGTGTTGAATGTTCCTCCTTAAATTCACATCCAGTATTTCTTCCATATTCATGTTTGTTGTTTTTTTTTTGTCAGATTGCATGTTTACAAACCTCAGTAGGAAAGGTTAATCAGATAAGAGTAATGGATCTATAGTATGTTTGTCTTGGCTACCTGATCACTTTTGTATTTGCTTTGGGTAAGCTGTAATTAAGGCTTTATAGCATAATTACTCACTCTTTCTTTTACACTCTACTGTATATCTAAAATATGACCTATTTTCAGTAGCTGTATCTAGGGTAAGACTTCCTTTTGCACCCTCCACTCAAATACTTCCCTGAACATAAAATAAATACTTTAACACCCAGTAGTTAATTTCTGGATTTATTTCATTGATGTCATTCAATTAATTTTCAAATACATTTATACTTTTTAATGTCCTCCGCATGTTTGTAATGTTTTGGATAATATTTAAGAAGGGGGTGCAAAAGGAAGTCTTTCTGTATCCAGTTCTATCATAGAGTTGACCTTTTTACAGAAGGTGTACATACAGTTCTATTTTCAGATATGACTATTTTCAGTAGCTGTATCCAGTTCTATTATAGACCTGACCTATTTTTAGTAGCTATATCCAGTTCTGGCTTAGACTTGACCTATTTTCAGTAGGTGTACATAGTTGTTGAACTTTAGTTATCCAATTTCTCAATGTTTCGAACTTTTGACAAAGTCTAAAATAATTTTGTTTTTTAACACTACTTATAAACAATTTATAATTCAATCTTTTATGAGTCAAATTTCTCTGTGCTTTGAGTAAATGTTTTTGGGCCATATATAAAAACATTTGAAGTCACAATTTACTTGTGTATGAAAGCATCCCATGACAATTCAATGCTCAATTTGTTTTATTTCAGGAAAGTTGTGTTAATTTTAGTACTAATTATTAGTCATAATGACTGTATATGGCTCATACAGTTTTAAAGCAGTCAAATACATCTTATATAATCTCTGAAACTAAAAACCATATGATTCTCCATTACCATTTATGAGTCAAAGTCTTGTTCTTTCAAATTTATCTAGGTGGTCCCTTGAACTTTGACTTACTGAAGTTTTTCAGTAGATTAAGTGACTCTTAGCCCCACTATAGGTTTGTGTCATGTTTAAAAATAACTGGAAATGTTTAGTTACATTATTTATAACATGTGCATGGACTTGTAATACATGGACTGATTGACAACAAGTAAAAAGCATGGTCTTATGTGAACTGAGAAAAGTATTGTTGAGCAGTGAAGACACATGATACTTACATGGCCACAGGTGAACGAGATGTTTTGTTTGGAGATAACAAATTTTGAATAGAGTTTTATTCCAATCATAACAATTTTTCAGTTATATAGCTAGTTTTTAATGGTGGAGGAGAGAACCCGGTTACTCGAAGAAACCACCAGCTTTCTGCAAGTAAACTAGCAAACTTTCTCACAAAAATCAGCTCAGGTTACAGTGGGGCTCAAACCTGCACTAACCAGAAGTGAACGAGAAACTTCATAATTCAAAATGTGATGCTCCAACTACTTGACCACAGAGGTCCCTCAGGAGATAACAATGCATATTTTATGATGTTTCATATTTATTCTACATGTGTATAAAGATTCTGAATTAGGATCATCTGCAATATAGTTAACTGAAGAGAGCCTATTTATTAACAAATAAAACAGACAATTTTCACCAATAATAAGCCACTTCAACAATTTAAATTACTGAAACTACAATTTTAAGAAAAGCTGTGCACAAACACACTTTGATAGATCCTGGTGTTTCAAGAGTATACCTAATCCTGGGTTGTTTACAACCACACTTAAAATAGATCATGATGTTTCCAGAATATATCTAAGCAAGGGTTGTGTACAACCACACTTAAATAGATCCTGGTGTTTCCAGAGTATATCTAATCCAGGGTTGTGTACAACCACACTGAAATAGATCCTGGTGTTTCCAGAATATGTCTAAGCAAGAGTTGTGTACAACCACACTGAAATAGATCCTGGTGTTTCCAGAGTATATCTAATCCAGGGTTGTGTACAACCACACTGAAATAGATCTTGGTGTTTCCAGAATATATCTAAGCAAGGGTTGTGTACAACCACACTTAAATAGATCCTGGTGTTTCCAGAGTATATCTAATCCAGGGTTGTGTACAATCACACTGAAATAGATCCTGGTGTTTCCAGAGTATATCTAATCCAGGGTTGTGTACAACCACACTTAAATAGATCCTGGTGTTTCCAGAATATATCTAAGCAAGGGTTGTGTATAACCACACTGAAATAGATCCTGGTGTTTCCAGAGTATATCTAATCCAGGGTTGTGTATAACCACACTTAAATAGATCCTGGTGTTTCCAGAATATATCTAAGCAAGGGTTGTGTATAACCACATATAAATTAATCATGGTGTTTCCAGAGTATATCTAAGCTATGGTAAATGAGTTAAATAGGTCATGGTGTTTCCAGAGTACATGTATATTTAATCCAGGGTAGTGTACAACCACACTGAAATAGATCCTGGTGTTTCCAGAGTACATGTATATTTAATCCAGGGTAGTGTACAACCACACTTAAAACATTCACCCTTGAAGATACATTTGGGCTAGCCTTTGTCATCGATTATCTGTAGAATCCGTGAGTTATTCAGAGAAATATGGGTTAAAAAAGGTTATGGTGTTTCCTTGGTATATCTAATCCAGGATAGTGCACAACCACACTTAGATAGGTCAATGGTGTTTCCTGGGTATATTTAACACATATATACATATTTCCTCTATTATTTTAGACTTACTTAGCAAAGTTTATTTTTTATATTGTTGTGATGTATATGCAGCCATAACTGATATCTCTTATAACAGTTTAAATGATTACTAAAGATGAGTTAATGGTAGCAAACATTAAATATGTTACCAGAGTTTTAGTTTTGCTACCAGGTTTTAAAGTCAGTAGAATAAAGATGCTATGATGAATTGAGATGCAACTTGGAATACATATCTGCACTTAACATTTGTGTAATAGCTTTCAATTTAACTGACATTTGTAGACCATATATCTAATCGACAAAGATGACACAAGGGAACACCCTAAATGACATGAAGCAGGAAATCCATATAACCTGGTTGGGTGGAGTCTTGTGAACCTTTTCTTGACCTAGACAAGTTTCAGTTTTAGGTAATAATGCAGAACATAAAAATTACACAGACTAGAGTAACCGTTCCTACTTGTGACCATACATAAGAGATTTTCCAGTGAGGAATAAAATGTTTTCCAAATGCAGTTTGTCATAACAAAAAAGTGAGTTGTATAATCCATATGATAATCAAAGGGTTACTCCGCCCCGCCATCTAATGTGAATTACACAAAAGCAGGAAATCCCTTTATTTAGACTTTGATCCTTGTTGCTACTTAAGATAACAGGTTTGCTACCAATTTTTGTGTCTAGTTGTAGTAGTTCGTAACTAATTAAAATATTCAATTTAAATCCTTGTAACACAAACATTGATAGTTGTAACAATGTTTTTGTCTGTTATATGTTATGTGTCTCTTAGAACATGCAACTTGACAGCTAAATCTAGTGACTTATATATCAGTTATTATGAGCAATAGCTACTGTCTCTAATCGTCTTACTTTATAGCCAGTACCAGTTGTAAAACTCCTGTTGGCAATAGTTACTGTCTCTAATAGTCTTACTTTATAGCCAGCACCAGTTGTAAAACTCCTGTTGGCAATAGTTACTGTCTCTAATAGTCTTACTTTATAGCCAGTACCAGTTGTAAAACTCCTGTTGGCAATAGTTACTGTCTCTAATAGTCTTACTTTATAGCCAGTACCAGTTGTAAAACTCCTGTTGGCAATAGCTACTGTCTCTAATCGTCTTACTTTATAGCCAGCACCAGTTGTAAAACTCCTGTTGGCAATAGTTACTGTCTCTAATAGTCTTACTTTATAGCCAGCTAGCAATATATTTTTTTTTAAATATTATTATTTTTTTAATAAATTTTTTTTAATATTTTTAATTATTTTTTATATTTTTTGTATAATATTTATTATAATTTTCTATTATTTATAATTTAAATTTTTTTAATATTATTTATTTTTTTATTTATTATAATTATATTTTGTTATTTTTTTATTTAATGTGTTTTTAATTTTTGTTATTTTATTTTATATATTATTTTTTTTTTTTTTATTTATGTTATTATTTATAATTTTTTTATAATATTTTATTACTATTTATTTTTATATTTTTATTATTTTAATTATTTATTATAATATTTTTATTTATTAATTTTTTATTTTTTTTATATTTTTTATTAATTTTTTATTAGCATATTTATTTATCATTCTTTAATAAAATTTAAAAATTATTATATTTATTTCTTTTTTAAATTTTATATTTTAAATTTTAAATTAGTATGAATTTATTATAATTTATAATATTTAGTTTTAGTTTTTTTTTTTTATTTTTAGCATTTTGTTTTATTTTTTTTATTTTTATATTTTTTAATATTTTATTTAGTTAGTTAATAATTATTTGTTTATTTTTTTTTTAGAATTATAATTAATATAAATTATTTAGATATTATTTTTATAATTTATTTTATATATTTTTTTTTATAATTATATTTATTTAATTGAATTATTTTAATTTTTTTTAACTTTAGGGTTATTTTTTTTATATTTTTTTATTATTTTTTAGTTTATTCATATCTATAAATGTTTTTTTTTATAGTATATTTTATGTATATTAATTTTTATTTTATATTTTTTTTAATTTTTGAATTTTTTTTTTTATTGTTTTTTATTTAGCTTTTGTTTTTTTAATTATAATTTATTTTAGTTTATTTATATTATTTTTATATTTATAGCTATAGTTTTTTTATTTTTTTATTTTCTTTATTGATATTTTATAAATTATATTTTTTTTTTTAATTTTTTTTTTTTAATTTATTTATTTTTTTTATATTATATAATTAGAATTATAATTTTTTTAGCTTTATTTTTCATAGCTTTATATTTTTTTTTTTTATATATTTTTTTTTTATTTTTTAATTTATTTATTAATAATTTTTATTTTTATTTTTTATTATAATATTAATATATTTTATTTATAGCTTTGTTTTATTTTTAATTTGTTAATATATATTAATTTTTATTATATATTTAAATGTATTAATTATTTTTTTTATTTTTAATGTTTTTTCTATAGCTATTTTTATATTTTTATTATAATATTTATAATTTACTTAATTTTAATATAAATAATTTTAATTATAATTTATTTATTATTTTATTTATTTATTATAATTTTTTTAAATTATTTTAATAATATTTTTTTTACTTTTTTTATTATTAATTATTTATTTTATATTTATATATTTTATATAATTTTTATTTTTTATAATTTTTCTTATTAATATAATTTTTTTAAAAATATTTTTTTTTTTTTTTATTTTTTTTTTTTTTATTTATTTTTTTTTGTTTTTTTATTTTATTTAATTTTTTTATTAATTTAATATTTTTTTTTTTATTATTTTATATTTGTATTATTTTATATTTATTAATTTTATTTATATATTATTTTAAATTTTTTAAATATTAATATTATTATATTTATTTTATAATCTATAACTTTATATTTTTTATATTATTAATTAATAATAAATTTCTTTATTTTAATTATATTTTTAATTTTTTTATAATATAGAATTTATTATAATAGTTATTTTTTTATATTTATTTTTAATTTAGAATTTTTTATTTTATATTTTTATTTTTTTATTTTAGCTTTAGTTATTTTTTTATGTTTTATAAATTATTTTTATTAATTAATTAATATTTTTAGTTAGTTTTTTTTTTTTAATTTTTTATTTATTTTTTTAATATAAATTATATTATATTTTTAATATTTGTTAATAAATATTTTTTAATTTTTATTTTTATTATAGCTTCTAATTTAAATTTTTATAATTTTTTATTATTTTATTTTTTAAATTTTATATCTAGCTTATTATTTTTTTTTTTTTAATTTTTTAATAAAAATACTATATGTTAGAATTTTATTTTTTTATTATATATTTTATTATATTTTTTTAATATTTATTTTGTTTAATAATATATTTTATTCATTTAATTTTATTAATAATTTTTTAGATTTAATTAATATTTATTTATTTATTTTTTATTTATAATAGATTTAATAATTTTTATATTTTTATAAAAAAGTCTTTACATATATATAGATTTTATTGTTTCTACTTTATAGCCAGCACCAGTTGTAAAACTCTTGTTGGCAATAGTTACTGTCTCTAATAGTCTTACTTTATAGCCAGCACCAGTTGTAAAACTCCTGTTGGCAATAGTTACTGTCTCTAATAGTCTTACTTTATAGCCAGCACCAGTTGTAAAACTCCTGTTAGCAAGTGATGACAGCTATTTGTGTCGCCATGTATTACCTCTTATAAGCAGTAGCTACTGTCACTTTTATAGTGATGACAGCTGTTTGTGTCACCATGTATCACCTCTTATAAGCAGTAGCTACTGTCACTGCTACAGTGATGACAGCTATTTATGTCTCATGTATCACCTCTTATAAGCAATAGCTACTGTCACTTGTACAGTGATGACAGCTATTTATGTCTCATGTATCACCTTTCATAAGCAGTAGCTACTGTCACTTGTACAGTGATGACAGCTATTTGTGTCAACATGTATCACCTCTGATAAGCAACAACTATTCTCAATGTTAAAGTGATGACATATATTTTGTGTCTCATGTATCACCTCTTATGAGCAGCACCTACTGTGACTGTTACAGCGATGATAATTATTTGTGTCAACATGTACAACAAGATAACAGCTCAGTGTAGATAGTGACTCATGTATTACTGCATGGGTATGACAGAAATATGATACTTTGTGTCTTGGTAGACAATTAAAGTAATATTTCCCTCATATCCATACAATAGCTGTTCTGGTTATATCACTGGAAAATTCAAAGTCTGTATATAACAAATTAATTGAAAAACTAAAAAAAAAAAAAAAAATGAAAATCTAAAATTAAAAATTACAATCTAAAATTAAAAATTGAAAAACTGAAAAGATTTAGAGACCAACACATCTTATTTGACATTTTAACAAATACATGTTTCATTGAATTTAAATGAAAATGTATTAACACAGATAGAAATAAAACTTTTCAGATCTACTTAATGCAGAGAAATCACTAAGTCTGGCTGGATTAAGTTCATAATCATTTGTATAAGATTTTTTTTGTGCTTAAAACAAGAGAGGTAATAGATGAAAGGAAAGAAACTCATTGTTCAATCAAAAGCCATGAATGGGAGAAACATCTGTCTAACTTTTATTGCAGGTAAATAGTTCATTTGTCAGGTAAATATAGTCTAATTCACGAAACTTGATGGGGTAGAGTAACCTTTGAATAATCATACAGATGATCCTTACCACTCTTCATTTATAACAAGCTTCACATGTAAAATGTTATTTGTGAATTATTCCTCATCGGATACTCGTAGGTCTGGTGACAAGTAGGAATGATTACTCTTGCCATTACAGGGCAATACAGAACACCTAGTGTCTCATATCACATCTCATTATTTAGCAATAGTTATTGTCTCTAATTCAGCAATACAGGATACCTAGTGTCTCACCTATTTTCACTTTAGCAATAGCCCATTGTCTCTGATTCATAAATATAGGACTGCTAGTATCTCATATTACTTCTCAATAGCAACAGCTATTTTTTTCTAATTCAGCAATAAAGGGCAGCTAGTGTCTGCTATATCTCTTCTCATTAGCAATAGCCATTGTCTCTGATTCAGAAATTGAGAACACCTAGTGTCTCATAGCACTTCTCATAAGCACTAGCTATTTTCTCTGATTAGGCAATACAGGAAAAGTAGTGTCTCATATCATTTCTCATTAGCAATAGTTATTTTCTCAGATTGAGCAAACCCTGTCAGTATAGCTAATTGTATTATTTTTATTAGCAACAGCTACTGTGACCTGCTATAGTTCTAACTGCCATGTAACACTTTAATTCTACCAAGATAAATTATTCGCAAACATAAGTCTGAATCAAATCAGAACAAAGGTGACAGGCTAGTTTTCAGTACAAAAGTATTGCAGCTACATTATTGCATGACATTACCGGTATGTTTTAACTGTACACCCCTATACAGAGAGTTGTTTTGGTTTTTGATCGTCCCGCAGATATGCCATTTTATCTCATTAGACCTATACAGTAAAATCTACTTTAGCAACCACCTGTGTATAAAGACCACCTGGTCACAAGACCATTTTTTGCTGTCCCCAGTAGTACCATTTGTATACAAATATACCTCTATATAAAACCCGCCTTCATCTAAAAACTGGTTTTTTTTGGTGTCTCTAATGGAGGTCTTGATATACAAGTTTCACTGTAGTTTGCACTGTAACCCTGGAGCTTGATTTATGCTTATATTTATTGTTTTGTAGCTTGTATTGAATCATGATAAATCTATGACAAAGGTATTACTTAGACAGTGATAAAACAGGGCTCACCCATGTGATCTGTATAAATTGCCATCAGGTCTACGGTAATCAATAGTAACCGCTGAAAAGAAATGGTCAATATTGATAAATCAACATTTGCACTTAAAACTCAATTTTCATATGGTGAGGTCAGTGCTAGTATCCAGTTATATCTTATATTATTTACTGCAGTTGGTACAAATATACATCAAGTAATAAAATATATTTGACCTTTGAATTTAGTGAAAGATTATGTGACTAGTTTCTGTAAATGTGGGTAAAAATCATCCATCATTTAACTGTCATGGAATTCTTTTAAGGTTACATTACATATGCTGCATTTAAATATATACACCTTATAATCTATGGCTGTTTTAATGCATTTTTCTTGTTTTAGATTTAATGGTTTATGATAACTTCTAAAGAGCTCATACATGTTAACATACACGACCACAAATAAGGATATCAAGTGCTAGTTAAAGTGCTGTATTGAGATGACCATGGTGTCCACCCATCTCTCTATCTTAAATAAGCTTAGTGTTAGATCCCAAGTTGTGTGTATTGTTTTAAAAGGACATTATCTGTGTTTTTTCAAAAACATTTCTTTCCTTTTTTTTCACTTCTTTGATTGATATACAATAACAACAAAGAGTCAAAAAAATCTTAAATTCCTATATACTTTGTGAAAATGGCAATTATTCACTTGCAGTTGATTAATTCAACCTTACTATTTGTATATGCATACCATCTTTGTGTCACTCATTATATTTTGGCATACAAGACATTCTGAAATGTGTAAAAGTTTCTGTAGTTTGTATAATTGTTTGAGGGAAACTGTGACAAGTTCATTAAGTCATTTCAACTCTTTTACTTACTGACATCACTACTGGATTTTCCTGACTTCACTTTATCACTGACTCTTAGCTTTCCCTGACTTCACATAATGACATCATTTAATCACTGACTCTTAGATTTTACTGACTTCACTTGATCAATGACTCATAGATTTCACTGACTTCACTTAATTATTGACTCTTAGGTTTCCCTGACTTCACTTAATCACTGACCCTTAGATTTCCCTGAGTTCACTCAATCACTTCCTTTAATCATTGACTCTTAAATTTCCCTGCTTTCATTTAATCATTGACTCTTAGATTTTACTGACTTCACTTAATCTCTGACTCTTAGCTTTCCCTGACTTCACATAATGACATCATTTAATCACTGACTCTTAGATTTTACTGACTTCACTTGATCATTGACTCATAGATTTCACTGACTTCACTTAATTATTGACTCTTAGGTTTCCCTGACTTCACTTAATCACTGACCCTTAGATTTCCCGAGTTCACTCAATCACTTCCTTTAATCATTGACTCTTAAATTTCCCTGCTTTCATTTAATCATTGACTCTTAGATTTTACTGACTTCACTTAATCTCTGACTCTTAGATTTTACAAGCTTCACTTTATCTCTAAGACTTATTCTTAAAAATATTTTTGCATTTTCTTGACTTCATTATACCACTGACTTGTAAATTTTACTCTCACTTACTCGTACATTAGATGTTTAAGCTTAACGTATGAGACTTAAAATATATCAGCAGTCCTATAGGTTAATATATGAATGACCTTTGATATAAAATGATAGAATATATGTCAAAAAACCTGCTGTTTGACATTGTTGCACTTGTTATTGATTGTTTTACCTGGAGATTAATGTTTTATCGCA
This sequence comes from Atrina japonica, assembly GCA_030159075.1. NCBI lineage: Eukaryota > Metazoa > Mollusca > Bivalvia > Pterioida > Pinnidae > Atrina > Atrina japonica. The sequence continues at coordinate 575,004 of BROG01000024.1, forward strand.
TGTAATTGATGACAGTAGATATAACTTACCTGTTATACATGTATTGTAATAGGTTATACATTTCTACACAGACTTAAAACAAAGGTTTTATATGAAGTTATACAATAAATGTCACTATTTGATATTAACAATGGAAATATATAATCTTGATAGTTTTAGTAGATTGTAATACTGTTGTAAGGATAGTATAAAATTCTCAAAATTTAAATTTTACAGATAGAAAAGTAATATAAAGAAAAGATTTAACAATTATTTTCATATTTTTGATGCAAATAATAAGTACATAGTAAAAGTTAGATGGAATGATATTTTGTTGCTTGTGATGTAAAAATTATGAAACCAACAAAACTACATGTATCCACATATGTCAGATATTGAACTAATACTGTAGCCACTAGGGCTGTAACAATACATCAAACTATCGATGCATCGCAATAGTGCACCTTCCAATAGTACAATTGCAACAGTAAATTGGAAGTGCAGTAGACAATCACAATAGTGAGTTAGACAATCAATAATTTCCATAGATTCAATTTGCTACATAAAAGTTAAATGCTAAATTATTAAGAAATTAAAAGCATTTGGATGATATAAATATATCAAATTTTATAATTGAAGATTACAAAATAGGGTATTAAGTCCCTCTCTTATGAATATACATTCATGAAAAACAGTTTAAATCATTGAAAAACTGTACAAGTCAATATTCACAAGGTATTATTGTCACTGTTCATTAGGTTTTATCTTCTAGTTGTTAACAACTCAAAAACTATCGCAATAGTATTGCTATAGTATGTGTCAATAGTAATAGTGTTGGAATAGTGATTTCCTCAAAAGTTAAAATCAACATCAATAGTCAGTATTAGTAGCAGTCCCACAGTCGTGGGAATTTTTATATAGATTGCTAGATAGTACACAGAGTGAGAAAAACTCAAATTTTCAGGATAATCTGATCAAATTCAACCATGTTACATTCAATAAGTTCAGATAAACTAAAAAAAACATTGCAAAATAAGATTTTCTATGTACATACAACAATGAAATAAAACAATAGAGAATAATTTTGTTTTTGAAACAATATGGTTATAAAGAATTACAAGTTATTGTGGAATAAATTAATATACAGTAAAACCAGCTTTATAGACCACATATGTATAAAAACCACCTGATCATAAAGATTATTTTGCTGTCCCCAGTAGCACCATATGTGTACAAATCAACCTCTATATAAAGACCACCTCCCTATAAAGACTGGTTTTGTTGGGTCCCTAAGAGGTTCTTTATATACAAGTTTCACTGTACATATAACTGATAATTTTATGTAATTACATGGACAGTGGGATCTATAAATAAATTTCTCACTTATACTGTATACCTTAAAAGTTTTGCTTCTGCTTAATTTTGCCATTTCTGCCCTAAGATGAGACAGCAGCTTTAAACTGGAAGCAAAAAATTGAAGCACAAATATACATGTCATCCATGAGACTACGGTTATTTAGGGCAAATTTCAGATGGAGTGAATGTTTTCTGCTGAACAAGGGTGAAAATAACTTGGAGGAAAAACTTCTTGGTATATAGTACTCAGTAGTCCCCCTCTATAAATTTAAGGGAGGAGGGTTATGCTATCACCCAACATAAGCACCCAGTTAACTAATTGACCCTGAAAAAAAATTGGACTCCTATGTAAATCAGTGGCTTAAACTAGTCCAAAAGTCTCTTTAGGGGTAAAAAATATGAAGAATTGTTGAGGTGAAATTCACCTGCTTACACTGCTCATGCATCAACTAGATTTGCTTGACACATTTCTTATGATTTTAGCACATGCTATGCTTCAGATGTTAGATTACTTGAAAAATTAGCCTGTTTTTGGACTTATTTTGTTGTCAGTGCTACGGTTAAGATGATTGCTTGAGGTCATGTTAATTGGGGAATATAAAATATGTTGGTGTGAGATATAATCTTCACTTATCCAATGTTTCTGTGCTTTAGGGATGCAACTCCTATGGTTTTTTGTTCATCTCATTAAGTAATTTCCAAAAATAGAAATTTCCACAAAAAGGTTGACACAAATGATAATCTATTAAAGAACACGTCTTTTAAAAGTCCTGGCCTTGCTACTGATGTAAATATATCTGGGACTTAATATTATGTAAGTGTATCTGTAAGTAATTTAATGTTCTGGGCTTGAAGATATGGCCTTGCTGTTGGTATAAATGTATCTGTAGATAACTCATTGTCCTTGGTTTGCTACTGGTGTGAATGTGTCTGTAGGTGACTTATGGCCTTGCTGAATGCAAATGTTGGTGACTCAATGATCCATTTATGCTACTGGTATGAATTCACACCAGTATTACAATGTCATGTTGTGCTACTGGTGTGAATGTGTCTGTAGGTGATTCAATATTCTGGTTGTGCTACTGATGTGAATGTGTCTCAGTAGGTGATTCAATGTTCTGGTTGTGCTACTGGTGTGAATGTGTCTGTAGTTGACTCAATGTTCAGGCCTTGCTTCTTGTGTGAATGTATCTGTCAATCAATGTTCTGGCATTGCTGTAGGTGACTCACTATTCAAGCCTTGCTGAAGGTGACTCAATGATCTGGCCTTGCTACTTATATTAATGTATCTGTAGGTGACTCAATGTTCTGGCATTGCTGTGGGTGACTCAATGTTCTGGCATTGCTGTAGGTGACTCAATGTTCTGGCATTACTGTAGGTGACTCAATGTTCTGGCATTACTGTAGGTGACTCAATGTTCTGGAATCGCTGTAGGTGACTCAATGTTCTGGCATTGCTGTAGGTGACTCAATGTTCTGGCATTACTGTAGGTGACTCAATGTTCTGGCATTACTGTAGGTGACTCAGTGTTCTGGCATTGCTGTAGGTGACTCAATGTTCTGGCATTGCTGTAGGTGACTCAATGTTCTGGCATTACTGTAGGTGACTTAATGTTCTGGCATTACTGTAGGTGACTTGATGTTCTGGCATTACTGTAGGTGACTCAATGTTCTGGCATTGCTGTAGGTGACTCAATGTTCTGGCATTGTTGTAGGTGACTCAATGTTCTGGCATTGCTGTAGGTGACTCAATGTTCTGGCATTGCTGTAGGTGACTCAATGTTCTGGCCTTGCCACTGGTGTGAATGTAACAAATTGACAATGATCTGGCTTTTCTGCCAGTGTGTTTCTGTCAGCTGCATTTTGTGCTAATTTAACGATAATGCTTAGTCAGTGTAGTAACTTTGATAATTAGAATAAAGTTTAAAATAATAGCCATATAATTGTCTGGGAACATGGTTTGTTTGTTTGTTTGTTTGTTTATTGTTGTTTAACGTCCCACTCGAGAATATTTCACTCATATGGAGACGTCACCAAATGCCGGTGAAGGGCTTCAAAGTTTGGCCTATGCTCGGCACTTACGGCCATTGAGCAGTAGGGTTCTTTAACGTGCCAACACCTACTGTGACACGGGACCTCCAGCTTTTACTGTCTCATCCGAAAGACAGGAAACCAACCTGTTGCTGGCGGGACTCGAACTCAGGACCTCACGATCCAGAGTCGAGCGCGCTACCGACTGAGCCAGGCCGGCTCTCTGGGAACATGGTAAATACTTGGTCAACTGCACATATTACAGTGGTTTGTGTTCACTAAATGTATTCTCGTCTTTTGATTTAAGAATTTTGAAGTACAAATGTAAACGATCTCTCAAAAGCAGATTTTATTTTCATGTAATTTTAATCTTTAACAATCCAAAAAGTGATTTTATTTGTTTAAAAACTTAAAAACTTAAATCATACAAAAGCTTCTGATATTATTTCTGACATTACACTCAACACATCCTGTTTAAAAGAGAGTCAGTTGACATCATTTGTTGACTCAGGTGAAGAGATTATCTGTGAGACCAGGTAAACAGGAAATGGTGAAGGTGAAGATGTTGCAAATGCCAATCAAATTTCAGGGTATATTGCCACAAGTTAGACTTATACAATCTGTTGTGTTTTACATATATAATTTCGTTGGCCAAGTGGTTAGAGCATCACACTTTTTTAGAAAGTTTAACAGTTTACTTGCAGAAGGCCATTAAATACTGTTTAAAAACTGAAAAATTAATGAGTGTGGCGTAAGGCAATATTTAGACGAATAAACAAATGTATATTAACACTTTTTTTTCTCCAATAGTCGGATGTGTGCTTGTCTTCTAAATAGGTAAAAATTTGAATACAAAATGATACATACATGTTTAGTAAAATTAGGAAAATTTTACAAAAATATAACTTATTTCTCATATGGGAAAAGAGACTTTCTGAAGCTGTATTTCAAACTATAAATCAATGATTACTCTAGTTCTTAAAGTTTTTGTAGTTGTTCTCTTTAACAAAAGCTGAAAATATTTTAAAGGGGGAGACTTGTTGTTTTTATTGAGAGTAAAACAAAAATAAATATATAAACAGAGGAAGGAATGAGGCTATAAAAATTCTCACAAAGGAAAAACATCACCATGCATCTACTATCTTCAATGTCAGTTGGACAAGAAGTTAATCATATTTGTTTATGACAAATGCATGAAGTGAAGTGGAGAAACATCAAATAAGATTTGTAAGAAATAAATAAATAAAGATGAAATAAAAAGAACAATAAAAAAAAAATAAAAAATGTTTTACACAATATGAATTGTGAAAGTAAACTAGATATATTACATTACTTATTTGTTATCAAGTTATTTTTTAAGTTATTCATTTAGCTGCAAATGTCGGAAAGTCTTATTACCACAAAACAATATTTTTATAATCTTGATCTTCTGTAAAACATTAGGTTACTATATTCTAATCTGATTTGGGTGTAGCTCCAATCTGTCTTTTTGTCGCAGAATCAGCACTTGTAATTTTTTATTACTTTCCCAAACTTTATACTTTCTTTTTCCCAGGATAAATGTATATTATTAATACCCTGGGCTTGTGTGCGTCTTTTTTAAAATGTAAATAAATAAAAAATACAGAGATGTGCATGTGTGGGTGTATGTACTTGTGCACATTTGTACATGCATGTTTATGTGTCTTTTCAACCATATATTTGATATACAGCAGTGTGGTAGATTTACAAATGTAGATACCATATTCGACCCATTAAGCACTCATGTCCCTATAAGCCCCCTTTCGTTTTTTTTCATACAACTGAGAATCTTTTCTAGCTGGTTGACAATGAGATGTGAACCTGAAAAACTGTAAGTAACAGTTTATCTGAAGCAGATTGACAGCGTTACATTGATAGGTGTCCTCAGTTAATATCTACAACAACTTTACCACTGTGCCTCATACAAATTAACTGTTTTACATCAGTTTGACTATTAATTGGTCCCATTAAGCGCCCACCCCTTTTAAGTGATTTTTGTAGCACCCTGGGCACTTAATGGGTCAAATACGGCATGTTCCATTAAGAATTAAGCATACTTCACCTTTGTTGACCTATATTTTATGACAAGCAACTGTCATCATAGCTAATACAAGGTGTATCTATACATGTTTTAATGAAAACATTGGAAGAAGGATGCAAAGCATTTAAAATGCTAATTCCTGTTTACACAATCACCATTTAACTTGGAGAGGTTTAACCTAATATCAGTTTGAAGTAACCAACCCAGGATTAATAAGTCGGACGACTGAGTCGGGGTGACATGCAAACCTAGTTAATATCGGAACAAGAGCAGTTTTTCTTTGTAATTGTTATAAACAAAAATGAAACTAGAGACAGCATGTGACTTTGAAGTCATAGTAGATTTGTATAGCATGTAGTACACAGACTTATAATTTGTAAGGAAGTGATAAAGGAATTATGCCAGGACAAATGTGTATCAATTGAGGTATGCTATATTATTATTATATACAGTATAGGCTGATGGTAGTGTATCTGTTCAACATATATGTTATGTGTTATGTGGGAATATGAGATATGGGGTCATATGGAAGGTATATATAGGTTAGTATGTGTCATCTGGGAATCTGGGGTGGAATATCAGATGGAGGGTAGATAGGTTAGCATGTGTCATCTGGGAATGTGGGGTGGAATATATCAGGTGGATGGTAGATAGGTTAGCATGGGTTATATGGGACTCTGGAGTAGAATATCAGGTGGAGGGTAGATAGGTTATCATAGGTTATATGGGACTCTGGAGTAGAATATCAGGTGGAGGGTAGATAGGTTATCATGCGGTGATCTAGCTTTTGGGATGATGTGAAGGATAGATAGGTTATCATGTGGAGGATCTGGCTTTTGGGATGATGTGAAGGATAGATAGGTTATCATGTGGAGGATCTGACTTTTGGGATGAGGTGAAGGATAGATAGGTTATCATGTGGAGGATCTGGCTTTTGGGATGGGTGAAAAGATAGAAAGGTTATCATGTGGAGGATCTGTATTTGGAATGAGGTGAAGTATAAATAGGTTATCATGTGGAGGATCTGGCTTTTGGGATGAGGTGAAGGATAGATAGGTTATCATGTGGAGGATCTGGCTTTTGGGATGGGTGAAAAGATAGATAGGTTATCATGTGGAGGATCTGTATTTGGAATGAGGTGAAGTATAAATAGGTTATCATGTGGGGATCTGGCTTTTGGGATGAGGTGAAGGATAGATAGGTTATCATGTAGAGGATCTGACTTTTGGGTTGGTGTGAAGGATAGATAGGTTTTCATGTGGAGAATCTGGCTTTTGGGATGGGGTGAAGGATAGATATGTTATCTATGCATGTGCCATGTGGGAATCTTGGGTGGTCGATTTGGGTGAAGGTTAGATAATCAGGTACGAGTTTGAGACTGTATATATCTGCTGTTTAATGTTAGATTGCAGAGTAAAATAAAATGATTGCCTCGGGGAAATTTTACAGGTAAAACTTTATGAAGCTGCAAAAGTAGCATCACAGTACCTTTAAGGTATATCAACCAATCGTCCTCTGTACATATGTGTTTATTTGTTTTCTACTTTGTTGATGCATCTCAATTTTTGCTGTAACATAAGATGTTTATACAGAGAAATTTGATATTACTTAAGAATTAAATGTCAGCTGTTCAATACAGAAATGTACTGTTCTTTTGTCCATCTGTCTTGGTAAACACACTAAGTGTGACTGAGAGATGTCGTGTGGAGTTTTTAAAAAAAAAGAGCAATTGAGAATTTTTTATATTATGTTCCATAAGAATAATTGATGAAGATCCTGAAACAGCTTGGCGTACACATAGTACAGATGGTCTATTGCCTTATCATGTAGTAACATCTATATGTGTAGGATTTAATTCTTTTATTAGCAATAATAAAGTAAATTTGTTTAATTCTCTAAAACAGATTACATATCAGATAATAATGATATCCGAATCAGTAGAGAATAGTAGTATACAATCTGCTTACACGGTATCACATGTAACTCTTAAGTCCTTTGTGTCTCGGAATGTTTAGACCTACACAAATTGCATACTTTGCAATAAATTGTAATTAAATCATCAATTAAATTAAATCATCAATTCAATTAAATCATCAATTTCTTAATCTAAATAATCATACACCTTAATTACCAAACAGCATCTACAAATATCTCCGATCTCTAACCAACAAGGTTTTGTCTCTTAACCCTTGGCTGATTTTTATTAGAAAGTTTACATGTTTACTAGATTAATTTGATGGTAGTATTTGTCTGTGTATACTGTAATCAGGTTTCATAATTTATCATAAAAAATGGATATATATATATATATATATATCACCATTGTCTCGTTTGCAATAAAATATCAATCAGACATCAAAAGACATCTTTTCTAAACTATTTTCACAATGAAATTCTAAAACTCTAAGGAAATTTTTATTCATTTAGTTTAATTTGCCATTATAGAGTCCTATCACTGCCTGTACCTATGGTCTTAAAATTCAACTACCATGTCACACTATATATACCATTCTAAAAATCAATCACTGCAAGAGCCTACATCTATGGTTTATCCATTTTAAAACTCAAATACCATGTGATAGTATGTTTGTCATTATATAGAACCACTACTGCTAGAGTCTACAATGCTGGTCTTAAAGCTCAAATACCATGTGATAGTATGTTTGTCATTATAAAGAACCACTACTGCTAGAGTCTACAATGCTGGTCTTAAAACTCAAATACCATGTGATAGTATGTTTGTCATTATAAAGAATCACTACTGCTAGAGTCTACAATGCTTGTCTTAAAACTTGAATACCATGTCACACTATATATACCATACATACCACTCCATTACCACTACATACGTACATGAGCCTACATTCATAGCACAGGTCTTTATTTGTGACACTCTATCTACAGATATTGACATAAAAAAATCAATCATAGATTCTTCCTTTCGTATTGGAATTACTAAAGCCTCTTTCACACATTCACGGATGAGATGCCAGATCAACACGGACCATCAATCTGTGACGATCCGTAACAATCTGTCAACAACATGTATGGAACCGTGTATGCATCCAGTGACATCTGGGACCATCCGGCTCAGTCAAACTTATCAGCGAGAAGTCTGTGTAGGTACCGAAGTATCCGTGTCATGTCCGGGGTCATCCGTGTTATGATTTGTTTCTATGGAAGAACACGGATATCTACGGATTATATGCGGAGTGTACCCAGAAGCTACACGGACAGTCACGTTGTGATCACGGAGAATGCAGTACATGTCACACAGTTGACATGGACTCCACCGGTGTCAACATGGTGTGTTCCTGACTACAGATTCTATATGGATGTACATGGTATATCTATGGTTATTCCCAGCAGGGGACTAATGAACGTCTCTGAAAGCAGCCATTTTGTCTTCACTTTCATTACAGGAGAATACTTTCTGACTTTCTTCCGAGGTCAGTTCAGGCATTAGTTTTTCATAGAGTGGTCATTTGAGGCTTAACTGACATACACCTCTTTACTGTGGTAATCCTTCAATTCTTCCATTGTTCTTCTTCCTTCTGCAAATGAACAGCTTTTGCAGCCACTAAATTCAACTCCATGTTAAACAGAAGTGATCCAGATCCATATTTCTGTGACCCTTTTATATGATTGCATACAGGGGTGAAAAACTGTGATAATCCGTGGGCATCCGTGTAAACACCGGGTAATTCCATGAAACAACCGTGTAAAGACTGACATAAACTGTAATCTTTTGTGTATTCTGTAATCACTCTGGCACTTTTCGGTAATTCCGTGGGGGACGTCAGTGTAGCTACTGTGATTATCTGTAGAGAGACTGGCGTTATCCGTGTCAGCATCATGTTACGACCACGTTGACACCAGCATCACCACGTCATAGAACCCTAAAACGACGGATGGTCCCGGATGATCAAAATGTTTAATCCGTGTAGATCCAGCATCTGTTCCATGATTGTGTGAATGGGGCTTATGTAATGACATTGTTTGTCATGGAAGTACATTGTACAATTTATATGTATTCTGTAGTTGACATAGTTATACATCATATAGCAAGGAAGTTCTCATTCACAAAGCTTTACATGTAACATTCAGATGATGTGTTGTTTACATAATTTTGATATCATTATAAATAGATTTGTCATGTGGTTCAGTTGGATTCCTGGGCAGATGAAGTTATATCTGTGAAGCATGGAGTAAACAACATGATCTAGATAGTCTCAGATGGGTTTTGTTTTGTTTGTTTGCTATCTAAACACAAACTCCTGCCAAACATTCAATCCTTCTATTAACACTGTTGTATCATTTACTGGTATATTTGACATTTACCCTACAGCTGTATAACTTACACTTAAGTTATGCCTTTTTTATTTAAATTGTTCAAGCAATAGATTTTTTTTATGTATCAGGTGATATTCTCAATATGTTCACATTCGGTGAAAACTATAAATTCCTGGGTTCATAGTTGTAATGGGTCTAATGTTAAGATATTTACTTCTCTGTCAGCAACATATACCTGTCTACATAGAGTTACTCAAAGATTTATAGACCGAATTACACAAAGATTTATAGACCAAGTTACACAAAGATTTATACAGTAGATGGAGTTACACAAAGATTTATAGTTACGATGTAATGATGTGTATCTTCCATGTAATAGACACCTGTCAACAATGACCAAGTTAAATGTAGAAATTGTGTTACAACCAAACTAAAACATGCCTGTCTTGCACATGTTACAAGTACCTTTATCTATACCTAAGTTAGGATGGCTTACCTCGGTAATTTATTTATTTATACACGTCACACACAAACACACACATATATATATATATATACACACACATTACACACATGTATATTATATAACATAGTCCATTTCTGGTGCAATATTGCTGTTAAAAATGATATAGGACATGTACAATAAACATGCAAATGAGCACATTTCACCGTGGGAATCAGGTCGTATTCCTACTCAGTACTATACTACTATTACTAGAAAATGGCTAACATAAATACTGGAGACCATGTTCTGAAGTCATAAACCAATGATTATTTATTCATAAAAATAATAAACTAATGATTATCTATTCATAAAAGTTTGTTGATACATTACTGGTTCATAATAGGCTTCCAAATCAATGTATGTAATGCAGCCTTTCCCAGTAATCACCTTATAGGCCTATGGTTGAAGTATCACCAAAGGCTTATTTCATATGAATTTAATATACTCATTTAATTATTTCAATATTACATGAACACTCATGTTAGATCCTCTGTATATAATATTTATAATTGTTATGAACCAGGATAGGAGATTTGGGGAGTATTATGTTTATAATTATATCATGCACCATGATAGTAGATTTGGGGAGTATTATGTTTATAATTATATCATGCACCATGATAGGAGATTTGGGGAGTATTGTGTTTATAATTATATCATGCACCATGATAGGAGATTTGGGGAGTATTGTGTTTATAATTATATCATGCACCATGATAGGAGATTTGGGGAGTATTATGTTTATAATTATATCATGCACCAGGATAGGAGATTTGGGGAGTATTGTGTTTATAATTATATCATGCATCAGGATAGGAGATTTGGGGAGTATTATGTTTATAATTATATCATGCATCAGGATAGGAGATTTGGGGAGTATTGTGTTTATAATTATATCATGCATCAGGATAGGAGATTTGGGGAGTATTATGTTTATAATTATATCATGCACCATGATAGGAGATTTGGGGAGTATTATGTTTATAATTATATAAAGCATCAGGATAGGAGATTTGGGGAGTATTATGTTTATAATTATATCATGCACCATGATAGTAGATTTGGGGAGTATTATGTTTATAATTATATCATGCATCAGGATAGGAGATTCGGGGAGTATTATGTTTATAATTATATCATGCACCATGATAGGAGATTTGGGGAGTATTGTGTTTATAATTATATCATGCACCAGGATTGAAGATTTGGGGAGTATTATGTTTTTTGTCTCTCTGTTTGCAATATTTTTGTTTCCTGCAAACATTAATCAAATTTTGCATGTAGCATGACATAAGTTGTAATTAGACTTACTTTGTGATATGTAAATGTCAACTTTATATTAAACTCTGTATTTCAGAATGTTGCCAGTCTGACTGCACTAACCATTCGACCCCACTTCACCACATGCCTGCACAGGAAGGAGTTGAATCTCGGCTGCTTCATGATTCTAACTTAGACCTGATGGAAGAGGATAAGCCTCTCATTCCAGGAGTAACAGTGCGAGCAGCAACACCTGAGAGACTTGTTCATCTCTGCGTTGAAAGTTTTGGTATGTTTATGGATGTTTGTCTTCCTTTCTCAAAATTGATTGTCTCAGATGTACATTTCTTGACCACTTAATGAAGACTTTTTTATCCCCTCGTGACGAGTCATCGAGGGGATATAGGGATCTGCCTGTAAGTAAGTACGTACATACTATATTTGACCAGAGCATAACTCTTAAACCATGCATGATAATTTCATCAAACTTCACACATGTCAAGACCACATTGAGGCGGGGGTGCAGTGTGCAAGAACTGTAACTCTTGCTTCCTTTTCTACAGGCATTTCCCTTTGTTAAAAAGAAGTTTAATTTTTCCTGTGTGTGGAGCATAACTTTCAAACCTTGCATGATCATTTCATCACACTTCATACACATCAAGACCGCATCAAGACAGAGTGCAGTGTGCAAGAACTGTAACTCTTACTTCCGTTTTTCACAGAGTTATTTCCCTTTGTAAATAAAAATTAATTTTTCCCTTGTCCGGAACATAACTCAAACCATGCATGATCATTTCATCAACCTTCATACACGTCACTTCAGGAGTTCAAGTACAAACCCAGTTGAGAATCAATTTGGAGTTAATAAACAGATCTGTTTATCTCACCAAGACACATGTAAAATGTCTTGAGACCTTATGTCATACACTGCGGTGCGGCCAGCAGCGTCTGTGGACAAAAAAATTAGCCTGATCTATATAAAATTGTGAAATATGAGAGTAAAGTTTTAATATGTCTCATGTCTAATCTTTATTACCAGCCTTTTCAGATGATACCATAACCTTTGACCCCTTGACCTAGATAAAACCATAAAGGATTTTGATCTACCTGGACTTCTTAAAATCATATATAATTTAGTATCTGAGATAAAATGCTGCTTTAAGTGAGCTATAATGTTGTCTGACAATTCTTGTTAATGATTGTGACCTTGGTTTTTAATGCAATTTGACCTACTTTTAAATGTTAACCTTGGCAATGTCTTTTTGAAATATAAAAGTTAGGACTTATTTTATATGTGTAATTCTTAAAATCAGCTCTTTCAGATGCTACCATGGCCTTTACTTTCTTGACAAAGATAATACCTATCTCTTAAAGTCAGTCATAATTGCAGAACAAGTTCAGTATCTCAGATACAATATTGTCACCAACCAGCTGTGTTGTCTTCTCCCACCTCTTGTGCTTCCTAGTTGTGTGTGAATTCATTGAGGAGTACTCTGTTTCCCCAGCTACATTCACTATAGATATTTGAAATCATCATACCTTTGGTTTAAATCTCGTAATCTGATTGGTTGAGAGAGATGTGAAAATTTTCAATGTCACCTGCTCATTTAACAAAGATAAAGAAGCCAGGGTGACATTAAAAAAAAATGTCACATGCGCCAATGTTATGCATGTATGGTTCATCCCAGTGAGAGTTTTTTTGTTGTAAACAAAACATTTGCAGGCTATTTGTTTTGTATTTTTAAGCTTGCTGGTTAATAGTTGAGATGTTAAATATCTATGGCAACAGCAAACAAATATGACACTCGGTATAATAAAATAAATATTACATTCATTAGAGGACGATATTGCATATTTTCACCCCTCGGAAAGCTTTGTTGACCTTGGCTTTGACCTCGGTCATCAATACTTCCTCATGGTGAAAATATGCAATATTATCCTCTCACGAATGTAATATTTATATAGTGTTGTGTAGTCTTTATAATAGCAGGATAATTTTGCATATCATATATAACAAGCTGTATATGTATCATATTTCTATGCAGTTTATTTCCTGTCATGGAGAATCTAGTTATTTAGTTTTTATAAATGAGGTTAGTGTTTTTTTAGGAAGAAGTTTAAAGTGCACACCAAACAATATATACAACTTTCAAAATCAGTTAGTGTATGATGCATAAATGCATTTGTCGAAAATTTGAAGTAAATCTGATATCTCGTTCCCGAGATATTTAGCAAAAAGTAACTGGATCCCGTTTGCACACCTTTAAAATTCCCGTCTTTAGGTCTTCTATGTCATCAAAGGAAGAGGTCAGGCACTATAGGATGTGAAAGCCATTAGCCTACAGTATTAAGAGTATAGCGAGATAACATATCGGCAGATTATTTAAAACAGTCTTGGTTAATCGGTGCATTGTAGCGAGGTAGGAAAATACATCTAAACAGGTCTTTCTGTTCATAAATTTCCAAAAGATAACTTAAAGATAGTTGAGGACTAGATTATGTGCTGATATTCAAATCTGTCCAGTTTCAGATGTAGCTTATGAAGGGACATGTTTAAACACCTAACAGTGGATTATTGCATTTCCTAACACATTATTTAAAAAAAATTATACCGAAACAAAGTAAATCAATTAATAGATAAATGAAAAAATGGAACAATAAATAAATGAGTAAATTAATTAATAAATTAGTGAATTAATTTATAAAACATGAACTAGTATTTTTTTCCCCTGAATTTCCTTATTTTCAGTTCAAAATGTATTTTATTTAGTTTACTATTACATTTCTATCCTGTTATTTAAAAATATATTTTATACAATTCACAAAAATTAAAAGATTAAGAAATACCACACTGTAAAATGTATCTGTTATTGCTAGTAAGTTTGCATTAAAATCCATGGTTTATTGTAAATTATGACAGTTTCTATCAAATTTTATAAAAATATTTTATTCAAATGTTTTTAACAAAAATTAAAACAAAATAAATCACCGAACATTAAACTGAATAGCAGTTCTCTCTCTCTCTCTCTCTCTCTCTCTCTCTCTCTCTCTCTCTCTCTCTCTCTCTCTCTCTCTCTCTCTCTCTCTCTCTCTCTCTCTCTCTCTCTCTCGCAGAATTTACTGACCATTGATATGGCAATAGATGTTTTGAATTTTAGGTGACTTATTTTCTTGGGTTCTTTTTAATGTTTTTTTTTATTTATATTTTTATTTATCAATATCATGAATTAATCTCCAGTACACTTTTGTAAAAATAGCGATACCTTTGTCAAATGCATGCAAAAGAATTATCACATATTTATTTTAACATATGCCCGTTTGGAAGTCCTATTGATAATAAGTTTAACTACAAATGTCCACTATTCTGAATCTAATGTTTTATTTCACATGTCATCTCACTGTAAGTGATTCCCTGACAAGTGCTGAAATGACAACATCTGAGAGTTTATGTTTACGGGGTATTGTACACAACAGTCAAGTAGTTGGGAAACACCAGAGGCTAGTATTTCTATATACAGCAGTAATTATAAAGACATATTTAGCACATACTTCTCTGCTAAATAAATCATATTCATTGTAAATAAAACACTTAACATCTGATAATTATCACGAGAATCTCTTTCATCGTCACTTCAGGAATGAGTTTAAAAATCATCTTCCAAAGTCGATTCTGAACTAGAAAACTTGCCCACTTCCTCCATACCCGCCAATGGCTATTGTACCGGGTGTTCCTTGGACAATGTCACGGCCATTAAAAGTTTTCAGATTTTTCTCTTGATTGGATTTCCC
Organism: Atrina japonica; assembly: GCA_030159075.1. Lineage (NCBI taxonomy): Eukaryota > Metazoa > Mollusca > Bivalvia > Pterioida > Pinnidae > Atrina > Atrina japonica. The sequence continues at coordinate 590,279 of BROG01000024.1, forward strand.
ACAGGTAACAAAAACCCAACTTTGTCGGCTTATATCTCCGGAACGAGATGTTGGATCGATTTCCTATTTTCGACATATGCATTTTTGCATCATAAACTAACAATTTTTGAAAAGTTGTATATAGCGTTTGGGGTGCACTTTAAAATGCTTACATGTTTATGTACAGTTCTTCCCCAGTATATGTATTATTTACAGGATATTAACAAACAAATGGGGAATTTATTACCTAAATTCATTTGGGGCCTAAGGGGTAGACTCATGTGCCATGTAATGTCATTTCTTGTTATACACTGTCTGAATTGCTCGAGCCGGCCTGGCTCAGTCGGTAGCGCGTTCAACTCTTGATTGTAAGGTCGTGAGTTCAAGTCCAGCTGGCAACAGGTTGGTTTCCAGTTCTTCGGATGAGACAGTAAAAACTGAGGTCCCGTGTCACAGTAGGTGTCGGCATGTTCATGAACCCTCACTGCTCAATGGCCGTAAGTGCCTAGCATAGGCCAAAAGACGCCCTTCACAGGCATTTAGTGATGTTTCCATATGAGTAAAAGATTTTTGAGTGGAAGGTTAAACAACAATAAACAAACAAACAAACTGAACTGCTCATTGCTGTCTTTTGGTAGGTGCATCTAATGCACAGGTTTGGTACTCTAAGTTTAATTCCAAATCAATATTAAGACCCAAAATAGGGTAGTGACTCTTTCTTTATCAATTTAAACCCATGTGCATGCATGAGAATTGAAACATATAGGCCTTGGTGTTTTTATGAGACAGCACAATGGAAAAAAAAAATTGCCGCATCCACTACTTTATTTTTTCCCTATAACTGGTGACTTTTACATTGATCAGAAACAATTGTAGGTACATGATAGATCAGATATTTTTGTTTGTGAATACATTTGCCTTTTGGTAAGTTTGTGAATACATTTGCTTTTGGGTTAGTTTATCTTATATCGCATGACTTTAACATGGATTAGAACAATTATTAGTACCTGGTAGATCAGATATTTTTATTTGTAAATACAATTGCTTTTTGGATGGCTTTCTGTTGCTTTGCCAAGATGTCTATCAATATTATTAGCAAAAACACACAGCACTTAGCTTATCAATGGATCTTTGATACTGGCCTCAGTCTGCCCTTTTGTCCACCCCAATGAAATCAGTCTCCATTTCACACACAGCTACTGGAGTAATTGATAGTTCAGAGAATATACATGCATTAAAGTGATTAGCTGAAGAAGAAGTAAAAGATTGTGGTCAAGTAACCTTTGATTACTGTAGAAATATTATCAGACTTTTGACTAGAGAGAGTTTGTACAGAAACTGACATGATTATATTGTGAGGGTGATCATTTATCTTTCTGTATTTACTTGTAACTTGGAAAACCAATCTTGTAATAAATACAACTAGGAAGAACAACATCAGGATCCCAGAAAATTTGAGCTACTTTGTCTGGTTGCTTCAGTTCTGACAGCATCAAGCTGCAGGAAATCACATGTGAGTTGTGAATAAAACTGTCAGTCTGTTTGGTAAATGTGGTAGTAGGATTTAAGTTACAAAAATGATCCTTCTAGAACAATGCAGTGTATGAGTGTTTAACATAAATGACATAAACATCATGTGATAACATTACAAACGTTTAGATTTATTTACAAGTGGAAGTGTAACAGGAGAAAAGTATTATTGTATATATTTCATTGTAACACTCACTGACTGCCACTCACTGATAATCCTGATGTACATAACTACCACTTTCATGAAAGTCTACATTCTAAGAACCGCTTGGTTAAAAACCCCTTTTAATAAAATCTCTTTTGAGAGACCACCTGCATGCCTTCAGAGACCACAGTGGGGTAGTCCCTCAAGACAGGTTTCACTGTATATTTCTATTCATGGGTGTATTTGTTAGATGTGTAGATTCTGACAAAATAGATGTAAAATATTTCTGTACATGGAAGATTACATTTGGTGTTCTACAATGTGCTAGAGATTACAAGTATTGTTGGTATGGACAAAGTACATTATCACAATCAGGGACATTGTGACCTATCATCAGGGGAAGAAGGCGAGATACTTTCACATTTCAAATATTGTATATCTGAAAACTTTTGCCTGTGGTTATTTTCATCTTAATTTATTCACCTTGTCCTAAATTTACCTTAAATTATCATAGACACGTGGATAGCATATATGTATGTGCTTCAGTTTTTGCCTTCATTTTGACCTCTCATATTCTGAGGTCACAAATGTCTAGGTTTACATTATTATATAATTTCTATTTTCAGGTGAGGATGGAAAGTTGGACAAAGAAAATGAGTATCCCAGTGTCCTCTTTCTCATGCACAAGTGGTTCATGTCCTCAGAAGAACTTGCTGAAGCTTTTGTTGACTTGTATCCTTCAGAAACTTAAATGTTGCACCCTGGGTAAATCTAGCAATGTTGTATTGTCTTGGTGTCCAGTTGTCCAGCATTATTAAAATGTTATCAATGCCTGTTGGGATAGAGTCTCTCAAACGCTTTGTTTTTCTGTACTTACCATATTCAACACAATAATTGCCCATGTCCCCCTTTTTCACACACGATCAAATATCTTTTCTAGCTGGTTGACAAGGCAATGTGGACCAGAAAAACGTAATAACATGCAACACAAGAATGTTGATAGGTGTCCACTGTATTAACTACAACAACTTTACCACCGTAAACGTAAATAACAGTTTATCTATAGTCCCATTCAACACAAGAATATTGATAGGTGTCCACTGTATTAACTACCGTACAACAACTTTACCACAGTAAAAAATTAAATGTCAACAGTGACCCCATAAGCCCCATTTCAAGCCACCAAAGGCGCTTATTGGGTCGAATACGGTAATTATAAAATCATAGTAGAAATCTCATGTAGCTCTTAATGTAAACCTGCATCATAGAGCAATAAGTTTACTTTGGGTTTTTTTGAGGAGATATTATCTCATCACTGATAAATTGATAGTTTCATTCCGGATTGTTTCATTTAATTGATCTGAGGAGCCCCATGAAGAATTTGCAAAAAACAAAACCGTTAATGTTACCAATATGGTGTTGCCACTGTATTAAAGGTATTCAGTACAACAACAGTGATTGCTGTGTGTGTGTGCATTAGGCGTGCATTAGTTTAAACTGTATTTATTTCAGAAAAATATAACTGTTTTATAACAGTACAATTGAGACATTTGACCCCAATAAAAAGTGTTCTTACCCCTTTTTTCCCTATTTTTTAGTTGCAAAAAATTAGGCGTGCATTAAAACTGCACACTGACTCAACTGCATAAAGATTTAAGAAGTTTAAGATTTAAGATTTTAAATACAATTCAAAGTATAGTGTGAAATGAGAAGCTTGAATAAGAGTTTATGGAAACAACAATGTCAATAGTTGAATTACATGAACCATATGTCAGCTGAGTTTCTATAGCTGAAATAGAAATCAGTTTTGTATTGATAAATGTAATGAAATAATCCAAATTAAAACCATAACAAAATTTTCTGATTCTACAGTATGTATGTATGTATGTTTGTGTATGTATATATATATACATACATACATACACACATTTGTATGTGTACAGTAAAACCTACTAGAGTGGCCATCTGTATATAAAGATCACCTGTCTATAAAGGCCAGTTTTGAAAAGTCCCTTGACTGCAACTTCAACTAAATTGAACCTCTGTAAATCACTTGCACTACCAATATTCTTGTCCCTTGGGTGGCTGTATATAAGGTTTTATGTATGAATTAATGTATTATCAACACCACCATGCAATATTTTATGGCAGTGGTTGCTATTTCCTGTGTAAGGTGTGTGGTCTTGTGAGGTTGAGGTCATTCATTAGATAATTTTAACAAGATCAGGAACATGTAGGCACTACTTCCTGAAATTTCATGAATGAAATCAGTGTGACAAGAGTAGAAAGTACAAATGCATATTGGTTTGTTTTAATGGTGTTTACACAAATAATTAACTATGATTTTAATTACAGTACAACTTATATTGAAGTACATAGAAATTTCCGATTTATTTGAAATGATTTTGAAGGCTTTATGAGCATTAAAACCCAGTTTTTTCAAAACCCTATTTATTTGAAAACAAAAATCCATCCTTCATGTCAATTTTTCTGTTCAATTATATTTTGACACCAATGTTAAGTCATTGAAATTAAGAGAGTTTATCTATCTCCCCCTGTGTCAGTGTGAAAGTAGAAATCAAGGTTTTGTATGTATGATAAATCGTCAGGGTCCTAATTTCAACGATGTTCTTCTTTTGTTTATATTTTGTTTCATCCTGCAAATATAAAAACGCATAACAAAAAAATTAAACGTTTGCTGCTTCTACATATCTCTGAGAATGGGCTAAAGTAAGTATGAAAATATATTTTTTTCTATCAGCATGCTCCAAAAAACATATATTCTGTATATCATTCGGTAAAAATTCAGTTACACAATAAATGGACATATCACTCACTATTGAAACTCTATGTCTACAAGCATACAAAGCAATGAAAATCTAGAGTTTGGACATTGTCTGTGCAACATAATATATGATCACCTGTCAAAAGTAGGACCAACTAATGGTGCAACTTACCTCAGAAAAGTGTTTTATGAATAGCAAAAATACTTTTCAAAATCAATGATAACATGGATGTATAAGGGTTTTTACTACACTTGACAGAAATTGCAAAGGTTTCGAAGTGATGGGACAGTTTGGTCTGTTGAATGGCTCCCTATATATATCAACTTTTGCAGTTATAATGTATCTTATGATTTAACCAAATCAACAAACCATGATAAATATATTTTATGAACCAAATCAACTAAACTTGCTATTGGCTCTCTATTAAAGATCCTGTCTATATAAGTTTTGTAAAGTCCCTTGACTGCATACTTGTTGAACCTCTGTATAAGGTCATTGCACATAAAGGTAATTTTCTCTGGTCCCTTGGATGGCTCCTATATCAAGATCTGTAGTATTTATGTATTATCTAACACCACCATGTATATTTTATGAATTATTGTAATTGCTATTTCCTGGTAAATTTGGTCTTGTTGAGGTTTCATTAGATAATTTTAAAAGATCAGGAACATGTAGGCACTTTTCCTGAAATTTCATGAATGAAATCAGAAAAGTGATGAAGAGTAGAAAGTACATAATGTCATATTGGTTTGTTTTAATGGTGTTTACACAAATAATTAACTATGATTTTTCAATTACAGTGGAACTCACTTATATTGAACCCCATTACATTGAAATTTCCGATTTATTTGAAATGATTTTGATGGCTTTATGAGCATTATAACCCAGTTATTTTCAAAACCCCTATTTATTTGAAAGAAAAATCGATCCTTCACCGATTTCTATTTTTCTGGGTTCAACTGTATATTTTGACAAGGAATGTTAAGCTTACCTCATTGAAATTAAGGAGAGTTTATCCTATCTCCCCTGTGTCAGTGTCTGGTTAAGTAGACTGGGTGAGATCAAGGTTACCAGCTTTAACAGCATGTATCATTGAGGGTCCTAAATTCATCAGGGTCCTAATTTCAACGATGTTCTTCTTTTGTTTATATTTTGTTTCATCCTGCAATATAATGTAGGTATAAAATTAAACGTTTGCTTGCTTCTGACATATCTCTGAGAATGGGCTGAAAGTAAGTGAAGAAAATATATTTTTTTCTATCAGCATGCTCCAAAAACATATATTCTGTTATTCCTCATTCGGTAAAAATTCAGTTACACAATAAATGGATCATATCACTCACTATGAACTCGAAACTCTATCATCTGCCAAGCATGGACAGTAAGCAATGAAAATCATTGTTTTGTTTGGGCTGTATTGTGTGTGCAACAATATATGATGTATTGTCAAAAGTAGGACCAACTAATGGTGCAACTCAAATACCTCAGAGTGGAACTTGTTTTATGAATAGAAAAAATAAGAATGTCTTTCAAAATCAACTGATAACATGGATAGAGGCTGCAACTTACGAGGTTTTTACTACACTGATAAATTTTGACAGAAATTGCATGAAGAATGTTTCGAAGTGATGGGACAGTTTTGCCTGTTGAAATATGTACCTTGTTGGATATATCAACTAAATTTGCATGATTAAATATATCTTTTGATTGTAACCAAATCAACTAAACTTGCATGATTAAATATATCTTTTGATTGTAACCAAATCAACTAAACTTGCATGATTAAATATATCTTATGATTGTAACCAAATCAACTAAACTTGCATGATTAAATATATCTTATGATTGTAACAAAATCAACTAAACTTGCTAGAGTGGCCATCTCTATATAAAGATCACCTGTCTATAAAGGCCAGTTTTGAAAAGTCCCTTGACTGCATACTTCAACTAAATTGAACCTCTGTATAAGGGTCACTTGCACATAAAGGTCAATATTCTCTGGTCCCTTGGATGGCTCCTATATATAGGTTTTACTGTATATGTATTTATGTATTATCTAACACCACCATGTATATATTTTATGAATTATTGTAATTGCTATTTCCTGTAATAAGGTAAATTTGGTCTTGTTGAGGTTGAGGTCATTCATTAGATAATTTTAACAAGATCAGGAACATGTAGGCACTACTTCCTGAAATTTCATGAATGAAATCAGTTTTAAAAGTGATGAAGAGTAGAAAGTACATAATGTCATATTGGTTTGTTTTAATGGTGTTTACACAAATAATTAACTATGATTTTTCAATTACAGTGGAACTCACTTATATTGAACCCCATTACATTGAAATTTCCGATTTATTTGAAATGATTTTGATGGCTTTATGAGCATTATAACCCAGTTATTTTCAAAACCCCTATTTATTTGAAAGAAAAATCCATCCTTCATCGATTTCAATTTTTCTGGGTTCAACTGTATATTTTGACAAGGAATGTTAAGCTTACCTCATTGAAATTAAGGAGAGTTTATCCTATCTCCCCTGTGTCAGTGTCTGGTTAAGTAGACTGGGTGAGATCAAGGTTACCAGCTTTAACAGCATGTATCATTGAGGGTCCTAAATTCGTCAGGGTCCTAATTTCAATGATGTTCTTCTTTTGTTTATATTTTGTTTCATCCTGCAATATAATGTAGGTTAATGCACACAAGTATAAAATTAAACGTTTGCTTGCTTCTGACATATCTCTGAGAATGGGCTGAAAGTAAGTGAAGAAAATATATTTTTTTCTATCAGCATGCTCCAAAAACATATATTCTGTTATTCCTCATTCGGTAAAAATTCAGTTACACAATAAATGGATCATATCACTCACTATGAACTCGAAACTCTATCATCTGCCAAGCATGGACAGTAAGCAATGAAAATCATTGTTTTGTTTGGGCTGTATTGTGTGTGCAACAATATATGATGTATTGTCAAAAGTAGGACCAACTAATGGTACAACTCAAATACCTCAGAGTGGAACTTGTTTTATGAATAGAAAAAATAAGAATGTCTTTCAAAATCAACTGATAACATGGATAGAGGCTGCAACTTACGAGGTTTTTACTACACTGATAAATTTTGACAGAAATTGCATGAAGAATGTTTCGAAGTGATGGGACAGTTTTGCCTGTTGAAATATGTACCCTGTTGGATATATCAACTAAATTTGCATGATTAAATATATCTTTTGATTGTAACCAAATCAACTAAACTTGCATGATTAAATATATCTTATGATTGTAACCAAATCAACTAAACTTGCATGATTAAATATATCTTATGATTGTAACCAAAACAACTACACTTTCATGATTAAATATATCTTATGATTGTAACCAAATCCCATGCATCGTATACTGCATTGTTGTTGTAGTTTTGACAAAAGGGACCCTGTTGTGGACATAAATGTAGTCTTTTTTTGTTGTTGTTATGAAGAAGATTGGTTGAAGTCAGTAGTACATGCTTCTATTGCCCATACATCATTCAAACCTTTGTGACTGATGCATCATATGATTCTTAGCACATGGGCCTGTATTTTTGCAAAAGAATGATCCTGGCATGGGGCTTAAACTCATGTTGACTAGAGATGAGAGACTCCATTGATTAAAGTTCTATGCTGTAAACACTTGACCATACAGACCCCAAATTGCAAAAGGAAGATATCCTTAATACTGCTCTAATGTAGCACATTTCCATTGTATTGTTTTTGTTTCTTTTTTTGGTGCCCATTCATTGTGTTATTCCCAAGTTATCTCATTTTACATCATTCCACATATCTGACATTATATTTTCCTTCATATCATATCTTAACATTTTAATATCAACCCTTTATCTTCCCTCATAAATATGCATTCATATTCTTTACTTTTTTCAAAGCATATAGAAATTGGAAGATTTAAGTGTTGACAAAACAATCTACTTATCTACTGTCAAATCCTTAACAAGCTTAAAGATACCAGTCATGTGATGAAACTATTGCATGTACAAAAACAGGTTGTTGTCATGTACATTCCAGTCAAGGCTGTGAGATACAGATTTACAAAGCCAAAATTTGTTATGCAGTTAGGTGAGTTACTTCCCCTGACATGGAATTGTGTGATATCTACATAGTTTACAAATCAGAACTAATTTTCAAAATATGCAGTTTAAAACAAATAGACAATATTAGTATCGCTGAGAAGTAAATTATAAACATTTAAAAGCATTGTATCATTGCACTTTGAATAAATTATGCATTTTGAAAAATCTTTTCAAATTGTGTTAAATTTGAAACAAACAACATAATTTGATTTTTTTTCTCATATTACATTAAATTTTGGACATATTCAACATGATTTAAAAGAATATATAAAATTCCATTAAAACTCAATTCAGTTCAAATTAGATTGAAAATATTTGTTAAAGTGTATCAATAAAGTATGTTCAATTTCTTTTTCATTTCATGTTCTCATGCAACATAGTTTCGACAGGAATAGTATTTTGACCGATCATTGCTTCAAGAGTTTATTTGTTGGCCAGCTCATTGGTTCTGATTTGTAAAAAAAGTTAGGTGAATTTTAATTAATTGAAAAATTGCTTCATTTGGATTTTTCCAGACATTGGATCGAAAGATTTCCGGTGCACTTTGACCTTGACACCAGGTTAAAATCTGTGATGAACAAGTTCAAAAGTTTAGTTCAGTCAGAAGGGAACAGTATGTTTAAAGAATTAATAGATCTGTCCAAAGTGTAAGTATGGTCTCTGTCTTCTAAATAGAGGATAATGCAAATATTCTATTTATTACATTATATATTTATTCCTCATAAAACAAAATAATTAGTCCCAAAGTTTGAAGAATATTTTGATTGGCCGAGTGAAAATAACAATTTAAAATGATTTTGTGTTGAATCTTATTTTTCACAATGTGATAAATAGCAATTTAAAGTAACAAATTTCTTTAATTGATCATGATAAATTCTTTTATTATATGTCTTTACTAGATATGACAACATTTGTATATTCGATACTGACATGCCCCCATGCATTAATTATTCTTGTAATACACCCCCATGCATTAATTTTTCTTGTAATGCACCCCCATGCATTAAATATTCTCGTAATGCACCCCCTGTTCGGAACTTCTCTATTTATATTGTGATCAATGAAAAGAAAAATGAATTTCAAGTGTCATTTGTTTCTGGTACGTTTCATCGTCTGCTCGTTCGGTGTCATCCAAAATCATGAAAGGATTTTTAGTTCCTT